>VFFE01005258.1:125745-284892 GCA_008921705.1 Burhinus oedicnemus
AACTGGACACAGGACTCCAGATGCGGCCTCACCAGGGCAGAGTGGAGAGGGAGGATAACCTCCCTTGACCTGCTTGCCACACTCCTCTTGATGCACCCCAGGATGCCATTGGCCTTCTTGGCCACAAGGGCACATTGCTGGCTCATGGTCATCCTGTTGTCCACCAGGACTCCCAGGTCACTTTCCACCGAGCTGCTTTCCAGCAGGTCAGCCCCTAACCTGTACTGGCGCATGGGGTTATTCCTCCCCAAGTGCAGTACCTTACACTTGCCCTTGTTGAACTTCATGAGGTTTCTCTCTGCCCAAGTCTCAAGCCTGTCCAGGTCACACTGAATGGCAGCACAGCCTTCTGGTGTATCAGCCACCCCTCCCAGTTTTGTGTCATCAGCAAACTTGCTGATGGTACCTTCTATCCCTACATCCAGGTCATTGATGAATATGTTGAACAGGACTGGACCCAGCACTGGCCCCTGGGGGACACCACTTGTTGCAGATCCCCAACTAGACTCTGTGTCACTAATCACAGCCCTCTGAGCTCTATCTGGCAGCCAGTTTTCAATCCACCCCACTGTCCATTCATCCAACCCACACTTCCTAAGCTTGCCTATGAGGATGCTGTGGGAGACGGTCTCAAAAGCCTTGCTGAAGTCAAGGTAGCCAACTGCCCTCCCCTCATCTATCTGTCCAGTCACACCATCGTAGAAGGCTATCGGATTAGTCAGACATGACTTCCCCTTGGTCCTGGGTAGCTGACCTATATCTGAGAGCTTGACACTAGAAAGTGTATGAGGACCCTTTTAGAAGGCCAATAAAGACATAAAAGATAAGAATAAGTGAATAGATATTGTGGTCAAAATAGCACAGAAACAAACCAGACATTCAACTTGCAAGTACAGTCCACACAGGAATTTCTTTGCAGTATAGAAAAGTGCAGATAAAAGCTGGGTTGTCATTTTCACTCCCATCATTTTGTTGTCCTCACCTACCAACAAGATCAGAGCATACCCAAAAGAACGGATTTAACTCACAGAAGTACACAGATTACAAGCACTGGACAATGTGGAACAACTAGAAGTCCTGCCATGGCTTTCTCTCATGTCTTGGTCTAAGGTGGTAGGTGAGAGGGGAAAAAAACAAACCCCAAGCAAACAAAACTAAAGCTTTTGATTTTTGGTTACTTATTTGACCTCAGAATCTTTCAAGGCACCCATCCATTTGGAAAATGGAGGCCAAGCAAACCACTCTTGGTTTTCTCCTTCCCAGCAGTGTGCCAAGCTCCACTTGCTGGTCTGGCACTTAGAGACATTTCTAAAAGACAGCTTTGCTTTTCTAGGGAAAAGGAAAATCTATATTCTGAGGTAAAGAAAGAAGTTCTCCTGCCTCTTAACACTAGTCTGAAACAGGAGGATGTTGTGGTAAGCACTTTTTTTCTTCAGAATTTCTTTTTTTCCTGATGCCCACATCAAAATTTTCGTACTCAAAGCACAAATACAGTAAAATTAGTAACAAGAATTGTTTTTTCTCCACCATTGAAAAAGAGATGCCTGTTGTTCTGTAGATTCATTTTAATGTCCTGAGACAGTTTGCTGGGAGCCAGGCTCTTGCCTGTGCTAGCCAAATAATTTGATGCAGGTGCCCTGTTGAGGAGGAGAAACAATTCCAAAGGAATTGTGCTAGCTTTTAGGAATTTGTTGACAGATGTTCAATTCATTGTAGACTGCAGCAATAATTGTGTGATTGTGGTCTAAGTCCTAACTTTCAGCTGTTTTAGCTAGTGCCCTCTGAGCCTCCGTAAGCCCGTTGCCTGCAACCTGAGTTTACAGATAGTACGTGTGTGGGTGTTATGGTTTGTGTCATCTGTCATCTTGTTGGTTTGTTGTTTGGTGGTTTGGGGATTTTTTTTTTTTTTAAAGGAGATATGTGCTTTCATGTCTCTGTCTTATTTAAATGCGGAAGGTTACTTTGTCATTTACAAGCTCGTCGCTTCAGGGGAAGGTCTGTGGACTTTTGCCTGCTCTGTAAGTGCTAGGACTGGCTTGCAGCACCAAGTTAAGTGATACTAGCTCTCCTTTGTGCCGTGAGAAGAACTCATGCATAACTGCCTCTTATTTTTTTCTTCTCTTTCCTTTTTTAGTGCAGAAGATGACTCTGATTGCAGAGTTCCTCACTAGGGCTGCAGGCAGCAGCCCCAGTCTGGTGTTCCAAATGGCAGCTCTGGCAATGTTGGTATCAGGTAAGGAGGAGCCCTGGCAAGGAAAAGCATGCTGTCGGTGTTTCTTTAATCCACGCTTGGTGTGGCTGAGAGATGCTGCCTGAGGTATGGGAAAGAAAGAATATCTATTGCAAAAACTTCCAGCAGGGCATGCTCTGCATCATGTTTTTCAGCCTTTTGTTTTCTCCACGCTGAATTTTGCCCAGGGAGCTAGGAGGTGAAATCTGACCCCAAAAGAGCAGTATTTCGAGCCAATCAGTATTTTTGTATTATCTTTCCATGAAATGGTTCAATGTTTGATGAAAGCAAAAACCCTCAAGTTGAAGAGAAAAAACCAAACACCCTCCCCAAATATCCCTCTCCACTGATGCTTTTGCTTTCTTTTTTGAAGAAAGTATGCTCTTCTCGTCTTCCATTTTTATGAAAACAGCAAAGCTTATAGAGAATATTCTGTTCGCACAATGCCTTTGCAAGATCTGTGATAGCAAACAGAGATTTTTCTTTCTCTCACATGAGGGAAAAAGTATTGTTTTTATTGTGGTGCCTGTTATCCTGGGTGCTCTGTGCACATCTGGAGCGTAAGATAGCCTCTGATTTCACAGTGCATAAACAAATGGAGGAGTCTTGTGAGGGGAGGGGGAGTTGGCCTGGCACAAAGGTCAGTTCAGTTAATGTCTGCTCTCTTCCACCACAGAACACAGTATGCTGGAAATCATTTATCCATCTACCACGAAATACCTGGAAGAAGGAGAGACCCTGAATTTGAATTGCCTCATCAGGCATGAACAGAATCAGTCGTCACAAATGGAGGCTCACTGGTATAAAAAAGCAGAGAAGCAAGACGAGACTGGGTTTGGAAAGGAGATGGAACGCTTGCACCTCTCACAAAACTCAGACCCCAAGGGGAAAGTCATGTCCTCTCTCCTTCTGAAAATTCAGAAAGTCAACCAGTCAGACAGTGGCCAATATCAATGCAGGGCCAAAATAAAGAATACTGTCCTAACTGCTGTGGGCCACTTTATTAGAGTGAATGTAATAGGTAAGCTGTGTGTGCCCAGGAGCTTTCTTGCAGAGGGAGTTGGGAGATCATGTGGTTGTCTCTGGAGAGAAATTTCTGCATGATAAAAACTGTGTTCATGAAGACGTACCATCTCCTTCTAGGGTGTGAAACTAAAAATGATTGCTGCCACACTATAACATGTGGAGTAAGTTTCATACTCCTCTATCTCTTCATCTATGCATGCTAAATGCAAGACTGACATGTGAAAAATGTTGGGATTTGTTTAGATTTGCTGTGGATCTCTCTGAGCTAATGGGAGTAGTTTCCCATGGGATTTCTACTCTGAGCCCCGTTACCAGAGCTGAAAGGAACTGGGTGGAAAAAGCAGTGTGGAAAATGTATGTTAGTCTCGAGCTAGATGCAGGTCTGCCCCAGTTCACCTGGCATCTGTTCTGGATTTATAGCCATAGCTACATTCACAGGCAGTAAAGTTATCTTCTCTAAAATGGAGATCTATGTATTTTCTTAAATGGAGACCTTTGTGTATGCAAACAGTCTAGCCTTACCGCCTCTTGAATTCATTGTAATGTATGTAGACCTTGGGGAGGGCTGGTGCTTAGAGGGAGTGGGAGTTGAGATACGGCAGCCACCACTATGAATTATTTTGATCTTATTGAAGTGAATTGTTTTTCTCTTTCTTCATTACTTAGAATAGAAAAAATATTGTGCAGAAAGACTGGGAGGGCTGAAACATACAGTGGCAGTGCCCCTGTGCAGTCATTTCTATACAAGTCTTAACTGATCGTATGGTATGGTGTCCTCTACTTGTGCCAAGTGACTTCAGCTCCAAGCCTCCAGCAGAAAGGAATATCTATTTAGCCTAACTAGCTGAGGTTCTCATCTGGTGGTTGTGGTGGTAGTGAGCTGCTAGAGCTTTGTAGGTTGGTTCTGATCAGGGCCAGGCTGAGAAACCAGCTCATATTCCTTCCAAGCTGTTCTCCCAGCTTTGTTAAGATATAGGGATTATATTCATTTTTTGCCTCGTTAAAGTTTTCTCCAACATATTTTGACTAAAAATAAAATAAAAATTACACCTTCGGTCACCTTTTTGCCACCAAGTTTTAGGTAAGGCAAGATGCAGTTCTGCAGACTCTTTTTGTGTATTGGTCATCTTTATATCAGGTGTGAGCATTGTCAATACCACAGAGAGGACAGAGGGTGACCTGGAACAGAACAAAGCCCTGAGGGTGGATTCTGAGCTGCAGAAGATGTGGGCTGTGGTCATGATATCCTGGATAATTGCGTATGTCAAAGGTAAGAAGATCGATCGATCGAACTATCTATCTGTCTGTCTGTCTGTCTATCTATCTATCTATCTATCTCTTTTCTGAAGATAGATCTTATGATTGATTTTATAAAATCACAAGTCTTGCAGGTGGATTTCTAGCATGACCCATATATTTAATGACTCCCCCTTTCCCATTGTAATAATTCCATAGAGGTTAGTGGGCTAAAACTCCCCAGGCAGGAAGGTGAAATGATCCCAATTAACTTGCATTGGTTTTGGTTTTGAGTGATTTTGTAGAAGGTGCAACTGAGTTGGATTCCGGCCAATATCCACAGAAGTCACCTGGCTCAGTGTCCAATTCCTGGTCGTGCCAAAACAGAGGGCACTGAATGAGCACAGGACCATTTTTTTTATGGACTTCAGATGCCTCCTGTATGGCCTTTTGGGAATATGTAGTTGTGTGCTAATGTGACATGAGGTATCTTGCAAATTAAATGCTGAGCCTGAGCTCAGGCAGTTGATTTAGATGTGTGAAAGTCTCTCTTCTTGGCCATATGACCCCTCAATATAACCTCTGAGATGTCATCTTGCATTAGTCACTTTTTGAATAAGCTTGTGTTTTATTAATTTGGATTGGTACATTTTGCTCCTGAACACCAGTAGATTTTTTTTCTTCTTCCTTTTCTTTTTTTTTTTATGTATGTGTGTTTGTCTTTTTTTCCACCCAAGGACTCATACCATGAAGACACTGTTTGTGAAGTTTGAGCTGCTTTGCTTAAAAAAAGGTAATAATCCTGAGATCCTGTAAGAACAACTTCGTTTTATTCCATGTGATGAATGTCTGGGATTCACGTTGTGTTTCACGGCACACTTCAAGGTTTTGGGGGACTTATTTCTGGACTTCTTGGTACTGGTTCATTGGGATTATTCACTTTGCCTGTTTACCCCTAGGTAGAGAAGAAGAATTTCTTCATGCCTTTTCTAGTCCTAGAATTGAAATTCTCTCGCATCTAATGTCAGTTCTTCCACGTTTTGCCTTCATGGAGGCAACAGATTTCTTAGTGTTGTTTCCTTTGAAATGAAGAGATGGTTTCTTTCCAGCTGTACTTTTTGGGACCTGCCTCCCATGCAGGGAGGTTTTCCCTTTCTGTCACAGCTCTCTATGCAAAGAAGGATTTCCTGGGTTCTCCTCTCCTCCGAAATGTCTTCTGACATATTTCTAGTCTATCCTCTATGCTCTTCAATTTGCTCTGAGAAAGCTTGAGGCCCTTATTCAACTCTCAGCAGGATGAGCTCAAGTGGCGGGATGCGCAGGAAGCAGAAATGAAGTCAGTGTCAAACTCACTGTTCTGCAAACAGAAACCAAAGCCAGGCACAATGTTTTACCCTAACGTGGGATGTTTTGAAAGACTGTTTTGTCTACAGTCTTTTAAGAGTGTTGTGTCCCTCTCCCCTTTTCCAAGTATTTATGTAAATTTGCCTTTTGTGTAAGGGGTTCTCTCTTGGGACTTAAAATTTGGTACCAAATGACGAAAAGAAGATGGTTACATCTGTATCTGTTTCTGTGGTTACTAAAGCTGGTCTGATGAGTGCTTCTGACCTCTGCCATGTTTTTCATACTTGGGCATGTGTGTAATGTTTTTTGAATGTCAAAGCAGACATGTATCTTCTAAATAAATAAGTGAAGTGATCATTTATCTCCTCATCACTTTGCCAGGTATCTGATTGTTTATCAGCTCTGAAGGGCTGCAATTGCTGCTGCTTGGTGAGCCTTTCCATCAAAGGCAGCCTGATTTTGAGTGCTTGTTGAAATAAACGTATATGTCACATCTGACAGAACCAGCTGCTTAAAGGGCATCCTGGATGCCGAGAAGCAGTAACAAGCAGTATAGATGTCTCACTAGCTGGAGGAAGGGAAAGGTGGGGGGACCCAGGAAGGGCATTGTATGATCCTGTGAGCCAATTCAGACTGCAGATATTTTTAGCACTATTCTTCAGCAGGCAGCATGCCGTACAATTACACATCAACACGATGCTTCTCTTGTAGGTTGGTGTAGCTATGTTTCCACCTCCTGGCAACTATAAGGAATAGCTGAAAAGAGACTAAGGAGAATTATGGTTTTATTTTTGCGAGGCACTAGAAAATGAAATAGGAATTTGAAAGAGGCACTTCTCTTGAGCTTGAAGAGATTTTTAACTCTTCAAAGTTCAGTATTCTATGCTATGTATAAGCATAGAAGCTGTTTACAAATAGTTTGCTTTCTAACTACTGTGAAAATGAGTGCTTGAGCTGAAAGGTCATAAATACAAGGTGCTTGCAGCAGGACTGTAAGTAATAAGACACCAGACAGACATTTTATATTGAAGGAGGGAGCATGAGCGTATATCCATGGTAACTGGGGACATGAACACACTTGGTGAAACTCCCGTCTCTGAAGTACCCATACATTGTGTCTCTTAAGGACAACAATTGTTACAGAGGTACATACTGTTACAGAGGACACGTAGTCAAGACTGTAGGCACTCTGTGAGGTAAGTGACCTTCAGTAATAAGAAAATGTTAATTTTCCTAAATAAAAATCTCTTTCACAAGTCAGGATGACCTCTCCCTGTGTTTGACAACAGTGTAGCCAGAGCTGGGTTTTCTTTCAGGAGCTGATCAAAAACCTATAGTGCCCGTTTCTTGTCCTTTGCCAGGTCAATGCCATCTGCCTATTTCACAGGAAAGACCAAAAGTCCTTCTGGTAGCCGTCTCAGAGCTGCCCTGTGCGAACACAAAAAAGACAAGTTTGAGTAGATAGTGAAATACATATTTCTAGAACCTATAAAGAAATAGAGACTGCTAGTCCAAAACTTCCAGATGAGAATGTCTTTTTCAGTGAAGACTAATTTTCAAGCTAACTGTCCAAGCAGGCTTTCAGCCAAGATCCCTTATGGTCATAATGAGATCACTGTTCCTTGTGCCCTTGTTAACTGCATTAAAGCTAGTTTGGAGAAGTTTTGTAAAACATGTACATAAGCCCAGTTGAACAGAGGCACTGGACTCAAAAGTATTGAATCTGGACTTTGAATGAGGTCATTTTGTTTGTTGTTCAGTTGCAGGGACCCCCATGTAAACCGCAGTCAGCATCCTCAGCTTATCTTCTTTTACATGACACATTGCCTCACTCGGGAAAATCATCCTGTTCAAAGGGGTTTGTCGGAAGCCTAGATAGTTCAAAGGTGCCTCTGGTGTATCCTTTTGGATGCATTTTTTAATTCCTTTAGCTGAGGCTATTTATCAGTACAGAAGTCATAAACTAGCTTTGACAATAAACCATGTAGAAGCAATGTGCAACCCAGATTTCTAGTGATGGAGACTTTGCAAACAGGCCAAATAACTTTTCCTGCTGGGTGGGAGGGCTGTGAGGTACACAGCTCTTGGCTCTCCAAGCAGGGAGCTGAGGAGGAAAAGGGGTGAGGAAGGGCTGCCAGCACCGTTTCGCTCTCCTATCTCCATTTTGAAGACAGCTGCTTGACTCTGGGCCCCAGGGCTGGAGGCCTCCCCTCTTCGGGAGGGGAGGAAGGCGGTGGCAGGGGGGCGGCTGAGCCTGGGCCACACCATGGGGCTGGATGCCCTGTAGTGGGGTGAGATTTAATGGCTGCCTGCTGCTCTACGTGGGGGCGCTGCCAGAGGTGAGGGAGGGCTGTGTCTGCCTGCACAAGCTGGACTCTTTGGGAGTGGCACCCCTGGCAGCTGCTCTGCTGAAAGGGTCTGCTTTAGTAAGAGAGTTATATGGAAAATGGTATATAATCAGTGATGCAACCTCATTAGCTGAGCATCCCTAGATACCTTGTCACTTAAGCGCAACAGCTCTAGAGGTGTGTGCATAATGTTCTATCTCTATATATTGATTTTTATAAACGTACATACATGTTGCAACACGCACACGTAGACACAGCCAGAGCACAGATACTTTTAGCAAATTAAGATGTTTGACATGTATTTTAAGTAGGTCCATAGCTGTGCACTGTGGCACAGGCCTGTACAGACCTGAGGGCAGGGGGTGGGAAGAAGGCTGAGGCCTGCGGCCTGAATGCATGCAGCAAAGAGCTTGTGGTGGGGAGCGGTAGGCTTCCTGAGTCTGCTGCTGACACATCCTGCACAGTCAGTGCCAGCTGACTTTTTTTGCTTCTTATTTCCCTCTCTCTTGCTTGTTTTGTAGTGCCCCGTCTCAACTTTTCACACAGCACCTCAGGGCGTGGAATAAGGAGCCAACAGTCCTGATGTGCGTGTTCTCCCAGCCTGGTGCAGGCATTGCTCTGCGATCCTGTCCTCAGGAGCTTCCCCTCTGGGCTGTATTTTAAGCCACTCTGGGAAGATAAGAAAATTAAGACCTTTTACCAGCAATGCCCACAATCCCATGACAGCATCAATGTTTGTGGGAGCTTACCTGACTTCATGTCACATTTTTCACCTGCAGACCACTGGTCTACAAAAAGGGCAGGCAGTTCAGGTAGCACAAACCTGAATAAGGACATGCCGTAGGACTGGGCTTCCCCTGGAAACTACCCTTCTGCATCACACTCCCTCGCATTGAGCATAAAATCTGCCAGAAGTGATGCTAACCAGCTGCAACACAGGAAAGAAATGAGGCAAGAAGTTTGACTGGAAACCACTGTGGAGAGTTTTTCTAAACCGCTAAGTGACACAGAGCTATAGGTGTTAAGCTGGCTCATAAGGAAGGGAGTTTATGACAGCAAAGAAGACTGTATGGTGAGGAAGGAAACAGGTAAAGCAGAAGCATCCCCTTTGGTTTATTATACTGCAACAAAAGATTGTAGACAGTGATAAATGCCATCCTGACACTGGTGTCATGACTTTAGTTTGCATTTGGGAGGCGGGATGTGTAGTTTTTTCCAATATAGATACAGGTTTCTATTTCAGGTATGCTTTGTTATACAACTGATTTTTTCCACTTGATATAAAAATCACAGAAATGGAAGATGCTGAAAGAAAACTATTGAGCCTTCTCCTTTGCCATGTGATGACAGTATGGATTTCATATTTCGAAGCGTTGATCTAGTTGCTCTATAACACAGAAGAGG
This sequence comes from Burhinus oedicnemus, assembly GCA_008921705.1. NCBI lineage: Eukaryota > Metazoa > Chordata > Aves > Charadriiformes > Burhinidae > Burhinus > Burhinus oedicnemus. Next base: position 135,334 of record VFFE01005258.1, read on the forward strand.
AGACAAGGTTTTCTCTTCCTAAAAAAAAACTTAAAAAAAATTGAAAAATCAACCTCTGTGTGATGAGTCTGAGCAGGAACGGGTATGTAGCTCCTTGAGGCTGGAGCAGCTGACTCCTAGCTGAGCCTGTTGGGGGTTCCTGGGACTTCTTGCAGGATGTTCACAGCTCTCCATAGGAGGAGGAAGATGTAGCTTTCAGGGAACATCTTCCCTGGGGTGTGAAGGAGGAGGAGCAGTGAACAGCTGAAGGAGAGAGGCCTGGTATTCCTGTGTCTCTACCCCTGCTTGGCACTGCCTAAACCATGGTTAGTGATGCTACACATAAGATTGACTGATGGGCGAGGAAGGACCGCCTGGGGTTTTATTTCTGCTGTGCACCCGTTCTTCTGCTATTTCTGTTCTTTTTAAAGTGGGAATTATTTGAGGTTTGCAGCTTCTTTACATGCAGTTTGGGATGTGCGGTGCAGTTCTGTCACATTTGGCTGTGGAGTGGGAGGGCAATATGTCCAGCTGAAAGATGGGGAGGAAACTTTCATCCGGGGAGCCTGAGATATGTACCGAATCTTACTGAAGTGTTTTGGGAGGTAAGTGTCCACCTATAAACCATCTCTTTTCTGTTCATCTTTGAATACTTGTATGGGAGAATTTTTCTTGTATTATTCACAGCTCTGAAAGCAGTAATTGTATTTGCAGATTGTTCGTTCCCAGGTTCTTCCTGGGAAACTGGCAACAAGGTGCAGTAGGTCCACAAGAGGAAGGAATTAAAGTAGTTAAGGTCATGGACATCTCTGTTGTGATAGATTTGGTTGCTGGCGTATTGGGATCGAGTGAGAAGCCCCCGAGGTTAATGACCCACAAGTGGTAAGCAGATTCTGTAGGGCCAGGAGCAGAAGTTGCTGAGCATGGCCATGCTGGTCCAGTGCCTGTGCAATTAGGGGAAAATTACCTACAGTTAAAAAAGAAATCCTTTTTCTTGGTCTCTGGAAATTGCAATGTAATTGCCTCTGGACATTTTAATGTGGAAGTGTCAAGTTTTAAAGACTTCATTATCACCAGTGCTTCCCCCCATATGTTTGCTGACATTGGTGAGAGCCGCAGATGGTTTATACCTGGGAAAGTCAAGCTGTTAGGTACGTGGACCAGTTTTTGTTGGTTTGTTTGTGGGTTTTTTTTCTCCCATGCAACAGAAAATGTGAAGCAAATGTCCTCTCTTTTTCTGAAAAGAAGAGTTCTTATTCTCATTCACCCTTTGCTCCTACTCTCTGTTCCCAACACTGGGTTACAGTGCTTTCTGAAGAGGCTGGCTGCAAGGCAGCTACAGATGTAAGGTGTATAACTTGGCTCATGTAATAACTTCATGGGACTAAGCTATTTTCTAGATGGGCTGGCGGTTAGAAGGTAAATATTTCTGAGAAGAGAGTAGATGCCCACCTGCTTTCTTGAATTGCAGCTACTAAAGATAAAAAAGCCGGACAGAATACTCATCTGCTGTATGGCTTTTTTTTTCCTGTAATGCTATTATTAGTATTATTCTAAATATTAATATCTTGATGACTTCAACACACAGACACCGCAAAGCACTGCCCTGCTGTGGAGGAAGCTTCAAACATATTTACCTTCATGTATATCTTACCAAAACACTGTTAAATTTACAGTGTTGCTTAGTATAACTTGTCCATAATTGTTTTGAGAGCTCCTTCTATAAGGCTACTTCTCTCCCTTTCAGAAAGCCATCTACTCTCTGTTTCCCAGTTTGTAGAGAAAGCTTTACAGTTTTATGTATTTGGAACTGAAAGGAACTGGCTCACGATCTGGATGGGTTGAATTTTGCAGCTGCAAACCACCTGTGGCTTCCGCTGATGCCAGTTAAGTGTAAGACAAATAGGGAGCCTGAGAAGAAAATGCACTATGGAGGTACAGCTCCTCCAGGCACTAACAGTGCTAACAATCTTCTTCTTCTGTGCTAGTACAGGATTTCATGGATGTGTTTTCAAGGCTAGGGTATCTTTCAGAGAATACATATACCAGGAAGATATAAAGTCAAACCCAAGGTCCATTAGCCCAGTAGCATTTGCAGTGGCCAGCCGCAGAGGGTTAAGGAAGATGGCTAAGAACAGAGCAAGTGCATAACCTCTCTTCTCCCCCCAAAACTTTTCAGTTTCTGAGAATGAACAGCTTTGGGAATATCTACCTGCTGATACAATTTATATTCCTGCCAGGGCATTCAAAGTCTTTCTATATTTTGTAACTTCATTTCCAGTGGAGGCGCTTGAGGAATTCCCAGGAGAGGACTATTGCTTGGGAGGAACGGGGCAGCAGTTGAGCTGAATCCATCCTCTGTGCAGGGACTGCAGGCTGCTCCCAGACCTGGTGCAAAACTCTTTGCAAATAGTGAACAGGCTGCACAAAACCAGCCTGGGGCCTGGCCCCTGAGATGCACAGGGAATGCAGACCCATGGACACATCTGCTGCTACATTTCTTCAGGTAACTCTTACAACTCAGGTGTCTAGCGGCTCATGTTAAAACTTTGAGCAGAAATGGGAGAGCCTCTCATATGGCCATTTGAATTGCTCCAGTTATTTATTGCAAATGCCTTACCAGTAGATAACCCAAGCTTCCAGAATTTCCCACGCTCAAAAGGACAGCTAAAAGTGGAGGCTGACCTGGGGATGTTGAAAATACGGCATAAGCAGCATCTCTCACTTCAGAGAAGGTGTTGGTTGCCTGCAGGCTTCTGAGTAGGTAGCTGTGTGTTTGGCAAGTATTCAGTGTAAGGGTTCCTGGCCTCCTGAGATGACAGCCAGCCCTGCGTAGGGTGCAAGTACTCACACCTGCAGAAACCATGCCTCCCCCCAAGAGCGGAATGACAGAGGAGCATGGCTTTGAAGGAGGCGCCTTGGTGGTGAGGTGGTGGAAATGTCAAATGCCTTGTAGTGGATGGTGCTGCTGCATGAAGGCTCTGATCATTAAAAGTGTGGGTTTGGATTCTAAATAAGGTAGCCTTGCTTTGAATAGTCAGTCTTTACTGTTACCTTATCCTTGTACAAGAAGTGGGAGAGTTGACACATCTGCGTGCAACTGCTTTACTCTTCTTGCCGTCCCTTCCAGCCCTGCCCTGCCCAAAGACACCAGGTGTTACAGAGAACAGACTTTTGGGGCAGGGTCTTCTCTACCCTTTAAAATGTGCTTCTGCTGCGAAGAAGAGCCACATTTTGCTGCATTAAGCATGGGAATGGCTATGTGGCATATTGGTAATGTTTTAAAAAGTTGTGGTGATGACTGATGCACTGATTGATACTGGGTTCTTTATGATCTGCACCTTTTCCTCCTTCAGATTGTGTTAACGTATATTTTCATTATGTTGGACTTCTATTTATCTGATTTTAAGTTGGTGCTTTGCATAGCTCAAGGCTTGTAGCTTTTGTTTGGTGTGTAATAGCAGACAACTAAAGGTTGTGGTTTGTTCTTCATGTCAGAAAGCAGTTTGTTTCCCTGGTTTTAACTGTCATATCCTCTTCAGGGGAGTGTACAGCCAAATGCTTTGTTTTCACTGAGCTCTTTCAGAAGGGGAAGAGGCTATGTCTGTCTGTGAGACAAATCAGCTGCCTCTTAAGATCTTGGGAGCATCAATGAAAATAAATTAATGAACTGTACAGCTGAAAAGAGGGACTCTCTGGGATGGATGGTCCTAAACAGAAATAGCTCTGACTTCTTTGCAACTATATCCGGGCCCCTTCTGAGGACAGAGCAGGAGGGGAGCTCCAGGTACATCTCTGCAGTTCCCTGGTGCGCAGGAGCCACCCCATAAGCAGCCACTGGGACCAGCGTCCACATTGGACCGGCTGTGTGCACTAACATCTCCTTACTCATCCCCAGGACAGCAAGTATCAGAAGACTGGAGCACGCTGGCACTGCTGCTGTTCATCTCCCATGCTCCCGTGGCCGGAGGGCTCTTCTCCAGGCTGACAACCCGGTAACTTTCCTCCAGCCTCAGCATTCATTGGGATGAATCCGAGCATGAGCGGTGCTGTTCCCCAGCTGGAAGGCTGAGGCTAATGGAAGAGTGACGCACATATTGCATGTTTTTTTGCCAGCCACTGCCGTCAAGGCTGAGTAAAAATTTTAATTTATTTTAATGTACTTATTGAGGCATTTTAATTCCATCAAAGGAAATAACACAAGACAATCCACAAATAGTCATTTGCTACTTTTAAATGAATTTGATTCAGCTGTGCTTGGTTTCTCCTTTTTGGGTTTTACTTTGAGACTTACTTCTCCTTTACAGGCACAAGTATTCAAGGACCGTGAACCTTAAAAATTGCAGTCTAAATACTGTGTTTCATACATGAATGTTTAAACAGAGTAATATACTCTGTTCTTTCTGTAAGGCCCCATTTTTAATCATTAATGCCCATTCTTTTGAGCAAATAAACCTCATATATATGAGACTTGTATGCATTTTAAAAAAAGATCGTTCTCTGGGACATGTTCCAATATGACAATATTCCGGTTATGAATATTTATAGATCCATCAAAATTGGTGAATACTGAATTTCCTGATAAACATTGTGGAGGGGTTTTTTTTTACTTTTCTTTTGGAAGAGACTGAAAAATTATTTGCAAATTGGGTCAAATTCAGTACATAATTCTGGTCAAAAAGCATTTTTAAAAATTTTTTGGTTAAAAAAGAATTTCAAACTTTTTGATTGAAAGCAACTTTTGCATGCATAATTTATCCAAATTGCAACCCCCCCCCAAACCTTTCAACAGTATTGAATAACATGAAAAAACCAAAAATATTTCATTGTGGCAAAGATTTTAAGTGAACAAAATTAAATTTGGGATCTTTTTAGTGTAAGAGGTACGTTGCCTGTTGCATGTTAGTAGCAGAATGCGGAACAATGTGGTTGCGCTGGCATTGTTTCCAGGTTGCAATGAAAGCTTTTCATCCAGATGCATCAGTGTTTTATTAGAACTGTGAAGAAAACCATCGGGCCGTTTTCTGAATGTGCGTACATAGTGCATTGTGTTTAAGAAAATACTATTGCCTCTTGCACAAATGTTCTTTCTGCATTTGTTCTTTCTGTGCCACAAGTGTGGCAATGTTCTGGTTTTTCTTCTGTGCACCAGGTGTCCTCACTTGACATATTTTACATTTAAAATAAAATTTTTAATGCTACATAATTGAAGCCTGTTACTTTTACAGTAATAGATATCAAATGAGGATTTAGGTTTCTGTGTGCACAGTGAACCTTGGCTGCCTTTCCTCCTCTCAGCACATATGGAGAAGCATGCTTGTATTTAAATATAGGTGTGAACAGTGTGTGATCTAAATAGCCCAGAAGGAAAGTCCTGTTGCAGCACATATGACATTTCTGAATCAACCGTTGCACAAAGATATTTGCTTGTCTGGTGCATATTGGGTTTTGACTTGGGAATGAAAACAATGTATTAGTATTTCCCATGGGATGGAAACACAATTTTCCAGTCATCCCTAGCTGTGGATGACTGACTCAGAAAGTAAAAGATTAAAGAGATACCAATGACAGCATAAAGGAAAGAATGACAAAAGGTCTACCAAGAAGACACTTCGAGGGAACACAGAGGCGAGGGATGGAAAATGAGATAGCTTTATGCGCAGGCTACAGGGAGCCTCAAGACAAAAGTGCAGCCACTGATTTCTGACAGTAACATCAGAAAACTGCAGTCGGGATGTGGCTGCTGTAGCATTGTCTAAACAGTCGTACACTCCAAGACCTTGGCTTTATCCCCCAGCTGGTTGGGGGCACAGCAGTGCATTGATTGTGAACCCTTCTGCTGTGATGGAACCAGCGTGAGTACCTACTGCAGTAGGGTGCTCGTCCTGGAGACCTGAGCAGAAGAGGTTGGGAGTTTGACTGTGAGAATACATATGTATATCGTTCAGCCCAGTGTAGTGCAAGTTCGGCATGCCAAACTGGGGTTGTTCATGTATGATATCTGACCATAGGGAAGTATCAGTGATGTTCTTAGCCGAATCTATGTTCAAGCAACAGCTGAATGGGTTTACATCAAAATTATCCACTGATAACCATATCTATAGTTTGATTGGAAAGCCTTCAGATAGCATGGAGTTCTGCTTTTTTGTGTGAACCAGAAAACAATGTGTTGGGATGACAGCACTGTCTCCATCTTACCAATGAACCCCTGCCCTTTTGCTGAAAAGGAGCTAGCAATTTATAACATATGGTTTGTTAAAAAGTATGTATAGTTGTAGAGTAGCATGTTACTAGATGTCTTTTTAGTTCACTGTGTCTATGCAAGCAGGAAACAAACTCACATGTTTTTGATCTCTTGCAGTAGGACGGTTGCCCTTTTTGTTCTACTACAGAAGTGGAGTTACCCTTCAAGAAACTGAAAGCATGCAAGGGTTAGGAATCATTTCTTTGTCAAATAGTTGTTGTCTAGATCCTGAATTTTCCTATACATGCTGTTACCTTGATTTTTCAGAAAGAGTTTAGTGCATGCATGTTTGCTCTTGCAAAACCTTCTTTTTTTTTTTTGCAGGTAAGTCTATGAAGTGGCAATAAGAGGTCTGTAGCTATCTTTGTGCTAGCTAGCTGGGCGTGAATAGTGAGCAGCTAGAGATGCCTGTAAAATGGTATCAGAGATCCTGGACTTTTAAAACTTGTTTGTAAACAGTATTTGGTTTATTTTCAAAACCCTTTTTGCTTTACTTTCTTCAGTACAAGAATGATACTTGACATGGGGTCTTGTTTAGAACTTCTATTTTCAAAGGAGACAGAGGTTTTACTATATCTTCTCTTTGAAGGAATTTGCACAACAATTTGTGACCATGCCATTTTGCCATTTTCTTTGCCTTCACTTTCTGCAGTGCTGATTCCTTTTGCTAAAGATGGCTCAGACATGGGCACTTCTGGCTGCACTCCTTTTTGCGCTAATCAATCTGATTGAAGGGCCAGGTAAGTGAGAAAGATCTAGAACTACATGCAGCACTCTTTGGTCCTCTGTATTTCCAACTGACCAATACATTGAAACTTTGCAGTTGACCAGCGGAAATTTTGCTTATTGTTTAATGTGAATGCAAGGAGTGATCTCACCTTAGCTGGCAAAATAATCGTGTGCCTTTCAGAGTGGCACAGGATGATATAGGTGATAGGAATCCAACACAGATCAGCTGAAGACCCATCTCCTGTTCAACTGGGACAATATTAGGAGAGCTATGACTTCTGGTAGAAAAGGGATCTACACATGCCCCTTACTAAGATATGCCTCGTGAACTACTGCACCAAGTGATCTTGGGTTTTACCCTTGTTACAGGTGTATGTTCCATGGCTGTCCCTGGATTTACTTGCACTTTAACCAAGGCGCCTAATTCAATAACACAAAAATTTTTTAAAAAAGTAGTTTCCTTTCCCTTAAGGGTGAATCTTGCCCTCCCTATCAGTTTTTCAAAGCCCATATTAAAGTGATAGAAATCTGTTGCCTAAAAAAAGATGGAGGACTTGCAGCTCATCAGTATGCATACCTGCACGGTGTCCACAGTGGAAACGCACCATCTCCACCACATTTCCAGACTTCAAAGAATGACAGCAGGAAGCTGGACCTGGAAATTGAATACTGCTTATATGTGTCTGCACAGGGCAATGCGTCCCCAAGGCTGCCAGTACAGTAGGAAGCAGGAATTTTTAAGTGTGATGAAGCCAAGTGTTTCCTATGCTTTGACGATGGCTGTAGCATAATTTTTAATGTCTTTTCTTTTCTTATGTAGCTCACAACATGGTGACCGTGGAGGCTGGTCATGAGGCTGTGCTGAGTTGCCCTTACGTCTCCAAGGTGTCTTTGCTAATGGTGACATGGAAGATGAAATGCAGCACTTGCTGTTTGTTGGCCTATAGGAGTGATCACAATGAGACAAGGAAATTAAACTGCAGTGAGAGGATGATGTGGAAATATTCACCTGACAGTGACCCTGCTCTTCGTATTTACCCTGTGAACCTTGGTGATGAGGGAAATTACACCTGTGAAATTGCCAGCAGTGCAGGGAATTTTGTTTTTTTCTCTTATCTGACTGTGATAGGTAAGACATGCCTTGTGGTTTTGTTTGGCTCTTTTTGTTTTATTTGTTTGGGTTTTTTTTTCTGTGTGTGTGTAGATCAAAATGATTTGATTTGGTGGTAAAAGACCAAATTTATTTTGGATGCATACTGAAATTGAAAATAAAGAGGTAAGCTGATCTAGCGTGGTTATTTGGAGAGGGGAAAAAGGCATGAGGAGTTATGCAATAGGACTTGGCTGTTCTATGGAGAAATAATCTGGGGGTTTTGTGTTTGTTTTTTTAAATCCTTCTGACTCCTGAGCAGGGTTTTAAATGCACAAATCCAACAGTCTGCATAGCTTCTGAGAGAGTTCTTTGGGTGTAACATGGGGTTTGAATGTTGTGTGAATGTTCACACAACTTGGAGTATACAATCTTGGTTAAGTTAATGCAAACAGAAGATATCAAATAAGTATTGCTGCTATAAGCTGAGCAAGAGGATGCTGAACCAAAATTCACAATGAGGTCAATGTGTGTTTTGTCTGGGTAAGAGCTGAATGGGAAGGAAGCATGTTTCAGGACGCTATCTGGAAATATTTCACTCTTCCAGAAATACTGAAAGCTGTCTATAAGACTGCATCACTAAAATAAAAATGAAATTAGTCTATTTTCAACATCTTTTTCAGATAGTCAGGTAAACTATCTCTAGGTTTCCATAAATTAAAAAAAACCCCAAACGTAGGAGAAGATTTTGTGTTTTGGCCATATTAGTTAAGTCTTCTGAATATAGCTACAAATGATGGGTAATTAATTATGAAACTCTATAATTGCTATTATTCATTTTTGTCACTTGATTTTTTTGTTCTTTCCTGCAGGGTCTTGCCTTTCTTATAGTGGCTTTGGTATTTTCTGAGTCTTTGCCTGTTTTGTCAAATGCAGAATATGAGTTGTTGGACTTTACGCAGAACAGTATTGTCCAATTCCTCCTTTATTTCCCTACTGTCAAATTCTTGATTCTACCTACCCAATCTCCTAAATATTTTAGCTGGAACTTCAGCAAGCTGCGTTTTCTTCAGTATGTGCACTGCTGTACTTACAAATCTTCATTTAATCCAGCCCTCTCTGTCATCTCATCTTCTCCTACTACTACTGCAGTCACTTTTTGGAAAATATGAGGAAGCAGTACTTTTAAATGCAGCTAGCTAGTTTTGGACATATTCACCTTGGACTTTTTGATGTATTTTTTCTGTAAATATCGTTGGTGCTAATATTCCAAATTATTTAAAAATCTCTTGAATTGGTCATACAAACTAAAAAATACCACCTATTTTTCAGTTTCTCAGTTGGTGATTTTATACCGAACTAGAAATAATGGTTGTGGCCTTTTTTCTTTAATTCTTCTGTAGTCCCTCCTACAGTGACTCTGACCTGTGACAAGAGCAGGGTGGCTGTCTGTCAAGCATCTGCTGGAAAGCCAGCTGCTGACATCTCCTGGATCCCTGCAAGTAATCACAGCACCGAGGAAGAAGTTCATCACCCCAACGGAACAGTGACCAGAGTGAGCTACATAGGCTGGGTCAACAGCACGCTTCCCAATGTCACCTGCCTGGTTACCCACCCAGCCACAAACCAGTCTCTGTCCCTAGACCTGTCATGTAAATAACATTGTTCTGTAATTGCTCTTCATTATGCTCTTGGGCTTCTTTGTGCTGTTCTATGCAGCTGCTCCCACCGAATGCCAGTGCTCTGCAGATTTTTTAGTGGGGTTATAAGCCAAAGTCCTAGTGCACGTTGATAGAGAAATTAATAATTTTTAGTTAGTCAGCTGAAACCAAATGTTTTTTGGCATTGTATGGAGGAACTTTCAGTGTGTGGTTCTTTCTATCCCTGTTCTGTTTTACAAGAGTTCCTCATTCTGCTTTTGGTGGGTTGACCTTGGCTGGCTGCCAGGTGCCCACCAAGCTGCTCTATCACTCCCTCTCATCAACGAGACAAGGGGAGAAAAATACGACAAAAAGCTCATGTGTCGACAAAAGGACAGGGAGATTACTCACCAATTACTGTCATGGGCGAAACAGACTCAATTTAGGGAAATTAATTTATTGCCAATGAAATCAGAGTAGGATAGTGAGAAATAAGAACAAATCTAAAAGCACCTTCCCCCCACCCCTCCCTTCTTCCCGGGCTCAGCTTCACTCCCAGCTTCTCTACCTCGTCCCCCACAGCAGTGCAGGGGAATGGGGGTTGCGGTCAGTTCATAACACTTCATCTCTGCTGCTCCTTCCTCCTCACATGCTTCCCCTGCTCCACTGTGGGTTCCCACCCACAGGACACAGTCCTTCATGAACTTCTCCAACGTGGGTCCTTCCCATGGGCTGCCATTCTTCATGAACTGTTCCAGCGTGGGTCCCCCATGGTGTCACAAGTCCTGCCAGAAATCCTGCTTACATGTGGGCTCCTCTCCATGGGGTCACAGGTATTGTGAGGAGCCTGCTGCAGGGCAGAGACCCTCCACTGGGTCACAGCTTCCTTCAGGGCACATCCACCAGCTCTGGTGTGGACCTCCATGGGCTGTAGGTGGATATCTGCTCCACTGTGGTGCTCCTTGGGCTGCAGGGCAACAGCCTGCATCATCATGGTCTTCACCACGGGCTGCAGGGGAATCTCTGTGCTTGGACCACCTCCTACCCTTCCTTCTTCACTGACCTTGGTGCCTGTAGGGCTGTTTCTCTCTCATATTATCAATCCTCTCCCCCAGCTGCTGTTGCGCAGCAGTTTTTACCCTTTCTTAAATGTTACCACAGAGGTGCTACCAACACTGCTGACTGGCTCAGCTTTAGCCAGCGGCAGATCTGTCTTGGAGCCAGCCGGTATTGGCTCTGTTGGACGTGGGGGCAGCTTCTGGCATCTTCTCACAGAAGCCACCCCTGCAGCCCCCCCTGCTACCAAAACCTTGCCACGCAAACCCAGTACACTGCTTCAGTGACCTTTTTAATCACTGATGACAGAAAAGTTGCTTTCAGCAGCCACTGTGATACAGCTCACTAATTTTTGATGTGAAGCTTTGGACCCCCAAAGTTGAATTTTGTCCAGCTTCCCACAGTGATGATGGTCTGCAGAAAAATTCCTTGGAGAATGTCTGTCTGTGAGTTTCAAGTGATCTTTCCCAGGGCCAAAGGTAGTAAAAGATAAAATTCAGCTTCTCAGCTGGCTGTGCTGGACCTGTTAGAAGTCTATTCCAGTAGGATTTGTAAGAACAGCTAAGTAAGTGTTCACATCATCAAAATATCTCAGTAGAGGCATGAAGAACAGAAGTCAGTGTAGACTAGTCATTAATAGCAGCATTTTGCAGGGATGGGTGGTCAGTTCTGTTGTTGCAGGGCTAATATCACTTGAAGAAAAGGAGACTGTGCGGGCAAATGAGTTGAAAATGAAAGTGTGTTTGTGCACACAGTTGACTGGGTGTGTGAGGCAGCTTCCTATTGCTGGTTGGCATCCAGGCATCTCATCTGTGTCTCTCAGCTCATTTGAGCTGTGGGGGTGGAGGATTAGCTTTCTCTTCTCCTCTGGTTAAGGTAGGTAGTAGCATCACGTAGTCAATGGATACTGACGTCTAGCTCTGTAACTAGCTTTCTTTTCTCATCTCTCAGACCCTTCCTCCAGACTTACCAATCTCCTGATAGCAGGATCTGCAAGTGTTGCTGCTGTCAGTGGTGTGACTTTATGCTTGATTTTCAGGCGCAGAGGTAAGTCATTTGATACGTCTGAAATGTATTACAATTCCATTGCTGACTATGTGCATGTACAAGGATGTCTACTTTATTGGTGAGAGTGGGGTGGGAGGCAGCGATTGAGGAAAATGTCCATATATGATGCATTGTCCTTTTGGAAAAGTCCTAGCAGACTAAAGGGTGGAACTTCACAACAAGTCTGGAGTTTTGTAAGAGCCATAGTTATTATGATATTAATGCATTATATATATGACATAGAGTCATCCAGGATGAAAAGGATTCTTTCTGAGAGTGGGGTAGGTTTTGAGGTTTTTGAATTATTTTGATTGTTCTGCATTTACTGACATAAAATTCTATACATAAGAATGACAGTTCACAAACTAGTCTAATGACTAGATACAAACAACTTCCATCAGCAATCATACATAAGTTTTCCCTTGAGCAAGTGTAAGAATAGGCCAAACGTACATACTTCCTCTGGTACACTTGCAGTTTCTCAGGCTGTATAGATTTCATTGACACTGGGCCAGGCTCATACTGAATAATTTGATACTGAGAACTCAGATGATGGTTTGCTACTCTTGGAGTTGAGTAAGACAGCTGTGATGGGGTGCGAAGGGAGTAGAAGACCAAGTGGAGGCTTAAAATGGGAGGAAGAGAGAATAGCAGGCTGAAGGCAAGACTGTTTTCAGGACAGCAGGAGATGAAGCACTGGGAGAAGGCAATCCAGAGGTGGCTGAGCTGTAAATGGAGGGAACTTGCAGAGAATCAGAGTGCCTGATTTATTCCCCTCCATTGCCTTAGTGCTGCTCTAGCTTTACTGCTTGTTTTGGGTTTCTTCTTTGTGCTCAATGTCTTTCAGATTATTCCCCCTGCATTGGGCATAGTACATTGCAGATGTATTTAATGAACCAGGTCTGACCAAATGGGGTGAAAGAGGGTTGGCAAGAGAGGACAATGAGGGGAGGTGTGCACTAGAAGAGCAGAGAAGGCAAGATAAGGAAAAAAAAAACCAAACCAGGAGAATAAGACAGAAGGGCAGTTGTCATCGACGGTGGCAGCACTGACCAGTGCTTGCAGCACTTTGACGGGAGCCTGTCCCTGTCACAGTGACATGCGTCTTTGGGGCAGGTGAGGAGAGGAGAAAATGTGCTCAGATGGGTTCCTTGGCCCAGTGTGTCTCTGCAGAACTGAGGAAAAATGCAGCTGAGTCAATTCAGTCATGTCTCCCAGGTTGACCAAAAGTTTCAATGAAGGGAAAAATAAAACAATAGCGTGTTCAAGAGCAGGACATAAAAAATAACCTATGAGTGTAACTGTATTTTGAAGAAAGTCTTTTAACAGCTGAGGGCAGCTAGAGGAAAACTCTAGACATAACAGCTGTGCACCTTACCTCATCAAACTATTTTAATTTCCTGACATCCTACTTTCAGGTTTCAGGTTACGTAAATCAGCACATGGGTTGGCAGTACCATTTGCAGTAAGTGGGCTTGGTTTTTTTTCATGTGTGTGCTTTGTGGGTTTTTTGTGTATTCTTCCCTAAAACATGTAATTTCATTGCAATGTGTCTGCTCTGACAAAGCTCCCATTTATCTCTGTCTGTACTTGGAGGGGGGAACGAGGAACAGTGTATCTGGGAGGGTGTCTGTTGTTTGGATGGCCCTATCTTCATGTATATTTAGAGTATCATCTGTGTAATTGTTTAAGCACTAGATCAAGAGTGGTGTAGTGTATTTCCTGCCTAAGAATACTATAAATTACATTTACAATGCCAGTGGTTACGCTAAATTTTAAATCTCCCAAAAGTTAATGTTTTCATATTTCTGCTTCACCGAGTAATCTTAACTCTGGTCTTTTTCTTAAGAATGTGTATTGCCGTTGACGGCAGAAACCTGCCCGATTAAAGACCAGATGAAAACAGACACGCATTTTACAATGAGGGAAAAGGGTGCACTTCCTTATGCTATATTAGAGACAAACACAGCTATGGAACTTTTATTTTTTAAGTTGCAGTTCAAACACTCAGAAGCTAGGAAACATCAGTGTTAAATCTGCCACCGCAACTTTTACTTCCTCTCTAATTCCAGTGTGTAGTGATACATATTTATCAGCATGATAATATGCTGCTCTTTCCTCAGGGCTTCTGCGTCATTTAATGCACATTGAAAGAGCAATTATTTCATGTTTTGTTTTCTGCTCACGGTTAAATTAATGGCCGTGTGCCTTGTTTGTTGCAAACTAGTCAAACAGGGCTCTGAAGTAAGAATGATTAATTTCCTGATATGCCCTTCTATGGCATTCGGGAAAATTTGACTGACGGGAGTGGGAGTTGCAGAGATCAAAGTCAAAAGCTTCCAGTAATTTTAGGTGCCTAAATTGGATTGCCTGTGGCCTGCCTGTTTTTTTCAGAGAAGTTAGCATTGTTCATTATCATCTATTTTGCTGAAAATACCAACATTTCAAAATTTATTTTCAATCACATTAAGAAAAAAAGATTCACAGGCTGTCCTGTTCAGGCTTTGTGAAGGCGGCTGTTGCATCTCTCTGTCAGCTCAGGTTTCACCCTCTGTGCCCTACCCCATTGATCGCAGAGCTGAGAGAAATAACTTCACAGTTATTTTGCAAAAGTAATGTTACCTACCAGGTTTCTTCTGGCCTTTTTTTTTGTTTGGACTCTATAGGTATGGCGGTTCCAGAAAATTCTACAATGTAAAATAATGGTATATGTTTTTCTTTATATTGCAGACTAAGAACTTCAGGTCCACACCATCACGGGAGAAAACAGAAGCGGTCAAGCCTCCTGTCTTATCAGAGAGTATCTACCAGAATTACAATCCGAGAATGATATATATGAAATGTTAACAGTGTAGGCACAAGCAGTCTAATACCAGCTCAGCTACTAATGATGCTCAGTTACTTGAACTTGTACTTCAGCTGACAAATCTCAGACCTTGCCGCATAGCAGGCCAAGAGAACACTCAAAACTGCCCCACAAAAGCCTTTGTCTTTCCTGACCTGAAGACAGCGGGGGACAGCAAGCTGTTTTAGTAAATTATTTCTCTCTTTCTCTAAAGATCAGCTCTTGAAACATTTGAAATTTTTAAAGACCAAGTTGGGGAAATACATACCTGAATTTTGTTTGAACATGGACTCTGAAGTATGTGCTGTCTTCCCTCAAATCAGTAATTGATATATTTCTTTCACAGTAACAGACTGTTGGTGAATATGCAGCACTTGTTTCCATTTTCACAACTGCATTCTCTTTGCAATTTTGTGGTGAAAACCAGGAAGTGACACAGGGAACCCCAAAACATAAAAGGTCAAAGAAATGCATCCAGCAGAAATGCAGAAATAAAAGAGGTTTTTCTTTCTGGGTAGATAATTACATGTGGCAGATGACAATCTGGTATTTGTCATCTTTGGTTGGTTTTTTTGGTTTTTTAATGTATTTCTTTTTCAATTAAACTTTCTGTTTGCATTGATAATGGAAGAAAAGAAAAAGCCAATTTGAAATTGTACTTGATATAGAAATGAGAAATAGCAATGGGCAATTTTCTAAGATTCATTTTAAAGTAAATGTGCAAATATGCAAATATTTAACTAAATGATTTCTGGGGCTATTTGGGTAAATTTTTGTTGACTAGTTTCTTAGAAGCTGAGATAACAGCATGGTTTTACTGAGAACAGAAGCGTTAAGTTGTAAAAAATGCAGGTGGTGTGCTTGTTTAAAACAAACAAAAAAACTCCCTAATCAAATAATTTATTTCTTCTCATGCTCATGTCCCCAAGGTGAACACCTCCCCCCCTCCCCCATTTGGTTATTAATTTCAGTTTTCATTTGTCAGATTTGTCAAACCTTCCAAACACTAATGCAGCAGTAAGCATACTCAAATGTGTGTTTTGAGTGGCCTTTACCTACTTGTTGCTGGAGGAAGTCATCTCTGCTCCTTCAGTGTTCTCAGGCATGAGGATCTCCCAGTGCCTTCTAATTGCACTTTGCTCTATCACTTCTGAATAGACATGGGTGGTGGGCACCTACTGACATCGCTCCAGCCTTTCATTTCAGTCAGAAAGGCATGAAAAGCAACTCTCTGCCTTAGTGAAAGGTGCCTACAGAAGGCAGTCTGTTTGCACCTGGTGGGTAACTGAGCAGAGCCTTTCTTGTGGTGTTAAATGTCAATGATGGGTCACTGTCTCAGAGCTGTGAACAGCTTCTTCATGTCATCTGTGAGGAAGGAGAGGCACCATTCCACGTATACAGCCTCCGGGAGAAATAAGTGACAGGTAGCTCGGAATCAGTGAAAACAGGTTTTCAGCGATGCTGGCTAGGAAAAATGTTTTTGTAGCTCTAGTGAAATGTACAGCAGTGCCTTAGTCTCAGGAAGTGGTTTCCCAGTTCTGCTGGCCCACAGCTGGCAGTACATGGTGGGCACCATCCAGCATCCTTTTTTGTTCTCTCTGTCAGCCGGGACCTTTCACAGTCACAGTGCTGTCAAGCAGTCATTGTGACTGGGAGCCTCTGAAATAGGGGAAAAATCTCTCATTTCTTAAGGAACTGCCCAGTTGGGTCTCAACCTGGGCTCCTAGGCTGATGTTGCTCAGTGTGACAAGTGAGCATGGATCATTCCTCTGGACAACTACAGCAATTTGGGTCTGTCTTATTCACAAGCTGGACCATTGCAGCCAGACCCCAAGGATGACTCGGCTGTCAAAATGAAGAGAGTTAGGCTGTGGAGCAGCCACCAGTCATGGCAGTCATGGTGCGCCTGTGTTGTGATTTTTAGGGTGCAAAAGCAAGAACTTTTTATAATTCCTTTGCACCAAGTGAAATGTTGAAGAGTAAGATCAAACACAGACAGATATGGAGAAGAAACATCACTCTGATAATTAGCCCCGGCTGAAAAACATGGCTTCTGTGCTTGTGATTTTATTTTCCCCTGTAATTTCTATTTGGTGGAATTGGTCCAGTTACCTGCAACATGTCAGCATTTCCTACAAATTCTGCGACTTTATTTGATGTGCTGAAACAAGGTGCTCTGGTAATGAGATAGGTCCCTTTGTGCTGCAGGTACTCAGTGAAAGGGCTCTCCTGGCAGTTCCACAGCTCTTAATGGCCACATGGACTACGGTTTGCCCGATTTCTTATTTCAAGAGCAAGTTCTGCTGCAACTTCTCAGAAAATTAGCTTACAGCGTTGTAGCCTAGTCAGGCTTTATCATCACCTGTTTACTGCCAACAAAAAGCTCGAGTTATCAGCCCACAGCTCAGGCAAACCCACGTGCTGCAGGCACTAAAAGACCTCTGCTGCCTAATTGTTGTATCTTCCTTCTGCAATAAAATTGGCCCTTATGCTTTTCAAGCTCGTTGTGTATGATTAATAAAACTTATTAGGCCAAAGAGAATAATGTGGCTAGTGGGGGTGATTGCAAGAAAGGCTGGGACATGAATAATGCTTCTAGGCAGAACATCATAATTGAACAAGCTCAGTTAATTTTCTGCTTGTCTTTTGTATGTGTTATAATACTGGCACAAGTGGTAGGTAGTTTCAGATACAGAGTCTGCTTCTTTTTTAGCTACCTGCAATTCACCTGAGCTTTTGACCACAGGAGGATGTGTTACATCCAAGCTGCCAACAGGTGATAACTATTCTAGTGGGTCTGTCAGCTCTGCTATAGCATCGTCTTTGAAAGGAGGAAGATGAGATTAGCCAAGCAGTGGGCCTGTGCGTATGCTGAGAAAGGAAGCTGGTGCTTGGCATAAGACATAGAGATCTGCGAGTTGAATGATTTTGTATGGAGGCAGAGAGAGGCAAATGGGAGAGACTGGAGGAGGGGGTTGACAGGAGAACAGTAAGACTAGGACAGTGAGCATGGTGTTGGGTCATTTCAGCTGAATACTGTGATTAATTACTTTTTCTGTTCACACTGCCTGCCACTGGGTACCTTAACTGCTGATCCTGAGTGGTGCGGGACAGGCTTTTGTCTTATGGGAAGCTCTCTGCACTCTTCTTTCAGGGTGGGAAACTAGGCATGGGCTTTGATGGTTCCCTCTCTGCCCGCCATCACCAGAGAGCAGTGCGCGTCATGCTTCTTGGTCTTATGAGCTGCACACCAAAGGGCTAAAAGTCTTGAGGCACACACCTCAGGGGAGCGAGGGGAAGGAGGGAAGGGTCTGGCACTGCTTCAGTGGCTCACCAGGGGTTTGTCTCCTCCTCTGTCAGAAAGGCTTGAGCTGGGCTTGCGGCCAGGACGGCCTCTGCCAAAGTCCTCCCTCCCAGGAGCAGGGACCGGTGTATGGCAGTGGCCGGCTGCTGGGCCAGCGCAGCAGGGTGGCTGCGGGAGCCCTCCCTGCATTGCCCAGGAGCCGCCCGCAGGGGCTGGTAGCTGCTGGCTCCTGCCCCAGCTGCGTTCTCCTGGGCTGCCTGCTGAGGAAGTGCCCCTTTCCCACCTGGATTTAATTTTGCACTTGATCTGTTGAGTGTTTTGAGAATGAGGAGAAAACCACTTAAATATTTTCTGTCATGCTGATTTTGTAACAGGATAAGCATCTTGGTGTAATCCAAAGAATAACCAGAATTGTGTATTTTGTCTCTTGTAGGAATTTGGTCTGGAAAATAACCCGCTTGAGGCTGTTTCTATGAGTATATTTACCATGTTTTTTCCTTAATTACAAGAATACTTTTGGTGATTTTATTTGCACTGAAAGCAAATTTAAGCAAGGCAAATGTTTTAGACTGCAAACCTCCGCATATTTTTCTGTGGCCTTGTCAAAATGGCTAGGAAAATGCTGACTGTTGATCGAATAATCGTTGTGAGAGAGCTACTGAAAGGGGATGGCTGTTGGTGTGAGCTATTTGTACGCTCTGACAAAAAAATAAATAATAATAATAATAAAAGGCTAGGAAGTGAGCACTCCTGCTCCAGGGCTGTTGCAACAGCTCTGCCTTGCCACATACTATTTAGTCAAATGCACAGTTGATTGAATGTCACTTGTGCTTTTTACCACTAGATGCGGTTATAGATGAAAACGCTCCTCTTTATTGTGTGGACTTTCACTCACAATGTTTATAGGGCACTCTTGGCAATAGTCATGATGTCTGCTTTTTGATTAATCTATAAAGCAATTTATCTTCTGGAAATAGCAGGTGGTGTGATGCTGTCGAACAGTTCTTTATTCTGTTTCTGTTCACTGAATATGAAAAAAAAAGTTGACAAAAAGTTATGTTTAGAATCCCATAAACTGGAATGTAACTTCAGATTATGAACAAGATTTGTTTAAAATCCCAATGTTCAACACCAGGATTGAAATGAAGAAGATAAACGATTTTCCTGTAGACTTTGGAAATGGGGCAAATGTCCTAAGGGTATTTGCCAGTCCAGTGAAAACCTTGGTTTCCTAAGTTGGTATTTCTTTCAGCTGTATTTTTTGGTCTAGCCTTCTTGGCATCATTTGTCACAGCTTTTCTTCTCTGATGAGAAAATTATACTTTCCTTGGTTCTCCTGTAATAAATATAACACCTGTGGAATATCGTCCTGTTGGGTTTGATGTCTTTGTGACTTGGTCCTTCTGCTTTTGTGAAGTCTTTTTTGTGAATGTTAACTTGTCCTCAGCTATTTGACTTGGTGTCCACAGTCTGTACGCAGCTTTCATGTGCTGCAGGCAATGAAGAGCTCATGATTTAACCAAGTAGGACTTCTACTACATTTCCTATCACTTCTCTGTCCTGAAATAGTTTGTGTTTGTGCTCTTAATGGTGCTTCTTTAATTACCCACTTTTCTCTTTATTTCCTTAAAGTTGTCTCCCCAATGTTCTCATGCACTAGTTTTCTCAGTTTATTGATTTTTATCTTCTCTAAGTACTTTATTATCCACCTCTCTTTCCTTCTCTTTTTTGCATCAAATACAATTGCATTCTCCATTCAAATGCTTTAGTAGATGCCAGATCCTCTCAATGAAATTTTTTCTTTATAAGATTTTTTTTTTTTTTTGGGGGGGGGTGGTGGAACAATAGGTTTCAAATTGTGACTTGTTTTGGAATTTTCTAATGCTTTTCACTGAACTTCTCCTTAGAGACATACTTACTCCAGGTCTCCTTGATTTATTTTTTTTGGCCACTACATAATAGAAAGTTAGTTGCTGTTAGCTATAGACCACTCCTGTGCTTCAGCTCTGCAAATCTAAGCTCACCTACCAAATCCAAATGCATAATATGCAGCATTTTATTTGTCCTTGGGTGACATCTCTCTTGCATTATTATGCAAAAATATCATAGTTGATTTATTTTTTTCCTCCATAGTTTACATGCTGTTGTACTACTCACAGCAACAGGCATCCAGCTCAGAGAAGCTAAGCAGGCATTTATCAGTGAGGCTTTTCAAAGAGTCTTGGTTTTCAGTGATTCTACTTAGTTCAGACACAATAACAAAATATCTCTGATACAATGTCATGCTTTGTCTGAATGGGATTATACTTATGTCTGACTCATACATTGTTAATAAAATTGTATATAACCAAGAAATTGTGGACTGAACTCCACTGTAGCAAATAGATGCTACTTCAACTAATTAATCATAATAAGCAATAATATTTTTAGAAAAAGAGTAGAACCACAGGCACCTGGTGCATTTGCAAAAGTAAAACTTTCCCCCAAGAAGAGTAGAAACAAACAGCATAAGGAGGCTTTTTGCTCCACTTCCTCCAGATTCTGTCTCTTGTCATTATCAAGCTATCACTACATCTGCTGCTGGGTTTCCCCATATATTTTCTAGTGGTTTTGACTATATTATGAAATCAATTCTCACAGATATTAGCACACAGTACCCAGAGAAGCCTCTTGGACTTCCTTGTTCAGACTGGGGCTAGTCTGAATTGGCCTCCGTTTTGACTCCTGGTTCCTGCTCTCTTGTTTTTCTGTGAAGGCTTGTGTTGTTCTCTAGCACTGATCCAGGCTCCCATGCCTTGACAATATTTAACCTGATGCCTGGTGTAGACAACTCTGGAACAGCCAGACATAAGGAATAATCTCTTGCTGCTTGAGAAGGAATGCAACAGATAATTCCTTTCATCGGGATCTGCTTGGGATATCTGACCTGAGTCTCACCAGCTGCACTTGATATCCTTGGTGAAAAAGGTCTTGAAAAGCCTAAGCAGCTTTCATGAGAGCCTGACTGGTAATCTGCCTCACAGTCACAGAGGTTGTACCCAACCTCTGCATCTTGCCCCTTTTCTTACCCCAGGCAGCTTCTGCAAGAACTTTTCAAGTCTATTAACTGCTGCATTCCTCCAGGCAAAACTTCCCATCCCTCTGTCTTCTCTTTGAAAAAGAAATGGTACCCAGGCCCTCTCTCAAAGCAAAAGCATCTTGCTTGCAGATAAACCTAAGAATTTGGGGACTGCCTAGATGGGGTGTATAGTGCTACAGAACAGTCACAGGACTAGCTCAACTTAGAGTGTATCTCCATGGCTCCTCAAAAGTGGGCTAATCATCCTTCTCCTGAGTTAGCTAGAATTACCACCTAGATTGAATTTGGGGATTGGCACTGAATCCTAGGCTGGAAGAGTCACGTTAGCATAGTATCTGTCTTCTCTGAATGTAAGCCTGACATGTCCATGTGACTGCTGTGCTCCAATACAAATTTGCGCTTATTTGTTCTCAGAGGGATTTTGGCTTATCTTCATGGGGGATTTTGAGGTTTCTCCTCTTGTTCCTTATTTACATGAGTTTAGACCAATGTTATATCAGGAGCTAATATTTAGTACATTCTTTCTAGTGTTTAAATGCTACAAAACTTTCTGCCAAGTAGATCCAGCTATCTGCATCTTAGCACAAGGAAAACGTAGAATCTCAAGCAACCACCCTTTGCTTTTCCAGGCAATCATTCTGTCAATTTCCAAATGATGCTTCAGGAAATACCCAATACTGGAGCATTTCTGGCAACTCAGTTACTATAAAAAGTCCAGCAAAATGTCATGCAGAAATAGGTTTATTGTGCAAGACAGACAGGGACAGCTGATTTCCTGTGACAGAGGACATCAGTGTATGTTCAGGATGGGCAAGGAAGGGTATTTTTTCTTCTGTAATGTTTGCATGATGAGACATACAGTAGATTTTTCATTGCTGTTGGACCACCTGTAGCATCCTACAGGATGTCATGGAGTCTCTCTCCATGGAGGTATTCAAAACCAGACTGGACGCAACCCTCAACAACCTGATCTAGCTGACCCTGCTTGAGCAAGGGGTTTGACCAGTTGATCTCAAGAGGTGCCTTCCAGCTTCAGCTATTCTGTGACTAGTGCCAGGCTTTCTAGATCCCAAACTAACTAAAGGTTCATTCCAGCAGAGGGTTGCCAGGTCTTAGTGTTGGTGCTTTGGATATGAGAGAAGAATATCATAAGAGACTGTTACGCCTTGCAAGCTAGATTCAGCAACTTAGGAGACATTGTCTGAAGGCACAAACCCCCTAGGTAGCCAGTGGCCCTTTGCTTGAACACTGACTTCTGAGGAAAGGACTTTGCTGTTTGCAAAGAGCTTTATCTTTGCCTGGTCAGTGTTGCACACAGATGCATTCTCCTTGGTTGCATTCCTGGGTGGGATGGGACGCACTGCAGGATAGGATTCGCAGTCAGTCTCTGCAGGCTTAGGGTTGTACAGTACCCTCCCAGTCACAGCCAGGGTTTTTTTCTTGTAACTGAGCATTTTTTCCAAGTGTGTTAAGTCACCACACAGATAGTCCCTGCTTTAGCTGAGTGTGTCTCAGTAGGGCCTCAGCTGAGCAGGACTTCCACATCATTTTTGAGGTCAGACTAGGAAGATACTTGGACTTCAAAAAAATTTTACAACTTTAACTTATAACTGAAACTTTTAAAAAGAAACAAAGCTTAAAAGAATGACAAGGTGTATTTGGTTTATGTGGCAAGCTTTTGGTAGCCAGGGGCTGGAAGGGTGGTTTCTGAGAAAAGAAACTAGGGGCTTTGCCCCATGTTGGACAGAGCCAGTTCCAGCTGGCTCCAAGACGGACCCACCGCTGGCCAAAGTGGAGCTCATCAATGATGTAGGTGGAGCCTCTGTGATAACATATTTATGAAAGGGTAAAAAACGTTGCACAGCAGTGACGAGGAAGAGGAGTGAGAAAAATGTGAGATAAACAAACCTGTAGACACCAAGGTCAGTGGAGAAGGAGGGGGAGGAGGCGCTTCAGGTGCTGGAGCAGGGATTCTCCTGCAGCCCGTGGAGAAGACCATGATGAAATAGGTTGGCCCCCTGCAGCCCATAGAGGACCATGTCAGAGTAGATATCCACACTGCAGCCTGTGGAAGGCCTCATGCTGGAGCAGGCTCCTGGCAGGAGCTGTGGCCATGGAGAGGAGCCCATGCAGGAACAGGTTTTCTGGCAGGAGCTGTGGGGGACCCATGCTGGAGCAGTCTGTTCCTGATAGACTGTACCCTGTGGAAAGGACCCACGCTGGAGCAGTCTGTTCCTGATAGACTGTACCCTGTGGAAAGGACTGACGCTGGAGTAGTTCTTCAAGAATGGCAGCCTGTAGGAAGGACCCATGTTGGAGCAGGTCATGAGGGACTGTATCTCATGGAAAGGACCTATGCTGGAGCAGAGGAACAGTGTGAGGAAGGAGTGGCAGAGATGAAGTGTTATGAACTGACCCCAACCTCCATTCCCCATCCCCCTGCACTGCTGGGGATGGGGAAGAAGAGGGGGTGGGGGAAGGTGTTTTAAATTTTGTTTTCTCACTATCCTACTCTGATTTGATTGGTAATAAAATAAACTAATTTCGCCAAGTCAGTCTGTTTTGCCCATGACACTAGCTGGTGAGTGATCTCCTGTCCTTATCTTGACCCACAAGCTTTTTCATTATATCTCTCCCCTTGTCCTGCTGAGGAGAGGGAGTGGGAGAGCGTCTGGGTGGGCACCTGGTGGCCAGCCAAGGTCAACCCACCACATAAAGCTTGTTCAGTAACAGAGCTATAATATGAAATAGGATGCTGTAAACATAGACTCTACACTGTTAAGGCATTTTATGGTGATGATGCATCTCTATATCTTCTGACTTTAATCTTATCACTCTGTACTGAGCTCTGAATATTTCATTTCCACTCATTCTATTCTCTTGGCTGACAATAAGTACTGCTGAGCAAGCAAAGGTAAGTGCTTTTTGGATTGATTTTTGTCTGACTGCTGCCACAGTCCAACAGAGTTTATATGCCACAGTGTAGTGTTTGTATCTAGCTGTGCTTATATTTTGGATTTCCATTTATGCGTATGAAAGAGAAACCATGGACAAAACCTCTGAAATCCTTTCTATCTTATGTTTATCATGTCTGAAGTTTACAACCCCCTCTGCTGCAAAACAAGCAGCCACATGCAGAGCGATGTGCTTAGTACATAAATGTCTTCCTTGTACTCACTTCATCTCTTGTGTGAGAGAGGAGTGTTGTGCAGGAAAAAAAGATGAGTGAGCCAGCTACTGAAAAGCTCTGGCCTGGCTGCTTGCCTTTATCTTCAACTTGCTTGAAATATTCAAATCAGGAAGATTAGAATCAAATAACAGCAGTTCGTGTATTGTTAGGGTTGCCTCCTTAATCAGGCAAGTTAGCGCTTGCAGAGCTATGATACCCTCATGAGCACTGCCTGCCTCCAGGTCTGAATCTCTACCAGCTGCACCTGCTATCACATTCTTTATCATTGTCATTCTTGTGTAATCAACAGTGGTCACCTATTTCATGGTGCTATATATAGCAAAAATAA
This sequence comes from Burhinus oedicnemus, assembly GCA_008921705.1. NCBI lineage: Eukaryota > Metazoa > Chordata > Aves > Charadriiformes > Burhinidae > Burhinus > Burhinus oedicnemus. Next base: position 159,865 of record VFFE01005258.1, read on the forward strand.
AAATGTACACATATATGCAAAATCTTTATGCATATGTACATTTCTCGGTGTGTGTGAAGCTGTGAATATATACAGAAAAAGTTACGTTTTTTTCCTTGAGAAATTAATTTCTTAATAATTTCCCATCAACAGAACATCTCATTATATATAAATGTTGTGAAAGACCTTATTAGACAGATAGACACATGAGGGATAAAATTAAAAGTTGCTGTGGAAACCATAACCTGAAATAAGTCTTTCTTTTCTGCACTCAAAATCCCAGTCTTTGTCTTCTATTAGAATAGTTTGCATATAATTTCTTTCTTTAGGAAAAAGAATCTGAATTGCTGATACACAAATGGAAATCCCATCTGACTGTGACTGTAAAGTGCATCTCAGGCTAATGGAATGTGGTTTTTTTTCCTTTTCTTTGAGTATTTTAAGCCCCTCTCTTGTCCTGTTATCAGTCTGGTGTAAGGCAGAAAAAAATGTAATCCCTGGTGGTCATTACTGCCCATCTATGACCAGCTGCAGCGGTTTGTTGGAACTGTTGGTATTATTGCCTTCACTGGAGTTAATTGTGATATAGGAAACAGCTTGGGGTAGGGTGTAGAGGTGGGAAGAAGAAAGAATAAAGAAGATGCTAAGGCCCGGAGGAAATGTTTTGCTAAACACAAAACATTCTTTAGCTCTCAGCTGCAGCTGTCATCATCCCTCTATAGCACATTCTTAGAACATCACATTTCAAATACGGCTTGTCAAATAAGCAAAAAGCGACTTGAGCTCTGTATGTACTTTGGTACAGCGAGGCTTGATCACACTAAAGCTGGCGTCCATGCTCTATCCTTGAGATTCTTGTGTAGCTGTTACTTTCTGTTGGTAGATGCATTCACATGGTGTTAGCCTGGGTCAGGAATGTGCTTTTGAAAAGAAACTCCCCATGGTCTGTGCTTACTGTGCGGGGTTCATATTGTCAAGCAGCCTTGGAGCACACAGAAAACACTGCATGTTTCCTGATGGAGCTAAAGCAGAATATGCACCCTGGGGGTACACCTAATGCTCTCCAGCTGCTAACGGGTGTGCAGTACACAGGATCAGACTGTGATAAACCCAAAATAAAATCCCCCCAACCCATGCTGTGCTCTGTCAAACCGCTCCTGCTGAGCTACACAGCTGATGAGATAAACATAGCTTTTGTTAAACAAGCTCTTCCTGCAGTGTGATTTTTTTTTAAATCTGTTTTATATGCAAGAAATAACTTGAGCATCAGCTCCAAGAAGGCACTGAAAAATGCCGATTTGCAGTGCTTGTGCATTAAAGATCTCTCTTGATGATTACACAAACAATGTGCATGGAAAACATGGGGCCAAATATCGAGTATGTTCCTGTTATGTGGCTTTCTGTCTAGGAAAAAGCATCACAGACCAATTCTTCTGGTGACCTGCTAACCCTGGATTGCTCAGCAAGAAAACATAGGAGCCATGGCTGCATGCAGGCATTGTTGCCAGTTAAGCCTCGTGTTTTCTTCACAAATGCTGAAATACCACAGAGAATGATGTAATGTCAATCTGTACAATTATTTGCAAATGCATCAGTGACTTTGTGTTATTCAGTAGTTATGTATAAAAAAAAAAACCAAAATGGCACAGAATTTCTACTGTTATCACACAACAGCTTGCATTTAAAAAGTCATTGTGCTTAAGTGCAAATTGAAAATTAGCATATCTACAAAAAAAAAAAAAAGAAAGGCAAAAAGCCAAATGCTTAGAATATGTCTACTAGATACAATGTCAAGACCAGTCCCAGCTCTGGAGTTCACACTCAGCAAACATTTTATATACAGACATTGTCTGATGGGCAGACAACTGTTTTGCCCTTCCAGTTTCAGTGCCATCGATGTAGAGCTCAGCCCTGGTGGAATTTAATTGAATTTGCTCTGAATAAATACTTGAATGCCTCTATGCTGCCTTATAATTTGAATAAGGAGTCGGCTGTGAAGCAAACTAGCCCAGGTGTTGTGAATTAGGAATACAGGAGAAGTGACATCCTGGAGATGGCTCTGGACTCTTCTCACTTCGTATGATATTTTACAGGGTGATTCAGAATTGCAGTACTAGACAAGGACATTTTTATTTCAAAGATAAATACTAGGTGATTCTTTACAAGTTTGACCTCAATTTGTTTAAGAAGGATTATGGACTGTTTCTCTCTGCCAGCTAGTGGATTGGTGTCCATGCCATAGAAAACAGCTTCTACATTGGCATTTTTGTGACGAGTCTTTGCAGAGGCTAATAGTGAATGGGTATGGAGGAAACTACTGCATTTCCCTGCCATGTAGCTAGTGCTAGACTGAGGAAACTCGCCCGTCCTTGTAATCTTGGCAATACATAGGATGGTTTCTGTCCACAGGGCTCTTGATCAAACCCCCTTTCATGACCTCCACATTTTTGTTTTGATAAAAAATGTTATTTGTTTGTTGCAGTATATCAGCCAATAAATGGAGAGGCAGAAAGTGTTCTGCTTTAGGTAAATTTTTGTATATGTATGTTATCCACCGTCTGAAACACATAAGCAAACAACCCCTGTCCCAGTGTCTTGATAAGAGTGGCAGAAAGTTACCGTCGTGAGGTCCTATTTCAGCTTTGCTCACTTTGCTTTCATCTCTTGACAGGAGTAATCCGTCCGTAGCTTAGTGGGTTTTTTGGCTGCATTGCATACCTTCTGCTTTAGTTGCAGTTTGTGGTTTACAGAGGGTGTTTGGGATTGTGCGTACTAAGTAGACTAGATCCTCACAGCCGAGCGTTCACAAGTAGTTACTTGACTTGATCACAAATAATTTATTGCTGAGTTACTTGTGAGGCTATTGCTGCATGGTAAGAAAAGATCCCAACATCCACATCGGGTCAGAGAAAGTATAAATAAAGTCTAGGAATAATTTTGTTTGGAAAGGACTTCTGGAAGTCACCTGACCCAGACCCCTGCTCAAAGCAGGGCTAACTTCAATGCTGTATCCCGCGTTGAACAGTGGCCAGCAGCAGAGAAGAGAAGAGAAAAAACATAGAAAAATACAGCTATCTTGCACTTTGAAAACCTTGCATAGCTTTTTACAGTCAAGGATGCAGGACTTTGTGAGACGGAGGTTGCATTTGAATCATCTCTTAATAGTCATTGATAAACCTGCCCTGCATAATGACTCCAATCTCTTAACTCATTCTTTGGTTTTAATCTCCAAAATACACTGCAGCAATGAGTTCCGCTAAATTAATTATATTCTGTGAAAAAATACTTATGCTGGTAGCTGAAACCTGCTTCTTAATAATTTACATATATGCCTCCTGAAGAAGCTAAGTGGCCTGAAATGAAAACAAAGCAATAAAAAGGTAAATAAGGTGGGGTGGGGTGTTTTCCGCAGTGACTAGTGTTTTTTTAAAGGGAGGCCCCAAAACAGAGGACAGTGAGTTCAGCTGAGCGAACAACGGAGGAAATGAAGACGCTTCCAGAGATACTAAAGACTGGAGCAGAAGGTGCAGGACACATATACTGGAAGGTTTTTATGTATGAAGTCTCTCCACTATGAGTAGTGGGACAGAAACCCTGTGGGCCAGGGTTAGGGTAGGTAGGGGCAGTGTGGTAAAATGCCAATGGAGAAGTGATGATATGGTGGAAAAGAGACTACATGGACCTTCATCACAGCACCTGGAAGTTAGGTGCTGAGAGGAGGACAGATTACTGTGGCGGAGCTGAAGGCTTGTTGCCTTGCAAGATGAAAACAATCAATGAGTAGCAAGAGAAGCAGAAGTAAGTGGCAAAGATGAGCAAAGCTCCTCAAGAAGAGAGGCAAAAGTCAGAGGACTGTTAGTAGCTCAAGGCTTCAACAGGGAAAACATCAACATGGAGAAGTATTAAATCCTGAAGGAAAAAACAAAACAAAACAAAATAGCAGGCTGGGCAGGCTAGTTGGACAGCCAGGAAACACTGGGCCATTTGGTGAGGTTGTCCATGCCATCAGTGTCAACAGAGCTGGTGGCACAGGGCACCCCAGCAGCACTGTGGATCTGTCCCAGGGAGGTGCAGGGGATGATGCTGCCCCTTCTGCCTGCCTCTCCTTGGCCAGCAAAGGCTCTTGGATGCCTTGTCAGGGTCATGAGTGCACTAGTGCTTAGCCTAACAGTTCAAAAAGATCCTAGCTGTCTTTTATGTGCGTTAGCCGGCAAATAATTGCTTCACGCTTCACAGTTATGTATGTTACTCTTTTTGCCTGGCTAAAGGTGCCCAAACTGACCCAAAGGAGAGGCTGCAACATGTGCCCAGGATGAAGGACAGTAGAGAGAAGACCCTAGAGACTCCCACCTGCCCCCAAAAGGGCACATCTAAGAGCGTGAATGATCCTTGTTGAGGAAAAACTGGTTAGGTTGTCACTAGTGAGTGGGAGGATCATGGACTGTAGCCCTGAGGAAGGACCTGGGACAGGGTGTTGAGGCTGAAAAAGATCCTGAAGGTCATAGGAAGGATCAGCAGTGGATTTTTCCCTGTTAAGACAAGTGTTAGTGCCTGAAGTGAATCAAAAATAACTGTGCCAGAACAATGCTCAAAGGTGTTCAGGTGATCTTTGGTAAAATGCTTTCAGTCCTTGGAAGGAAGTGTGAAAGCCAGAAAAAATATTGCAGATTACTACAGTCAGTACAAGGATCGTGCTTAGGAGAAAAAGGCATGCAAAGGGGACTCATCTGAGGATGGATAATGCTGAAGACATAGCTTCCTGGGATCCCACTTAACAAGATTTATGAGAAGAGCTTTAAAGTAAGAAATGAGGAAAATGGTTTGGGAGAATAGTGAAATCCTTACAGCTGTTTTTATAGTAAAAGGAGAAGGAGAAAAAAGGAGTAATACTGCTGCCAACTGTAGTCAAGTTGGCAGTATCAATAGTCAAATGATTTACTTTTACTAGAGTAAATGGCTAGAAAGTACGTGGTCAATGGGAGACAACAGATAGGCCTGTGTATTCACACCAGACAAGAGTATTGCAGGTGATGTGCAGAGCATGAAACTGAATATGATGTTGACTGCATCGAGGTTGAATAGCAGCAGTGATTATTACGTGACAAGGAGCAATCATGTTGGAAACGCACTGTACAGAAATGATAGAAATAACAGTTTAAAGGTAGTGGAGGAGTAGAATTATATTTTAAAGATGTTAATAAAGTTATAAAAAAAGAGTGATAATGTGGATAAAGTAGATTAGTTATGATCAAAATCATTCTAGGAGAGGATGTCAAAGGAGGCCCTTCTGGGATAGACTGGGGAGTTGAATTTGGATATGAAGAAAGAATTACTTAATGCTATTAGAGAGAGAAAAATACTCCTGAGATTTGTATCACAGGAAATTTTAATTTCTCAGTCATTGAGACTGAAAACCATTAGCAATCATAGGCCATGGGTGTGACAGTCAAAAGATCTGTTTAACTGAGCAGTCAATGAACCAACAGAGGGTGATACTACTTAGAATTTTGTTTCTGTGACTAACATGAACAACTTCAAGGAGATGGTTGTAGAAAAAAAACCTTGAGTGAGCCAGTGAAGTTGATTTAGTTGATGTGACCTGGAACGTGGGTCTGTAACTCTTATTCTTAGTTTAGAAAGGGAAAACCACATGCAACTGGAGGGAACTAAATGGTGAAAAATGGGCTAAGAAGCTCAAGACTTCACTTTAAATGAAGCCTGGAATTTCTTTATGTTAAAGATGTAAAGCTGTTGGTGGGGTCAAGAAGTTCAGGGAGAAAACAGGAACTGCCAGCAGCTCTGCTAAGGCTTATCTTCAAACGCTAAGCCGTAGGCTCTCCTGGGGTGTGTGCAAGGAGAAGAGCTGTGGTGGGAACAGCCTTCAGCCAAAGCCCTCCTCACATCCCCATGGTTTGGGAGAGCCCGGGGACCCTGTGGGGCTTGTGTTTGGAATCACACACAATCAGTGGCCTGTAAGTAGAAAAGGTGTGTGTGTGGGGGGTAAGAATCACCACAGAGAAATGTTTGGATTTTTTTCTGTAACAAGGGGGACATTTTCATGCAAGTTTGCTTTCAGCACATAGCGAAGTGGGCCAGGCCAGACACCTTTTTGCCCTGGGACAGCTGTTTGGGGCAGAAAGGGTCAGTGCAAGCAGTGAGAAGGTTAGAGAAGTAATACTGACAATGTCTTCTAGTGCAAAGTGTTAGGGAATTTTAATTATCAGCCTCATCGCTAGCTTGATGTGTAATGACTTTACATCAGAGGATTCTGCAGGTGCTTGGGCAGAGAAGAAAACGAACAAATCTGTCTTTACACAAGGCCAAACGTTCAAGGTGACTCCCATTAATTTTTTTTTTTTATCCGTTCCTTAGGAACGGGGACAAATACATACACCAAAGAATCCCACCCACCTACGGAGGATGTACCCTTCCCCAAATCCTGCAGCTGTATCTAGATCAGAAAACAGCTGGCTGTGATGATGTGACAACAGTCAGCCAGCACACAGGTGGCCTTGCTTAACCCATGTCTGGGAGATCATACCCCTTCCTCAGGATACCAAGTGGTAGTCTGGGGAGTTATCTTAGCCTAATGTTGAACAGACAGGGTGGAAATTTGATTCTGGACTTCCACAGAAACACGCTCAACATTTTTTCCTCCTGGCTTCATACAAAATTCCCTCCTGTGAGTCATTTTTCACTTTCCAATATCTCCGACAGCACAAGCTGACTACAACATTGCTCATTCTCGTTGATTACTCATAAAGCCTCTGGGTTTTTTTGTGTTTTGTTTTACCTTAAAGTCCCACCTGTTTGAGTCTCAGTTTTTGTGTTTGGTTTACTCTGTGACTATAGAAGAAATCTGATGTTCATGGGTCTTAAAATGATTGAAAACTCAGTGGACCTGGACACCACAGCTGCCAATGGCAAATTAAAAGGATTCCAATTGTACTGTTTTCTGAAGCCTTAGCCATGATTTTGAACAGTAGGGGTTAAAAATAATGATACTAGGTAAAAATAATAAATATGTATATATTCTTTCAGATAACCTCTACTCTAGACCCTGCACTTTTATGTCAAAGGAGCTCCCTTGCTTGTTTTCTGACTTTAACATTTTACAGACTTTTAAAAATTCTATAATGAAGCCTAAGAAGCGAATAAGATAATGTCATAGTAAGTGAGGAGACTTGGGTTTAATTCTTTGCTGCTGTTTTCTTTTATGATCTCAGGCAAGTATTTTTTCTCTCTCTGCTTTGATTCTTCATCTCTAACTGAGGACAATAGCACTTTCTTGTTTCTCCTGGAGATGCATTATTTTAATCACTATAAAAGACAATGAAGAGCCCAGACACTACAGCAAGGGGGATGGTGTTAAACACAACAGCTCAACAGAAGTAGAAAAAAATTCTGAGGCTCCTGATGTTTAAGGCTAGATTGTTTAAATATTTCTATCAGTTTGTTGTGCCCTCTGTGAACATAGGAGGTGAGGATGCCAATAACATCTGCATCTCAGTGGGTTAAAGATCTGAACACAGCTGTCAACTCAAACTTTGGTTTTACTAATGCAAATGTCTTTTCAGGTCTTAATGTTGAAAAAGGCTGTAGAAAGTCTACACATCTGTGAAAGGGAAGAGTGGGATAAGCTTGAGTTTTTTGTTTGTTAAAATAGGAAATAAGGTACTTAATGAATTGCTCTTGTGCTGCTTGAGTTTGTGGCTAGATTGTTACAGCTTGGGCCCAATAATATATTTAACCAACTTAGAAAAAGAGATGAGTAGATCAGCAAGGAGACTGCACGGCACATACCTATAGAGGCTGCCCACAAAAGACACTGGCTAATACCTTTGGATTTGATGAACTTCAGGCATAAGCAGGCTGGAAGGAAGGAATTTCCCAGCCACCTCTGGACAAAACAGCCACCTGACACAGAAAACTGCTGACTGATAGTGCTGTCATTCAGATAAATGTCCAGTTTATGCCCAGTTTCTCTTTCTTTAATTCCCATTTTCCTGGGGAGCATTCTTTAGTCTTTTGGGGACAGTGTAATATCTCTATTTCTGTACTTCACTGGTTTGAGCTTGAAAAAACTCTAGGTTCTCAACTTCGCTCTCTTGTCACACTTCCAAATGTACAAATGGAAAAACATGAATTTGTGGGCAGTGACTGCAAGTAGGAGCTATGTATCAGACTCTGTCTGTCTTGTGGTCTGTGAAACCTCTCTGGGCAAAGCACCACCTCTCTGGGCCACCTGTGAAGAAGTGGGTGGTACCAATGCGAAGGGAGAGAAGATCATGATGATGGGGTTGGAGCAAGGAAACCACCACAATATGTGGAACATGGTATGAAAGGAGGAAGTAGAAATACACCTCTAAAGGAGCAGGAGAGAAATAGTAGCAGAAATGACAGTCTTTTACTGGATTAGTAAAGGATTATTTTGTATTTACATTTCAGGTAACTTAGCAATGCTCTAATTGCATATACAGCCAAACCAGAAAATGCATTGCTGAGGGAAGTGATACTTGCCATGCCCTTCCTGGCAACAAAGACCAGAGTCAGACAGAGAATATTCATGCTGACCTGCTCTGTGTTGTTCCTGCAGCATTATGTTAACCAAATGTCAAGCTGTACTAATTGGTCAGCAGGGGATTCCTTGCATAAAAAAGGCCCTCAAAAGGCTCAGAAGTGCCCATGGCTTAATGCAGCTCAATGGCAGCAGCCTACATAGGAGGCAGTGCTCATATTTAAGAGGAGGTTCTATAGGGATGCAGGCCTGGCAGCTTCCTTGGCTTTGGCTGTGGGCTGGCCTTTTCCTGCCTTCAGTGACCTCAGCCCCGTGGACCTGAGAGCCAGCACGTCCCTGTGAGCCAGCGTGTTCCTGCAATGTCCTTCTGCATTGCAGGCAGAGAGGATATGAGCTCAGTTGACCAGAGGGAGACCTGTTGGCAAGGTACTCTTCCTAGGTGCTGGATTGTGGATTTCACTGCTTTTGGTTGTGCTTCAAGCCACATTCAGCAGTCTGGCTCGCCATCAGTCTTAATTTCCTTTTCTGGGGCCTGGGAAAGCTGCTGTCCTTACCTGTTTTAGATCATTAACTTGCTTCATTTTACCTTAGGGCCTTTGACAGATACCTTCTGTAATGTAGAGAAGATAGCTCATTTTATATCTGTGATCTCCTGCAATGCTGATGATATCATTTGAACTTCCTGCTTGTTTCAGCAATGAAACTCCAGGAGATATGTTTGATCAAGGAGACCTCCCATGTTAGAACATTTGTCTGGGTATGTCATGTAATGACAGTAAGAAATACGCTGGGAGAGGGCAACAAGGGAAGGAGTTTACTTCTTATTTGCTGATTATATAGTGAAATGTTGCAGGTAGAAAGAGTCCCTGTGTTATTTCTGCATCAAACGAATGTTAAATATTGTGAAGAGTGCTATCTGGCAAAAAGTCCTACCCACACTTTCCTGAGCTACTGAATAGGAGGATGTGGTTTGCACCACCTTATGACCATGCTGAATGTAAAGTTATTGTTTGTACAGCTGCCTAAACAACCTGAAAATGTGAGCTCTCCACTATTTAAAACCAGCTTGTATTTAGGGTGTCTAAATATTTGTAATTACCCAAGTCCTACTTTACAGCAATATATCTCACAGCAGAAAGGAATGAGATGGGATCATACTGCCACTGCGTATTTCCTTGGAAGTGCAGCATAGATAATTCTAACTGGCCTCACGCTTCTTATGAAAGATTTGGAGTAATCTTTGGTTTGATTTTTTTTCTCCCCCTTAGAATTCAGCAAAACTTGGAAAAGGAAAGAAATTTCCAGGTCTGGTGACTTTTTGTCTGTATGACAGTGAAAGAGAGCATATGGGACAGAAAAAAAGAAGAGATGTTGACAGAAGCACACGAGTCAGAAAATGTGTCATAATTTTCCTTTCCATTTCGCAAAGCAGCTCAAGTGGCTCCTGTGCTGCCTATATTTAAAGAAAAAAATTAAATTCAAGCTGCAAGTGAATTGCATAAACAGTTCTAGATTCATTTTCCCACTAACAAGAATGGAATTGGACAGCTGACAGGGACCAACTGAAGCACTTGGGTATAAATCAATGATTAGGCAATGCAAGAGAGAAAAGCAGGAAAAAGCTGAAAGCTCCTCTTGCTCAGAAAAGATCTGCCATCATGTATCCCTTATATTGGGTAATTTCTAACTCTAGAAGGGATTGTTTGTGACACTTGCACTCTGTGTTTGTGTACACATATTTGTGTGGCCTATATATGTTTCTTTTTCTACTTTTTACAGTCTCAGTCGAGACTTTAAAGCTTCTCTACTCAGTACTTGCAGTTTGTATTGATATTACATCCAAATCACACCTCAGATGCTCCCAAAGATGATTCTTTTGATTTATAATCCTCTTTTTTCAAAGCTGGCTAGGGGACCCTCAACCAGGACTTGCTGCATGTACTTGGCTTTGTTTCATGGGAAACTTTTCAGTCCATTTTTCTCTCCCCTTCCCTAGTGTGATCTTGTGACAGGAACATAGCAAAGACATCTATTAATTTCAGCACTTCCTCCTTCCCACCTCCATGTTGTTACTGTATTTTAATGCATTTCTTCTCTTTATTTCCACCCTTCTCCATCTGCCAGTCCAGCCCAAACCACGACACCTTCTCTGTTGAGACCCATCATAAAAAGCTGAAAACTCTGTCATGAGTGTATTGCTGTCTGAGTTTTGGGCAGTTAGACAATATTTATTGATGGAGTAGATCTCCTGGGCTGTAGTTGTACATCCAGTGCTGCAGTCAGCTCAGAACTGGCTACTATAGATGCAGTCCAGCAAAGAGGGAAGATGAGCATTCAAACTCCTGGGCTGCTGCTCTTGCGAATGTGTTTGTCTTATGTGCTCACTGCCCTGTGAACCTGGATGCTTTGTAACCTGCTGCCCAGTATTCCACCACATCTAGGGACCCTGTCAGTAGAATTTAACAGGAAATACATGAAGACAGTAAGACTTAAATTACACTGAAGTGTGGATAATTTTTCTTTCCTAGAATGAGATTCCAGCCATTGACCAGTCTATAGTTTCAGAGCACAATTCTCCACTGCTCTGTGCCTTGCTTTGTCCTTTACACCAGTGCAGTATGAGAGGGGTAACAGCTTTTGGAAATGAGGAAGTTTTGGCTGCTTTACGCAGTACTGTGCAATAGCAAAAGGTGGTGAAGAGCAACTGTGAACGAAACCTCTACTCTGGTAACCACAAACAAGTCCAAATCAAAAGTAGTTGTTATAATTAATGCCATTAGTTTAAATGGAGAGGTGAGTTCCTATTTCCTACATGCTTGGTATTGCTCATGACTCCTTAGAATTTAATACTGAAATAAAACCAATAACATACCACGCAAGAAAGACCTTCTCTAGAAACCACCCTAGAAACTTGCTGCTGAAGCCTGTACTACTAGACATTATCAGGGGAGCTGATCTTTGGTGATTTGTAATTTTTTTTTCTCCCTACGTATATTTTCAAACTGTGTAGATGCTTCTGCACACCATTTCAAATGACAGTCCTTCCTGACCCTTGCTTGGGAGGTCTCGCAAACATTGCTGAACTCTTGAGACTTGTCAACTTTAATTGAAATGCCCTGGAGTCTCGTTCAGCGAACAAAATGTTACAGAGACACGAACTACCTCAATCTTGAAGCAGCAATGAGAGGGAGCAAATGTCAGGTCCCCTCCACCTTCCTCGGAAACCTCCTGTGCTGCTGGTGGCTGGTTGTCCCAGGAGCCTCCTGCTGCAGAAGCGCAGATTAACCCAGAGGAAAGCTGTATGGCAGCTCTGTTCCCTTCTCCCACCCACCCGGCCTTCACCCTGCTGCCTGCTCGGGGGCTCCTCTTGGGTTCCCTTAGTGGGAACTAAGGATCTCTTACGCTGCTGCACGTGTTAATCAGCCTTTGACTGAAACTCTTCTTTGTGCTGCTTGTGTGTCAGTGTGTACCTAGTTGCCACTAGTCTCTAAATTACCAGACACTGGGCATTAACGATCAAGCCCTAACGAAGGGGAGTGCAGGTAGACATATGGGGTTCGAGAACCTTGCTGGGAAGGGGAGGGATCCCACGCTGATGGTTTCCCAGCTTGTCAGGCCCTTTGTGCAGCCTTGTTGGGGGTGGAGGGAGGGGGGCCAAACCCCACCCAAGTGTGCACTCCCACAGCCGTGGCCATGGGGGACGCCTGTGGAGCTGTGCTAGGTGACGGCCCGGCGTGGGGCAGCACCGTGGGGACACCTGGGGACGACAGGGAGTGGGGCTTTTCAGCCAGACGGGCCCGGAGGCGCTGAGCCTGCGGGCAGGCCGTAGCGGGGGTGGGAGGAAAGCTGCTCGGGCGAGGCCGACAGGCAGCCAGGCTTGCGACGAGGGACCCCCCCCGGTCCGGGGCGGCTCGGCCTTCGCCTGCCCGTGAGGAAGGTGGAGGGGGACGACAGGGGAGCGCTCCGACCCTCCGGGGCACAGCTGGGCTGCCGCCGTAATGGAGCCCGCGGCCGGGGCCCGGCGGAAGCGGCCGTCCGGGCGGGCAGGCCGCGCTCCCGGGGCCGCTAGGGGGAACCGCCCGCCCGGGAAACGGCCGCTCGGCAGCCGGCTGCGGGCTACCGGCGGGCCTAGGTGAGCCGGGCCGCCAGGCCGGGGGCTGCTGTTCCCGGCCAGGGGGCATGACACTACAGCAGGTCTCCTTCGGCGCGAAGGGCCTGGGACGGCTAGAACAACTTAAAAATCGCCTCTCGTTTCTCCTATTTCTAAAACGCCCTGTTTGTATACTACGTGATTTCTTGCCTTCAGATAGGCAGGTTTTCATTTTCAAAGCCAACAGAGGCCGAACTTGGCAGCGGCTCAGGCCTGTCAAGAGCCCAGGCGCCTCTTGAGCAGAAGGGTGAGCTGCCACCCTGCTCCTCTGACTTAGGCTCTGGTTTTGCCTCCCGCCGTGCCTCCCCGGGCAGGCAGGAGGGTGGCTGCGGAGGGGACAGGCCTTTGCAGCTCCCCGTCGGCCGGGCAGAGCGGGGCTGGGGCTGCCGGCTGCACCCGGCAGCTGAGGCAAAGCTGCTCTGCCCCTGGAGAGCTTCCCTGCCAACAGAGGCTGAATCCACCCCTTGGTGAAAGCCTGCTCTGGCTTTTCCCCTTCTCTCTGAGGCTTCTTTCATCTGTGCTGTGTTTCTGTGTCTGCACGTTAGTCTGTAGTGCATCTCTCCTCCTTCAGTTTTCCTTCTACAGCGAAGGATGAGAGAAGGCAGAACAGGTTATCATTTCATAGCCTTCCCCATTCCCCTGAAGGATCTTTAAATGAGCTCTTTTGTCCAGTAACACAAAATAAGTCAAACTTTCTGCTGAAATAACTCTTACCCTCGATTCACCAAGTGCATTGTTGTGTGGGTAAGAACAGTCAGAGTGTGGAGTGGGGTGAATGGAAGGGATGGCTCAGAGAAGCGTTACTTGGTTTATTTTCTGTTGAATCTAGACTGCTTCATTTTATTTCATTTTTTTCCTGTCTTGTTTGTAGGTTTAGAGCTTAGAGAGTGTTTCAGTTGCTTTTTGTTATTCTTCTCCAGTCAAAGAAAAAAGAAGCGGTGGAGTAAATTGGTTATGAAGTGCTTTAGCACCGTGTTCAGTGAGCTGGAGACCGAGGTGAAGGCCAGGCTGGCAGGGGCTGTGGAGGATTGGCATACACCGGGGTATTTAACAAGGAGAGGCATGAAATGTAGTGGTTTGACTTTGTGTAACTTGTATATGTCCAGCACGTGGCCAGGGCTTATGTACCCGGCTGTGTTTAAAGCCAGGGACAAAGTCTCTGTTCAGCACTCTTCCTGCGCTCAAGGTGGCTTTTGAGAGGGTGAGAGGGCAGCGTTGAAATGCAGATAGGATTTTAAAAGATGTGCTTTGATACTACTCAAATTTTTTCTCTGCTGTTTGTAGCCTTTAAAATCTGAGTACTTGGAATTCCCCAGTCTCACTGGCTGTGTGTGCCTGGTGCTAACTAGTATTGCCACACTAGTCTTCGAGAAGGATCCTGTGTGCTCACATATAGAGTGCTGTACTGACCCTGTCTGGGATGGAGATGGCAAAACAACCTCCTCTCCCTCTCTGTGCTTAGCTCCTGGGAGGTGCCATGCAGCTTCAAAGTGAACTGGCACTTCTGTTCGTTGGATCTGAGCTGTGATGAGTTCAAGCAAGTTTATTTCGAGGCTGCCTGGCTCTGTCAGGAGAAAACTGCTCAGTCTTTGTCTCTCCCTGTTCTCCTCCTCCTTCCCATTTTCTGATTTGCTTTGCTCTACAGCTCTTGTTTTCTACCCTCAGACTGTAGTATGTGATTCCTTGTGCAGTTCAGCAAAGAGATGCTCAAAATCCTCCACCTGGGGAGGAACAACCCAATGCAGTAGTATATGCTGGGGGCTGACAAACTGGAAAGCAGCTTGGCAAAAAGGGACCTGGCGGCATCCTAGTGGACACAAAGCTGAATGTGAGCCAACAATGTGCACTTGCAGCAAAGGAGGCCAATGGTGTCCTGGGCTGCATTAGGAGGAGTGTTACCAGCAGGTCAAGGGAGGTGATCCTTCCCCTCTGCTCAGCACTGGTGAGGCCACACCTGGAGTATTGGGTACAGCTCTGGGCTCTTCAGTTCAAGAGAGACATGGACATACTGGAGAGAGTCCAGTGAAGAGCCACTAAGATGATGAAGGGACTGGAGCATCTCTCCTATGGGGAAAGGCTGAGAGAGCTGGGACTGTTCAGCCTGGAGAAGAGAAGGCTCAGGCAAAACTTATCAATGTATATAAATATCTAAAAGGAAGGTGCAGAGAACATGGAGTCAGGCTCTTTTCAGTGGGGCTTGCTGACAGGACAAGAGGCAACAGGGCTGAAACACAGGAGGCTCCATCTGAATGTAAGGAACACTTTCTTATTGTGAGGGTGACATAGCACTGGCACAGGTTGCCCAGAGAGGTGGTGGAGTCTCTGTCCTTGGAGATATTAAAAAGTCATCTGAACTTGGTCCTGGGCAGCCTGCTCTAGGCAGCCATACTTTAGCAGGGGGGGCTGGATGAGATGAACCTCCAGAAGTCCCTTCCAACCTCAATCATTTTGTGATTCTGCGATTCTTGCACTAGCTTTGAAAACACCCTTTGTTTCCTTCTCTTGTTTTATATGCTGAATGGCAACCCAGGACCTCACTCAGGTTGAGGTGCTGGGTGCCTACCTCCCTCAGCTTCGGGTTTTCTACCTGTAAAAGAGAGATAAGACCTCCTACCTACCTCAGGTAATTAATTAATATTTCTTCCAAACTTTGAAAACAAGATGGGAAAAATACTTGTCAAAATGCAAAAGACCATCAATGAATGAGGCTAGAAACAGTCTAATATAACTTACATTGATGTATGTGAAAAATAAGGTCATGCATACCTACTATAGATATATCCTGCTTGGAATACTGTTTTGGGTTCAAAATGACCACAGTTTACTTGCTGTCAGAGTGGATACGGAAGAAAAATCCACAACCTGAAACCCCTTGAGTTTTTCTCATCTTAAATTCCAATATTTTTGCATTTACCCAAGCCGAATGGATGACCTTAAGCTTCAGAGCTGAACTTCATGACAACAGGGCATGCAAACCCTGTACTGACCAGCACAGAGCTGATGAGGTAGTTCAACACTGTCTTGCTAAACATGCCAGAAGGGCTGAAAGAGCCTGGCTCGATTAGGATAGACAATAAGCTGCTGACAATAAGAACTGGTATTATGGGACCACTAATATTGGGTTGAACTCCCCTTGCCAGGGAAGGTGAGCCAGATGCTGAATTACTCTTTGTTTTGTTACTAGTTAGTACTGACTAAGCTTGCTTTTGTGGCATTCTCCTTAAAGAGATGTCTTTTTGCATCTGACTGGGGAGTAGTGCTGGTCTGTGTTGAGCCCGCTTGGTCAGTTCAGGCTGCCTCCTGGCTACCTCCAAAATAATAGATGGATGTGAAAGATTTTGACAATTTTGCTGTGGATAAAGACACAGCTTTGCTCCTGCTGGTTAATAGTGTGTGTTTGTGGAGCAACTATCTTCTAGTGACTGCCAGACTAGAAATGACTGCAGTGCAAACTGGCTGATTTCTTATTTCATGGCTGTGGACTATTTTATACAGCTCTGTACTGTGAAATATGGAAAGCCAGGCTTAGCCAAAAGTGAGTTGCTTAGCAGACGCTTGCTGTCATACAAATTAGCCACAGCTTTTGCGTCTTGGAGTGCTGCCAGCAGAGAGCTAGCTATTGCATTAAATGTCTACTACCAGTCATGATCTAAACTGAAAGTGAGAAGATTAATCGCTCTTCTAGCATTAGCGCTTTTTGTGGCGTTAAACATGTTTTTCGTCTTTAAAACCAAACCATAAAATACTGCTCTGAGTTTCAAATCAATGAGTGTACAGGAAGAACAGGAAAAGGTTTAATTTAGCGAGAGAAAGTATCATGCATGTATAGGAACTATCTTGATTTAAAGTGGAAAGGGAGACTAATTTTATTAGTGCTGACCATCTGCTATGTAACAATGAATACCTTCAAAACTATAGTTTAAATAAATATATGTCTTAAAGAGTGGCTACAATAGATTTGAGCTACTAGTGGATAAAAAGTAACAGCATTCAATAAGCATCTTCTTTGACTTTACTCTGCCTCAATCAAGATTTTAAATACATAATTGTACTAATGTAGTTTGACTAATGAAACACAGTACTTTTTCCTTCCCTAAAAATATTTCCCTCTGAAATTTTCCTGAGTGGCAAAGTTCTGAAGAAGTAACTCACTTGAAGTAAACAACTGGAATTTAGGAAACTCATACTTTAATAAGTTCCTGAGGATATAACGTTGCTTTCAGTCATTGGTGTCCATTATGAGTGAGGGATTCGACAGCAGAAACAGTGTTTTGAATTCAGTTGGTAACCTTAATCGTTCATGCCAATGCTGCTGACTTGTTTGTTCTGTTCTCTGTAGTCTTTCTTCTTAGCCAAGCTAAGTGTCATCAGGGCTTTCATTTCATGAGTTACTAAATGATGGCTAGAAACACTAGATCAGAGAAATGTTTCTTTTAGAGGTTTAGCCTTCCTCATTGATGAGGAAAACAAGAAATTTGACCCAGGCTCCCCAGAAGACAAATGAAAAATCCTGCAAAAAATAATCTGTTTAATTAATTTCAGGATTTTGCAGGGAAGGAGACACCAACATCTTAATGGTAATTTTTAGCAGTTCTGCTATTGGTAGTACTGTCCCTGTAGTGCAGCAGCACTTTTTGGAGGAGGAATACGAGGGCCACCGGCAGCCACCATTTACTGCTCAGGTGTTGTTGGAGTGCTTGTGAGTGCCTGCTGTGACCAGTAGATGACTGCAGACCCATTAGCTCTCTGCCTGAGAACAGCTGCCCGTGCACTAGTGCAGCTCTTCTTTCTGGACGAGACACAGTGTTAGGCTTATTCTTAATCTTTACAGGGCTGCTACAAGGATTTCCTCATGCTTTTCTTGCAGCATTTACACTTTGTTGTTCAAAAAAACCCTTCCTTCCAATGGCTGCAACGGTGATTTTCTGTTTCTCTTCTACAAGAGAATCTGAAATGCAAAGGCCAAATAGTAATGTGTACTTGCCTAGAAATAATGTGCTGAGTTTGTAACTACTGGAGAAAATAATTTGGCACATAGTTATTTCCGTGTACCTCCCTAGCACCAAGAACAATTAGGCACCAGCTGAAGACAGTGACTGCCAAAAGCGCATTTGGATGAGGTGGGTGTTTCTGGGTGGTACAGTCATGCGTTAACAAGTGTCACTGCATCACTAAAACAAATGTATTTTTGTATCCTCAAGCCCTTTGTAGGGATATGCCATCCTCAAGAGGAAAGGACACCAATAAAGCATCTGGCAGGGAGGAAAGGCAAAGAAATTAGTACAGGATAATGAGGTGTATTTAACTGCTTGCTGTTAGCAAAAACCATCCACCTG
Organism: Burhinus oedicnemus; assembly: GCA_008921705.1. Classification (NCBI taxonomy): domain Eukaryota; kingdom Metazoa; phylum Chordata; class Aves; order Charadriiformes; family Burhinidae; genus Burhinus; species Burhinus oedicnemus. The sequence continues at coordinate 177,848 of VFFE01005258.1, forward strand.
AACTGGACATAGGGTTCACAGCTGCTTCAGGAATCATTCTCTGTGAAAGCTGAAGCAGGAGCAGGTCAGCTGCTCCAAATCCAAATCCAGTTCTCTGGGTGTAAGAAGAAATCTAAACTGATGGGCAGATGGGTGGGCAGCAAACAGCAACAGGGAGGGCAGCTGCAGCAGGGACAGGGATCCAGGAAGCTTTGTGCAAACCCTAGAGGAGATGTAAACCCTTTCCCGGCAATACACTCACACACAATCTTCTAATAGAGATGAGGAAACCAGACATAAATTTTTCTATTTGCTGAGACTGAACTCTCACAGGGCACAGAGCTACTTCCAAAAAAATCTTAGCTCCAGTGCATAAAATCTTGCTCCCTCTTGCTCCTTGAATCCAATGCTAAGCTCCAGTGGATGCCTGTGTACCTCATGGGGAGGGGAAAGCAGCATCCCACAGAAACCTTAACCTCTATGCGTTTTGAAAGAGCAAATCAAGTTTTTTCTTAACACATCACACGTGTGGATAAATGCTAGAGGTGCAATGATACCATGTGGGGTTGTGTAATAAAGTGTTCGGCACAGTGGTTTCGATTAGAGAATGAATGATGAGTTGCAGTCAGACACCAAGAAATGATGGTCCACAAGCTGCAGGTGCTTTTAATAGGATAACTCCCCGCTTGTTTGCTTAGATTTGTTGTAGTTGCATCTTCCACCACTGGGGTATTGAAGGATGAGCAGATGCAGCTCGGTGAAAATGATACAAAAGAAACCACCCTGCATCTTGAGAAATGTTTAGCAGCTTAATTAGATTCAGAGTATAATACTGTTAACAGTGCATAAATGACAGCTATTTTTTGTTTATCTACATATTGTTCCATTCTCTGAGCTTTATCCATTATTATTTAAATATGAGTATTTTAAGTATCTTTTCTCCTCAAAAGCAACCCCTATTTTTTCTTCCAATTTGATTTCACAAGATATTGTCAAACTTCTTACATGTAAGAGAATAAACAATATACTCTACCCTCCAGTAGTCATAAAGGGAGAAGCAGGGGGAGAGGAAGCCCTGCCCCTACATAACCAATGTTATGACTCAGTCCTCAGGAAACGTGGGAAACAGAGGTCTTCAATCTTAAATGTTTCGGTGGGGTTTTCTTTGCTGCCTTCTGCTAATCTGCTCATCCTTTTAGAAAGCTGAATTCCATGGCTCTTTCTGGAGACAGTAGAGACAGCTGATGTTCAAAGCAGTTTTTTTCTTTCAGCATAATACAGCCATTACCAAGGTCACGGGGCTGCAGAGGCTGTGCTCTGACTGCAATGCTAGTAAAGTGCGCTAGCTTGCACTGAGCATGAGCCAAATTCCATTCTGTCGCATCCTAGTATCTTCAAAATTTAGCTGTGCTACTGCTGCACTAGTGCTACATGGCATGACAAGTGAGCTTTCCATTAGATCCCTGGCTGGGTTAAAATCAACAGTAAAGCAAATGCACTGTTTCTAGTACTTCTGAATAGCTTCTCATTTGGACCTTGATGTGAAAGCAGGATACAGTAAGTTGCAAGAAACAGAAACAAATTAGTTCAGTATCTCAGATTTCAAACCATGTCATCTTGCAAGAAACACCTCTGACAGCTGTTGTGTCAGCTGGTAGCTAGTAAGCAAAATACAAAAATTATTAAACTCCAGAGTTTGTAATACAAGGGAGGGAGTGGGGGAGAAACAACAGTGATGGCTTCTTTCTGGGTTTTCTTGTCTAATGCAAACCACTGAAAGTCTCTTGGAAGAACAACTGCAAAGATTGGTGATACCTTTCCCAAACTAAGGGTGTGCATAGTGGTCTCATGTCTCAGGTTCTTTTTGATGTCCCTAAGCTGCTGGTCCACATGCCAAATCAGTGTGCCTTTGCAGGAGACTGGTGCTGCTGACAACAGGGTTCGTAGTTCCTGTAAGGAGCCTCGAGTCCCTATTCCTGCTAGAAAGCATTGAAAGGCTGGCAATGAATTCAAAGGCAAGGTGTTAGAGACACAGCCTGAATCTGTTTGCCCTGAAAAGTGCACAACCCGTCCCTGGGTTCAGGTGTGGCTCTTAGTGACTCATCTGCACTCTGGGGTAAATGCCCACTGCTCTGTTAGTACCTTTAGCTGTTGGCAACCTTGCACTGCTGCTTTTGAGGCAAGGGGCATTCTTGCACTCATTAGTGCTGTGTCTTGGCATCTAGAGCATGTAAATCAAGATTGGCCAAGGTGCCGTTTTTGAGGCCTTAGAAGGCAGCCCACAAAGGGATTTGTTCATTGTGGTTATCTTTGACTGAACCAGCTGGCCAGGGCTGGCTGGAGTGCCTGCAAGGTCCTTTTAGCTCTGCTGGGACTGGGGACATGGACTAGATGCTCTGGGGGAAGGAGGAATTTAGAGGTGCCATCCAGTGAGCATCCCACAGGATCCCCTGCCCAGGTGTGCACTGTGGACTGAGGTCGCTCCCCCTGCCCTTAGTGGAGAAGCTGCTGCACAGCCTTTTCCAGAGACCCACACTGCCAGCACCGTGGTCAGTCTGCTTTCTCACATGCTTGGAAAGAGGATGCACAGCCCTAGTGCTTGAGGCAGTTGAGAAAAGACTCAGGGGACATCAGGCTTCTGGGGGTGGAGGGCTGAACATGCTGACCCAGAGCTATCAGCCCAAGTGCTTCATTAGGTGGCCTTCAACCAAACCTCACTAACACACCAATCCATCATCAATGCTCTGGGGGGCTGTGGCACAAACTGTGTGGCTAGGTTTGGTGCTGAGAAAGTCACAGGGGCCATGCCTGGCCAGGTGTGTGAGACAGGGATGAGGACATGAAGAAAGGAGTATCTCATGCTTCTCTCCCTTCTAACATCTCCATAAGGACCAGCTGCTCTTTATGAGCTTAACTCTCCCTAGTCCCTACTGAAGCAGTGTCTCAGAGCACCAGGCAGTGTGTGTACCCGGCTCACTGGAAGTGCCCCAACTGTTTGGCTGTTTCCCTTGGGGCTATGTCCACATCTGTCATGGGTGGGCAATGGCTTGCTATGAAAATGGCAATCCATGAAAGCGCCGTGCCTGCTGCTGGGGCGCTGCAAGAGCATAACACAGGGAAGTCCTTCACCTACAGGAGAAGGCAGGGCTGCCGCTGCACTCAGCTAATCAATATAGGATGATGCTAGATATGTTTAAAGCTACTACCCTTCGCTGGGAATGGCTTGGCTCTATGCTGCAGGCCTGTGCCAAACTAATAAAATCATGTCTTAATTCCAAGTTATATTTTCTACCTTCTTATTTGCGATTAGGGTTTAAAACCTGTGTGTTGTTTTACTTAAAATTTCATTGATGACTGAGAGTTACTTGCTTTTCTTTAAAATTTTGTTTCTTTGTCTACTTCAAGTGTGTATTTCCTTCATATTTAAGGTAATATCTTATGCTTCAAGCTAGGCAGCTGTGCAAATCCCAACTGGATCAGAGCCACAATATGCTACCTCTTTTTCCAGAGCAAAACTGATCCCATATGATCCATCTCTTTAAAACTTGGGCAATTTATGCTCCCAGTACCACTGATACAAAAAAGTCATAATGTAAATGCAGAGTCTTGGTGCTTTTCCTTAAATACAACAAATGTAATCTCAGTTATATAAATTTATACAGGTTAAAAAACCAATGAGTATGTTCTCCTTATATGAACAAAAGCTCTTAAAGATACTGCCTACATCGCACAAGCTTCTGGAAGGCTTTCTTGAAATCTTCATTAAAGATTGTGTAGATTAGCGGGTTAATAAGAGAATTTATATATCCCAACCATGCTAGGAAATTAGACATGTCTTCTGAGATGTGACATCTTTCACAGGTATTAACAACTACTTCTTTGACAAAAAAAGGGAGCCAGCAGATCACAAATGCCCCCAGGATCAGACCCAGAGTAGTTGCTGCCTTTCGCTCTCTTGTGCTAGAGATTCTCTGTTTTTTCCAGGACTTCTCGTGCTTAGATTCAGACCTGGGACTCCGTAGGGTGATATTGATTTTATCACAGTCCACCAGGGGATCTGATGTCTTCTCCGCTGTGCTGGGCATTGAAGCTGATTTGGTGCTTCTTTCACCTGCGTCCAAAAGGACTTGTCCATTTACCTCCTCCCTTACTATCCGGCTGACGCTTCTTCTGTGAAATGTCTTTGCTGCCTTGTATATCTTGTAATAAAGGATCAGAATCAAGGCCAGCGGGATATAGAAGGCGCCAAATGTAGAGTAAATGGTGAAAACAATGTGGTCATGTTTGATGATACATTCATCATCCTTGCTGGTTGTCTGGTGCCGCCAAAACAAAGGCGGCATGGAGATAAAAATGGATATGATCCATACCACTGCAATCATGATGCCAGCATGCTTAGGTGTCCTTTTCCGTGCATATTCCACAGCATCTGTGATTGCTCTGTACCGGTCCAAAGCAATGGCAGAGAGATGCAAGATGGAACATGTGCAGCACGTAATGTCCACGCTCAACCAAATGTCGCACACCACTTGCCCCATGATCCAGGTCTCCTTTACAATGTAGACAATGCTGAAAGGCATCACTAGGACTGCCACAAGAAAATCAGTCACTGCAAGAGAGCAGATTAAATAGTTGGCGGGGTGGTGGAGCTTTCTTGTCACAATTATTGCAGTCATCACGAGAGAATTGATGGCTGTTGTCATTAGTGCAAGCACAGACAGGGTAATGGAAATGAAAATCTTGGATGTCACCCATTTGAACAGTTCTTCTGATGTACTGTTTTGTTCAGTTGAGTTTATTAAATCCATGTTCCCTTTTAAAGGTGATCTTTACCTGTCGCAGTTACCTGTTGGAAAAGTAAAAACATTCAGAAAGTGCATCCTCAGTCTCCAGGAAGTCTTGATTTTTGTTGTCTTAGAAAACTATGGGCCCCAAACTTACAAGAACTTCAGACTTATCATTAGAAATGATTCTGACTCCAGACAGATTTTCCTGGCTAGCGCTACATGGGATGCTCTGCCTCCAGAATAAGGGCCTCCTCTTTCTCCTTGGTCGTGCTGTTGGGAAGGGCATGTTTGTATGGCAGGGGAGAGGAGTGTGCCCTGATGCCTGAGACAGCACTGCCCTGTGGGTTGGTGCATGTTGTTGCACGGGGGAACCGGCCCTGTTCTTCAAGCAGGGCAGTGGCATCATTGTGGCCCCTGGGGTGCGGAGCCAGCCCTCCTGCTAAATGTTTACTCTGAATGGATTGTAGTGGAGTCTTGAAAGTGGTTAAATGTGGACAGTCTCATCCTAAAAGAAGTACTAATACTACTTTTAGGCTAGCCCTGTCTACTCTGCTAAGCAATGCAATGACTGTTGAAAACTTTAATCCACATGAAGCAGGCATAATGCTTCTTTTCTCTGTATAAACCCCTTTTCCCCCATCAATATGTGAGTCTCCTTGTATATGGATAAGCATGGGCTTTATAAACTGGGACATAGTTTTCAAGAGAAAACAGAAATGTGAAACATTGTGGTACAAACAGGAGAAGAAACAGTTGGATGTTGAAAGTTTCATTTTAGTGCTTCCTCTTCCACAGCTCTAAAATTAAACAGCTGAGTATATTTTAAAGCTTCAAATGGTTGACTTATTATCTGAATGAAATATTACACATAGATTACAGTCTTGAGAACATCATTACTTCTCATCAAGTTTTGCTATTCTGTATTTGCTGCCATAGAAAACTGCAGAAAACTTAGATGCTAGTTGTTCTGCTAATGACTCTGCGGAAACAGTATAACTCCTCTTTCAGCTCTGCAGGAAGCAAAAAGCAAAATTCTCAGTTATGTTCTGGGGATGTGCACCCTACTTTCTTATCAACAAAGGTTTCTGAACAGTCTACGGACTGCAGCTGAAGTAGGAGTTTCCAGCTTTTTAGACTAGAGCTTGTAACTCAGTAAGGAGATGAGATTTCATCCTGTTACAAGTTTTGACCTGAAATTTCTTGTGTGTGTAAGATCTACTTGATGAACACCTAAGTGGGATTTTCTCTGACAAATTTTGGAGTGTAGTGAGTGAGTTGCACTTGTGTTGCACTGAATGCCATATGTAGGGAAATACATAAAATAAGTGAATAATTTTTCTTAGGAAAAATGGGTCTCATTAACATAACTAAAGCTTTTTGGTATTATGCTGGAGTGGCTTAAAAAGAATCTCATCTGTTGTAGATAACCTTGGACCCAGGTCACTAATTTGGTTTGATATTCTAACCTGGGCGATGCTTAATATGCTATTGACCTACTCAAAAAGTTTTTTAACATTGCTTGACCAACATTTAATTGTATGGAAGAACAAGGAAAGGAAATGTATTTTATGTGGTGATATTTACAAACGCTGAGCATAATCTTGTCCTGTACACGAGCTGATTACAGCATGCATGTGCCCTCTTTCTCTCTGTGTCCCTCTCTCTGAACTTGAAATATACTTCACACGCATAAAAATAGATCTTTCCTTGTGTCAGTGTCACCTTAAAACCTTTTGAATCCACAGTAATTGCTAGTTTGCAGATATTTTTGTCTATAGCTAGCTGCCTTCTGGAGAAGAAATAGGCATATATGGTATTTTCCGGTGAATGTTCAACCTCTGCTAAATAAATCTTCATTTTTGAGCTTGTATGCATACATGGAAAAGAAGTTTAGTGGGAAAAAATAAGACTTCTGTTGATATCCAGCAGTTGATCATACTTTAGAACAGTTGCTCATTATAGTTAATTACCTTATAAATTTCTAAGTCTTTGGATATTAGTCCTTAATTGCAAGCAAGCAAAAAGCAATTGAGAGATAATGAAAGCTGATTAATAGCTTTAGAAAGATTATTCAGTTTGAGACCGTGGAGAAAGGAAAATAGTATGGGTGGGTTCGCAAAACTGGTGTGTAGCAATAAGTAGATTTCCTTAGTGCTGCAGTGATGTGGAGGCTCTTTATAAGAAGCACAGTGACAGAAATGTGCTTACTTGCCATAAGCAGTGATTATGCTTCTCTGTGTGGTTTTAAGATTATTAGCTGGTATGCTCAGATTTCATTTAGGCTGCTGGCATGGAAATACAGCAGTGTTGAAGACTACCACACCGAGTTTTTAGTGTACTACTGTTAAATGTATAATTGTGCTGGAGTCTCCTGTTTGTGAGACATAACCTGTTCTTTAATGCTACCCATCTGGACATATGCCATCCTGTTCCTATGTGGAGTGTTAAGACCCTCTGCTGTTGTCCTCACAGGCCCAGCAGCAGGTGTCCCAGGGTGGTCCCCACAGGCTGCTGTGCAGATGAAAGAGTGTGGCTCCACCCAAGGGAGGTAACAGTATGGTGACATGATCTGTCCTCCAAGGTAGTGGCTCCCTTTGAGGGTACAGAACCATTCATTGTGCTGTGCTGCTTAGGACTGCCAGTCACAAAGTTTGGTGGCTTTCCTGTCCAAGTGGAATGAGGGTCCTCTGTGAACTGTGGTGGGAATTCGCGCAAGGTTATTGAGTGATAATTAGCTAAAAGTATTGCTTTATAACTATGTGGAGTTGAAACACTAGCAGCATTTAAGGACTGTCACTCCTCTCTCTTTTGATCACTGCCAGGATAAACTAATTCTGGATTTTCTCTTGCTAAATTGAACGCAGTTCAGTCGGTGGCCATCACTGGCTTCTGTCCTCAGCAGGCAACCGAACCATTTCTAGGAGTACGAAGGGTGATTCTGTAATCAATGCACTGAATTAGGATGCAGGAGAGCTGGCTTCTGCCCCTCTGCTGTAGGCTTTCCTTGTCAATTTTTGAGCAAATTCATTAAAGGGCTTCAGTTAATTCTCTGTAAAATAGCTACAGGAGTACCTCCCTGCTACCCTACAGCATACTTTCATTGTCTTAGTAGCATGAATGATCTCTTGTATGCATTTAGTGCAGGGAAGATCTAACCTCAGGTGCTGTGGACATACTGGCGTAACTACATGCTGTACTTCCCACTTGGACTTTGCTGTTATCCCTGGCTGAGTCTACCGAGCTCTTGCCTCACAGAGCAGGCACAGTCCCTCTGGCCTGTGGTGTGGGCACCTCCTTATGGCCACGTACCTGACATAGGACTTCAAAACAAAGCACAGAAGACTTGGAGCTCTCTTCTCTGAGCAGTGAATTTACTTTGGTGAGTGAAAACAAACTTGCAGCTGTGCTGAACTGAAGAGAAATCTGTATTTCAGCAATTATAGCATGGGTTTAACAGTGACATGTAACTATTTTCAAAGAAATTATTACAGTCCTAATGTGTTTAAGGCTACTTTTGTGGAACTGGCAACTCAGTGCCTCTCTTGAAGGACTAAGCTGACTCTATCAGTTTATCACTGATATCTCAAATTCCATGGAAGTTGCTCTTGCTGCATTTGGAAGTGTTGTCTTTTATTATTGCCTTTTCAATATGCAGCTGTTGTTGGAAAACTTTGGAAAGACTTGAAGCTTCGATTGCATTATATTGACCTGAATTTAAGATTGGTGAAAATGACGTGTAGTACTTTATCTTCATTATAGATCTTAACACAGTAAATTAATCTATAATAGCTATTAAAATACAAGCATGGTATTTCAGTTGACCCATTAAAATATTAGCCTTTGATTGCTGAACAAGAGCCCTGTAAACAAAGGAAGCTGCTGTTCTCCTAAGATAGTGTGTCTGTTATCTTGGATACATGAATGTTATTTTTGAGGAATTAGCCACTTCTACAAATCTTTTTTCCTTCCCTCCCAGATATGGCATGTTAAGGTGAACAGAATGTAACTACTTCCTTGTCTGTAAAAGCACATATATCATCCTACAGACCTTGTTTAGCAGGCATGGGAGAAAATGTCTGTGCAGCCTTATCACAAAAGCAAACATTGAATTTGTCTAGTGGCCACTTAAAGAAAAGGGAATGTTGTTGGTGCTCTCAGTTTTGCAGGAGCACGTGTATATGTTATTAAGCCCATAATCACCCATTTATGTCTGAGATTTACAAAATAGTGGTAAGGTTGATCTTGTTCAATAGCATTAGTCTGTCCTTCCAGGTTTGGCAAACAGCACTCCTCTGCCTTTGAGTAAACCTGGAAAATAATATGAAACACGGGTTGCTGGAGAAACATGGCTGGGAATGCTTTTGGGAAGATGTCCTGCCTTTGGGGTTCTCAATTTAGACTGAACTGCTGCAAGTTTACAGCTCTCAATTTTTGGGCCTGGTTTTATATTGCTTATATAAGTACTGGCAGGGATAAAACTTGCTGATTAGAGTTTAAGTACTGCTTTTGAATACAAGCTTCCTGAGTGTACTGGAGGGGGGTGTTTGATTGCTTTTTTCCATGTGGGTTCTGTAGCAAAACGTGTCTTTAATTTAAAAACAGTAACAGTACTCAGGAAGCAAAACAAGCAACTGATTGAACTAAGGGTATTTAAATTGCTACAGACAGCAGTAACAGCCTTTGTGTGTTAAGTAAATACAAAGTTGTGCCAGTGGCAGAGGTCGATCCTGCCCGTCTCTCTCACTCAAATAGGCTTCAGCTGGCTTTGAAGTGGTGAAATGTTTCACCTGTTAGCGGGATCCCTTGCTCTATTGGCCAAACTGATCTGTAAGCCAGTCAGAAAGGCCCAGCTTTCCTGCTCAGGTGGAAGCTGATCCTATAAATTTCTTTTCCTGATGAAAGGGAAGACTGTACTTGTTTTCAGTTATCCTGTTTTTTTTTCATTTGTTCCTGTATAGGTTGACCAGATACTTACTGGAGGTAAGACTAAAATAACCATAGGAAGATAAAGTAGTTATAAGTACCAGCCTCGCTTGGGAGCTAAAATTGCTTCTGAAACCAGTACTTACGAGCTTGTAAAAATTCTTCCTGATGTGGCTGTGTGTCTTTAAGTACCAACCATGTGAAATACTAATGACAACTAGCTTAGTAATGATCCATCATATTAAATATGAGTAGAGGGAAATAATACTCTTTTGGATTAAACAAATCTCTTTAAGAAGGGTGAGCTTGTACTTGGATCTGATAGGTGATATGTACTTTGTTGAGCCTGAACCCTAGCGTCCCAACAAATGAGGAAGAGGAGAGGAGCGCTTTCACTTAATTCTTAGTATCCTATCCTTAAACTCTTTCCACCTAATAACTCTTCTTAAGGCTCCTAAAGCTACAGTGTATTCCCTAGGACAAGGCAGGGGTGACTGGCAGGTTTGTAAGAGAAGTTACTTGCCAGCTGCGGGCAGCTGCTGCAAACCTGCCATTCCTGGAATGCAAAGTAGATGTCTATCAGCAGTTTGAAGTGCGAAGCAGAAATCACAAGGTTGCCAGCTTTCCGTATCCAGGCTGCATTTCTGCATGCTTAAACTTACTTTTTTTTCTTTCTTCCCTGTGCTCCGCCCTCCCCCCCCAGTATCTGCTACTTAACTAGGAGGTAGAGTTATGTCCAGTTATTAATCTATCAGCAAATATTTGTATATGCATGCTGAAGTAATGCTTTGGCTTCCCTGTTTTGGTTGGTACTGCCTCAGTCCATGGGACTGAGCACATTCTGGACTGAAATGTATTGGTAAGCTGGAGGAATATCTCAAAAACTGTTAAGGCTTTGCTGTTTGAGTCTCCATTAACTGGAGCTATCGTTTCCACTTGTAGAAGGTCACAACAGACCCATTTCTAGAAACACAGACCACAAATAACTGTAAAAATCACAGATAAATCAATTGAACTAATATCAACTAAAGAAAATACAGAATTCTGCCTCCTGAGCACCCCTCAGGAGATGCTTGGGTATATAGACAGGCTTTGCAGCGTGCCCTGAATATCCATATAACACGCGAAGGAAACAAACCTGAGAGAGTCCTGGAGAATAGGTGCCTCCAGCTTAGCGATGCAGAAATCCATTTATTGCCTGACCACAGGTGCTCTCATTTCTTAGAGAATGGCAAAGAAAAGTCCATTTCTGTGCCTTGAATGTAAGGCACAGAAGTTGCGTAGTAAACCTGCATTTGATGCTTTTCTTAGCTATGTTACAGCCTAAGAGTTCCTGTGTTGGCAAAATGATACCCTGCAGTATGTTTTGTGTCAGGCACAACGAATATGATTCTTGCTTTAATTTTCTGGATGGCTCTTCAAATTCTTTCAGCCAACAGAAATAATCCCAGGTGGCTAAAATGACAAAGTCTGACAGACTCAGCCCTGAAAGTTACCACCCTGTATCTCTGCTCTGTCCTGTTATTGCTCCTGGAGCAAAATCAACAGGAGGGTGGTAGTGCTTCCACTGAAGCAGCTGAAATACAAAGTCTAAGGGCTTGCTTGAGCTGCCAGGGAAGGTGAACTTGCCCCCTGCCACTGGATGCTTGCAAGAGAGGTGCAAGCACCAACTCTGTCAGGACCAGGACAAAGGCGGTAATCTCTGGCAAAGGGCTAGGGTGAAGCACTGAAATAGCGTCTGTCCTTATCACCCTGGTGTAATTAACTTGCCTTCATGTTTCCTACTGAGGCTGTATAAGTTGCAGCGTGCTGGCTGTGACTTCTTTGGCATATCTCCCTCTAGGAGGCTTTGGTCCGCGCTTCATTATTTCATGAGCATTACCAAGTGCTCTGTGTTCTCCAGTCTGCAGAATACCAGGCTCTTCAAGCCCAAATCTCACAACCCCACATAACGGGGATTCCCCTGCCTCTGCCGGGGGGCGGGGGGCAGTTCCTTGCCTCCTGCATTTCAAAGGTGTCACTGCTGTTCCTGGGGAGGCACTGCTTGAGCTAGCTTTAAACTCAGCCAGATAACCATGAGCTGAGTGCTTGGCAAAACTTGCCTGGGAAGCAGTGTTGCTACATAGGTGGGATTAGCCTGTGATGCACTCCTTGATGCCTTTGCCATGTTCGCTACTTGCATCTGTTGGACTGCAGTATAGTCCTATGCTGCTTGTCAAGCCTGCCTGGAGGATACCTCCCCTGCTTATTGTCATCATATCTGTAGCAACTGCTGCATTTGCTTATTTGGAAGAGTGATGTTCAGAAAGTAATTACGCATTCCTTGCTGCTTCTAGTGTTGAAGTTGAGGATTTAGGTTTTTTGTCTCCTTTTGGAAAATTAGTCACTCATCTGTGTTTGCTCTTTATTTCATGTCCCTCTGCCATCTGTTTTGATCTAGCTGAGGGGGATGGGAGGGAGGCAAGCCAGCTTCTCAGCCAGCCCTCTGGGAGGGGGGACGGAGGAGCAGCAAGAACGGCATGGTCCACAGCATGACAGACTTGCTTATGTAAAACAGTAAGCCTGCCTCCCAAATGCAGCTTCAGTTGTTGGCTGGCTGGAAAGTGAACGTATTATGAATTTGATCATTTTGGCTGGAGAAAGGGAAAACTTCAGACCCGTATTCATAATTCTCCAGAGGAGATGGCAGTGATTTATTTCTATAGTTCATTAGATGAGGAGGTTCAGTTTCCTCTCTTATTGAGGCTGGTCTGAATCCCTAGTCCAGAGCTGTCAGGATAGTGGTCTGGATAGTTGCCTTTTATATTGTATATAGTGTGGAAGAGCCCCAAAGGACCAGATCCTGGACAATAGTGCCCATGGGAGCTGCTTCCTGCCATCTCTTCTGCTGCTGATGTTCTGAGCTGTGTAAATAAATATCTGTGGGAACTGAAGTAGTGTCTGGGCACCCCATCCCCCTGTGTGAGCTCTACACTGAGAAGACGGTACCTTCATGATGGCAAGTAGTTGATACAGACAGACAAAGTCCCACATAACCATATGGTCAACACCTTGTCCTTAGAAGCACATATCCCCTTGGATGGATGGTCGAGATCTGAACGTGGACTCTGTATCATGAGTGGGCCACTCACTTCCTATCCCTGCTTTGGCATCCATCCTTAATTTAGCTTGCAACAGCCTGAAAAGTTCCATTCAACCAAAAATTTTCTGTGTTAGGAAAAGATGCTTAAAAATTTTATTTTAGTTTTATTGAAGAAAAAGCAAGGTGTTTGGTTTTGTTTCAAGTTTTTCTTTGGATTGGCAGGGAATGGAAGAAGTGACTATTTGCCCATCTCTATATCTAATTTTGTCATACAAACAAGTACAACTAGTTTCACACTGTGCAGGACTGGCTTGCTTTCATGGTTATCAACTAAATTTCTACAGCAAGGTAAAAATGCGGAATGGCTTTGCTTGTGTTTCAAAACACTACCTTTCAGATAAGGGCTTAGAAACCTGTAGGAATCGCAAAGCAGCATTGGAACAAGGAGGTTGGAGGTAGTTTTACTTCCTTTGAATGGTAATAAAATGCAGTCTTATTTCTCCTGCTGCCCATTCATCCTTATCCTCCAGGGCCCTGTGTTCTTTGCCAGCCCTCTGAACCCACATGTGTGTGCAATTGTAATTCACAAACCTTTTTCACTGATACACCTACCTCTGAAACTCTATTACAAGGAGGAGTTCAACTTTTTTAAAAAAAAAAAAAAAAAAGTGTTTGCCAATTAATGGGTGTTTTGGTGGAATAGCTCCTGTACTACCTGACTTCTAAGATAATGTGGGCACCTTATGCCTTGGTTTCTTGGGAATTTTATCAAATGTGGGTTTTATTATATAATAACTGTGAAAGCTTTCATTCAACTGGAAGAAACTATCTTGTTTACTCCTGGATGGTAACAAAAAAAAAATCAATATCTGCAAATATGTGTCTGGAAAAGATCTCTATTTCATTCTACAATATAAAACCCCATCATTTTCAAACTATCACCTGGGCCAACAGTAGGATATTCATTTTTCTGCTGTGTGCTCACCAGGACAGCTTTGAGGGAGAACCAATCTCAGAAGAGTTTGTTGGAAGAGAAGTGAAGGTGACGCATCAGTGTGCTCTTCCTCTGCAGCAGGGGTTCTGTGTGACACAAGAACAGTACAAGTCTGTGGTTAATCAATCAAATCAATTGAGATGACAAAATTCACATAATCTGCCATCTCATCTCTGCCTAGTTTTTGGAGACATGGTTTTTTACAAAGACTATCTTACTGCATACTTTCTAGTGTCTTTCACTGTACTTCTTTTCACCATGTCATTCTAGTCCTCGTCTGATCATCTCTTATACTGAAGGTCTTTCCCTAGGTCTTGTTATCCATATGTGATGGAATAACCCTATGAGACAGTAAAATCTGCATTGGGTTTACACTAAACAGTGTTCTCTAATATTTTATTTACCAGGACTGAGACAATTCAGGCTGTTTCCTTTGAATGATGTGCATTGTAGCCCTGGCCAAGAACTATTTTAATCAAAACAAACAAAGCAGTCCTTAAAGTTGGTGAGTTTGGAAGTGGGAGGAGAATTAAGAGCATCAACTTTTTAGCGGAAGTAGAACTAAAAATGTTTTTTTCCAGTCTCCTTGGGAAAGACGGAGAGGAAAGGGTCTACATGCTGCCGGAAGACCAGGCAGAACTTGTTGAAAGCTTTCTCAAAGCGATGCATCCGTGGGAAAAGATTTTGTTGTGGAGGAGTGTTTGGTTTTTTCCTTCAGACAATGCTTTTCTGTCCAAGGGTGCCAGGCTGCCTTGCCCTGATGACTTCCACCAGCAGCAGCTCTAGGGAGAGAACCTGTAAAGGATAGGGGAAGGGCAAGTGTGAGGTCCTGCAGTTTGCCTGGGTCGCAAAGAGACCTGGGCCCCCCTCTGTGCAGAGGGCTGCCACCACCACATGGAGAAGGATGTGCCATGGGGGAATGGCACAACAGACCCTGTCCTGTCTGAAATGCTGGCAAACTGCAGACCACCAGGAAGCGGTGAGCGTGGGCTGTGGAGAGTAGTCTTGTTAAGGTCTGTAATGCACAGAGTCTTTCTTGAAACTGCTATGCAAAAGCCCAGCATGGAAAAAGTGAACTTTGAGAGCACAGGTGGAGCTCTGAACAGGCAGGTGGAAGGCTGAGGAAATCTTACTGAGTAGAGCTGAGATAACTTGCTCACGAAGGTCCTGTATTGGAGCAGTCAGATAAAAATCTCAACCTGGGAACCTGCCCAGGAGTTTTCATTTTAGAAGCAGTAACTAAACTGTCCTCAGGTCAGGCTGGCCTACATCGCTCTGGTTGGACTGACTCGCAGCGCACTCAACCACACCATGTGGTACTGTGTCAACCTATAGAGACCTCGGCTATTAGCCTCCATGGGTAAACAGAGACTCCTGCTGGTGGAGTTTGCATAGTGACAGGTCAGAGAGGTAAAATTACACAGTTGAGACTGGTGCTTCCTAACTGGCACTGCAGTGGTTTTTTAGATGTTTGTACCACGATTGGTTTATTCACCACTGTATACACTTCGGTTGGGGGCTATCTTTCCAAAATCCAGATTCTGTGGCTTCAAACTGTGGTCTGTGCTAAAGAGGACGTGACTTTTGCTGTGCTCTGCGTGGGGTGCTGCAGTGCTGGTAATACAAAACATAGAGCCATTCTTGTACATGCTTTGTCCTGAGGCAGAGCATTAATGTGGGCAGGTAACTGGTCAGACTGTCTGTGAGCACCACAGGAAACTTTTGTCTAGGGAGTGTATCTTTCAAAGGGAGGGCGTACCAGATGCCGAGGCAGTCCTCATTTGCTGCTTTCATATGCTTTTCCAATTTTATGGGGGTTTTTTATTATTATTTTTTGTTTAAAGGATTTAAATCCTAGCATTGACACAACTGAATGTTTTAGCCAGAAGGGTTTAGTTCATTCAGTGAATTGGCGTAAGTGCTAATGGCAAAAAAGCATTTGTTCCAGGCCTGTATAAACCATCTGTGTCCGAGATCTGGGACGCGGCTGTGCTGGCAAAACTTCTCTAGTGCAGATCAGGCTTTAGCTTTCCTCCTTTTCACAGTTTCAAAATACTCTGCAGCTCCTGAGCATGCCTTTGTTTCTACTTCAGTTTTTTTTATTGCATTGCAACAGTACCAGTATTTGGAAAAACAAGTCCCAGGACAGTCTGCATAAAATCAAGTGTGTGGTGAGGAGAGCTGTAGAGATGGGGGAGGGTGCTTCAGATAGGAAGGTTGGGAGGAGAACTTGAGGAAGTGGAATGCCTGGGGAGGAGGGGTGCTGGAGTATCCCCTGCATAGTACTTGCATGTTTATATCCTATGCTGCTGCTGAATCACATTGAACATATACAAATACAGTAATTTCTTTGAAGAACCAGGATGCTAAATAGCATGTCTGTGTGCGATGTGGTGGAAGTCAGTGTTTAGGATTTCTGAGCTGTGTGAGCATGCTGGCATGTTTGCTTGGCTCTGGGTGGGCTGCTGCGGTGAGGACGGGAGGGAGGTGAGCTGGAGCAGCCGCCACCGGGCCCGGACTGGCAGCTGGTCTGGAAATAACTTGTGCATGGTCAGGACAGGGATCTCAGCACCACGTTTTGGCAGAGAATGACTGTCTCTGTGGTCAGCTTGGTGAATAATTCCTG
Source organism: Burhinus oedicnemus (assembly GCA_008921705.1). Classification (NCBI taxonomy): domain Eukaryota; kingdom Metazoa; phylum Chordata; class Aves; order Charadriiformes; family Burhinidae; genus Burhinus; species Burhinus oedicnemus. The sequence goes on from VFFE01005258.1 coordinate 194,239, forward strand.
GAAATGTTTGGCTTTGGGTATATTTTTAGGGGTGCACCACTTTCAAGAAAGCTTGTAGCAGCAGGACAGTGTTAAAATGTGTCCAAACACAGAAACAAGAATTTATCTTCCCTAGGAAGCTTCCTGGATCTGCCAGGTCTCCTGTTGCAGAAGCTGTGATTACTAAACGAAGTCTTAAGCTCTCTAACACTTTGTGAACTCATTTTCATTTCTGATTAGGAAAATAACAGACTGTCACACACGATTTTTTTCCTTTGCGTAATTCCGATGTAGTTGTGACACTTGACATACAGCACAGATGACTGAACGGCTTCTTAAAATTTAAGCAGATGATTCAGAATTAATTATGAAAAACAACCTCATTGTTGTCCCAGGAGTTCAGTACAGACAGTAATTGCCTAAAGATTATCCAGCTTCAATTGATCCCCCAAAATTCTCATTGATAAAGCAGCTCAAGAATCTTAAATGATAAGTGTAAGAAACTATTTCCAAACAAAATTTCAAAGGTTTTTTTACTGTTGTTGATTTTTTTTTCTCCTCTTGAGAATCTATTGATGTTGGCTTTCTAAGATCTTTAGAACATAATTTTGTGATTATGAAAGCTTTCAGCACTGTAGAGAAGTTTAGATACTACTTTATCTTAGGGATGATTGTAGAAGACAGCACTTCAGTTCTTTGTTTCCTGAGTAAGAAAAAAGTACGCAGTTTCTAAAAGATAGCTTTGTTCAACCCTCTTGTGATTTAGATTACAATACTAAAATAAAGAAGCAATAATTCTAACAGCTGTTTTCTCCTTAAGTTGTATGCTGAGAAAATGAAATTTGTCTTTTGTACGCTAAGAACATTTCTTTGTAATCTTGTTGCATACTTGCAATATATTTCAAAATATTTCACAAGAACTGTTTAAAAAAAGGTGTTTGACAGTACTTGCACATGACAACATGTAATATTAATTTTGTGGTGAAGAGAAGCATTAAACTGACTGTATCTAATTGCCCAAATCTGCAGAAGGCATATCGATACTCTGAACTGCTTTACAAGAGTTCAAAAACCTCCAGTGGATTCTCAGCAATTGTAGACTGTCTATGGCCCCTGTAGCTCCCGAGAGAGAGATAAGGATTATAAGGCGTGCTTTCACATAATAACATGGTAAAAAGCAGGAGTAAAGGACAGAGGGAAATGGTTAATGTACTGATCTTCAGAGACTGGAAGAGGCCTGGAAAAATCAAAGGCAAGCTATTGCTTCTGTATGATCTGGCTTGTTTGTTATGTATGGGAGCAGCATTGTGCTTAGCACTGTTGGAAACACTGGATTCCTTTCCTTTGATTGCTTACAGCCCAACTCTCACATTGGGAAGTTGGAGAATTTAACTATGGACTATGGCACGAGAAACTGTTTTTCTGCCAGGAGACTGGAAAAGACCAAATTCTGACTTTGAAGCTCTGCTAAAATGCCTTTTCAGTTTTACCCTTTGAAGCTGCTGAAATTTATGGAAAAAGGCTTTTAACATTTTAACAGCAGTATACTGTTGACAAGTAATGAGAAATATAGTGTAGGGTCTGATATTGTATGCCCTCATGTAGGTACGCATGTATACGCATTGTATTTTTGCCCATCATTTCTATGTTTTCTATTTTAAGAAGTCCTTATTGAAAACTATGTTTCCTTAGTGTTCGAAATGAGTCTTTGCTTTTTGAAGCTGAAGAATATTTTAATGTTAACTCTCCTGGAAAGGAGCAATGAACAAATTCAGGCAAGTCTCCACATCTACATAGTCCCTTGTTTCTTTTTGTAATTTACATTTTTCCCATTTTTAGCTACTAAAGATGACATTACATTCTGGGATTCTTTTACCTCTTCGTTTCTTAATTCACAATCTTTAGGATGTAGCTAGGTCATATATATCAAACATTCCCCCTCATAGTTCCAAGGTTTAGAGGCTTTCTTAAAAAGATACAGATCTAGCTACAGGTAGTTAAGTACACATATATAAAGAGGGTACTCTCTCTAGTCAGTCGACCTGAGCATCTACAACTTCAGGTAAAGCTAGGAAGCCTGAGGAGAAATAGCTGAATCACTAGCTGATGACAGTAATTTTATATGGCCCATCCAGTTACATCACACACTTTTGTGATATAATATGTAGTGTAGCAAATCCTAAAAACAGACTGTTGGGCTCAATCCACTGCAGAATGCAAGGACCGTCTCAAGTGTATAAGTCCTGTTGTGTGTGGACTCCCTCTCTGATGCTTGAAAATTCAGTTCCTGAAGATTGTGCTGTTGTTTCTTTGGAGCATGCACTTTAAACAAAGCAAGCAAAACACAAAACCAACCACCAAACCCCCAAAATATGACAAAAAACACTGCAAAAAAACCCAAACCAGGAGAGGGAGTTTGTGAGCAGGCAGTGATATCTTGGGTAAGGGAGCCAGTGGAGCCTCTTCTGTTTGATGTGGCTGGAAGCTACTGTAACTTTACGCTCACTTATTCACACAACTAGAGTATGCAGCCAGCATAAAACATACTTGGTGAATCTAAAAGGGCACCTTTTGCCTGCCTCGCACTCCAGAGTTGCAACATGATGGTCGGGAAGGGGTGGTGACGGGGTGCTTTGGCTATCGGCATGCCACATGTGTGTATCCTCAGGTTAGGGAGGTCTGTAACCTCTGTGAGTGTCCCTGTTCCCTCCCATGGGAAACTCTGCTTCTCTGCCCTGGCTGGGGTGGTGCCTGGGAGTGGCCAGGCTGTGGCTGACCCCATCACTGTCTTTGTCTTGTTTCGCCTTGCTGGGGGCTGGCTCAGGGGGGAGGGCACCACGCTGCAGTGCTCTGGTGGCCCCCAGCCTGGCCAGGCCATGCAGCACCCAGGCATTGTGAGGGATGGGGAAGGATCTGCCCTCCAGCAGTGGCATTAGTCCCTGAAGGTTGTGGGTAGATATTTGGAGCTCCAGTAAGACTTTCGGCCCCTGTGAGAGCGGGAGCCCTGTTGCATCTGCTGTCAGAGCACAGCAAGCTCCAGTGCCTGCTGCTCCCACTGCTGTCTGTGCCCAGGTGCTGGTGTGTGAGGGGTGCACGTTCCTCTCCACCTCCAAGATAGAGCTCCTGCTTGGCAGGGGCATAACTGAGCCCTCAGGGTCTGGTTAGTGACTTGCTATGTTCGGAAAAGCTGTTGGAACAGATGAAACGCATGTGGTGGCCAGCATCTGAAGAAATCAAATATATGATCTTTACTTGGAAGCTCTGTCTGTTTGTAGGCATTGGGGTTGAAAAGTTCCAACACCATTAGCTGCAGTTTCTGAGTTTGCTGTTGCGTGAACTCTACTGCAATATCTATTATCCTTTCTGATAATTCAGATGGATTGCTTTAGATCCAGACAACCAATCACAATATTTTCCTTCTGCAAATAGTATATTCCGGTTCCTTTGTTCTCTCTGTTTCTGACAATGAAATTTCTTTGCATTAGGAGCTTATTTAGGCCATGCAGCTAACTGTCCTAAAAGCTTAGAATCTGTTGTGTTAGAAATAAAATTTTATTAAGACTGCACCTGTACTTTTTTCATTTTGATTACTCCAGTATGACCTGGCTTGACCACAATATTAACTGTCAATACTCTCAATTCATTAGAAAGTGTGCAGCATTGCATGAAAGGAAACCTCATAGACGTAACCATTTATTAATCAACTAATCTAAATCCAAATTTTAATTAAAAAAAAACCCCTATAACAAACAACATGGGAGCTTTCAGAAAATGTGATTTGAGATAGTGCTGTAGGAGGGAAAAATGCTCAAATTGACTGAAGTCCTCGTGTCCCTATTATTTTCAGCTAGCAGTGGAAAAAATGCTGCAGACCTTTAAATGCCATGAAGGTTTCTCATATATCTCAGTTGGAGATGTGATATAATGTGGAAAGTAAGTCAGAAGAACACTGAAGAAAAAAGTAAAACAAAACCAACCCTGACAAAAAGAAAAGCAAAAACCCAAAAACAAACCCACAACAAACCAATCCCCAAAATAAAATTTGACTACTTCTAATAACCATCAAGTATACTACAGGATCATTAGATTAACCTTTTGTTATGATGAAAAGCACTGCTGTAAGATGCGTTTCATCTGTATTTAATGGGATCAGTAGGTTTATGCTCCTTATTACATTGAAATGGGTAAAGATTTTAATTTAGATAAATGGGTACCTGACATGGTCTACTGGGTGGTTTGGTTTGTTTTTTTTTTTTAATATATCTGCTGCTTTTATGTTGGCTTCTGACTTCTGTGATGATTAACAGATAATTACTTTTCCTGTAGTGAGAAGCTGGATGGCAAGAAGGAAGTATGTTCTTTGTGTGGATGTTACTTCTGCAGCAACATCCAGCGAGAATGGTGGAGCTGGTGTTTGTGTGGGTGATGCATGACAAAAGCAGCTGCCTCTGCCCAACAGTGAACTCGGCTGCCCTTTTTGCTGGTTTGCCTCCGCCCAGTTTAGAGAACTGTGACAAAGTGTGCCTCTTCAGGCGTAAGAATTAGATGAGTTGGTTTAAACGCTAGAGATACTCGGTTAGAACAAGCTGATATGTGTACCAAAACTATTTTGAGGAGGTCCCTGTTGGATGCTGGAGCAGGGCAATACAGAACAAGCAAGTGTGCTAGCACCTTCCTGCCTCCCTGAACTGATTTCTGTCTTCTGTACCAGGGCATCTCCTTGCCACCTTGGCATTCACCCTGCACACCCAGGATCCCACATGCCCTGCAATGCTCAGCAGCTGTTGCCAAGCAGGGTGGTGGGGTCCCTTCTGTTCCTTTGTGATTACAAATGTACTAGGAGATCTTGGGTGAATGACTGACTTGTGCCTCTATATGTAAAATAGACATTCCAGTACCTGTGCTCCATACATATATTGAAAACTGTCAGCTGTGCGGATAGTCTTGGAATTGAAGGACTGAAGTAAGGAATAAAATGCTCTCAGGCTAGAAAGTATCTAGTTCAAATAATCTGTTACAGCTTGCAATTGTTCTTCCTTTGGTCTGACTGTGGGCTAGTTTAATCAGAGCCATTTCATTTCATCAAAGGTTGCTCAGATGCTGTGGTGCGGAGTGCCGCTAATGATCCCCAGACAGTCGTGCTGTGGAGTAACTCCAACAACGATGCTCAGTATTTACAAATGTTAGCACAGTCAAGTGCTTGCACATTACTCGATGTAACCTTGTAGAGGCAGGTGATTATTACAAGTTTGGGTCTCTGAAACATACCTGCAGTGAGCAGCCGGAGCCTCAGGGGACCACTGTTAGGGCTGTATTCAGGGAAGCAACAGATACTTCTTTCTTTCTTTCTTCTCTCATCCCCTCCTGGTGGGATAAGGAAATGCAACGAAAAGGAGTTTTGTTCATCAGACATATCAGCCGTTTTGAACACAAGGCAATTATTTCTCAGTCCTTTTTCCCCAGAAATTTCCTTTCAGCTAGAAAAACAGATGCACTCCAGCTGGGGCTTCTTGCCCCATGCCACTGATAGTATCATACATGTTTTTCCCTGTCTGGCTGAACACTCGCCAGACCAAGACTGTTGGTCTGTTAGCTTTAATAGACTTTAAGGAAAGAACTGTTTGATTGTTTCTCAATAATGCTTTTTTTTTTTTTTTTTTTTTTTTTTTTTTTTCCCAGCCTAATGTAATTAAAGATTTTTGCTGCCAGGATGGTTTTTACAGAATATCCAGAAGGATATTGACCAGTCTTCAAAGTATAAGAAGTTAGTGTCTTGGTGGGTCGTCTTTTGCTAACTTGTAACAGTAAAGAGGTACTTGTGACCTTTCATTCAGCTGTTGCGAGTGTGCTTCCTTGGGTTTTTGTGTGGGTAACAAAAGGGTATATGCCTTAGAAGGAAGCTCGGCTGTGTCATTGATGGTGTTGTGCTAACAATAGTCTGCAGTATAACTGTTGAGAATAGACATCCATTTAGGAAAGTGGTAGCAGGGGGCTCTTAATTTGCTTGATTCCACGGCACGACAAAGTTATTTTGAGTCTGAAACTGAAGCTGAAGTATTTGGGTTTTGACTGCAAGTTGATGTGCCACTTTCATCTTATAAGAATAATAATAACGGTTATTTCTTCAGGCTTCTTCAGCTGCATGTGTTGGCTGCATTGCAGTTTGATAATAAAAGTCATGTTATAAATTGCAATGACTTACGTATGGGAATAGGTCTTTTTAATATTCTCAGTTTGCCATAGAAGATGATTACTGTGCTTGCACTTTAAAAGCAGTTATGTAAAACCAGCGAAAGGTGTGTCACAGGAAAGGCAATTGCCTTTGAAAAGTTTTCATAAGCTGTGCTATTAAGTATTTATATGTGTGGTCTCAGAGCAGGTAGACTAAAAAGTAACTGCCTTTAAGAACGGCACAAATGTTGCTTGGGACCCCTGGGAGAAGCAATACTTGGATCACTTATATCAAAAAAAGAGAGTGATGAGCACAGGAACTTTCTTCTGACTATAGTAAAAATGTCAGTCTGTGCAATTCTTTCTGTTTCAAGCCTTTGCCCTTCATTTAAGAATCTGCTGCCCTTTTAAGACCATTTGATCAGAACATTAAAGGCTCGTTCAAATCCTGTGTCCCGTTCAATCAGGATATTTTTATTCCTATAGGTATGCTACAGATGCTAGAGAATTAACAACTCGGTTGGTAGGGGGTGAGGAATCCAAATGCCTCCTTCTGGACCTACTTTTGTGTGGTTAAAAATTATGTTTTACCAGCTATAAAGAAGATTCTAGTGCTATTGCTATAGTCGTATATAGGAGAGTTGTTTGAAAAGACAACCAAGACGGCCTATATTTATTACCTTTAGCCAAAAGGCATAGAATAAACTGCTTGCTTTTCTTAAAGCTCTGCTTATGACCAGAGAAAAGCTCTTAAAGATCTCCTGTTCTTCATGAAACAGGATAAAGAACCTCATGTACCGATTCCTTGAGAAAGCTTTTCAACATCTAGTTGACTTCCTGCGTATCTTTAAAGGACGTTTCCTCTTGGTTAAATATTTAAAGCAATCGAGTATCAACCTTAGGAAATAAGTTATGCTTAAGTATCTGAAATTGTAGTGATTTAAAAGAATTAAGTATCATTTAATAGTATTTCCCTCATCTGCTATATTGCAAACACGTGTCAGAGACTATATTTATCTGTTCAATTGTATATTCAATAGCAAGGCTTAATGGTGCCTCTGTTCCTCTAGGCACCACTGCAATTTTACTATCTGTATATATAGAGTTAATGAAATAAACCTTCTCTATAAAGGAGATGTGGCGTTTCTTTCAGTACCTAGAATTATGATAGTAGTAATAATGAGTGGCAATGGAAAACTCACGCACATATACCTTTAATCATCCAAATTTTCTGTGTTTGAATATCTGGATTGCCAACAGTACATGTCGCTTTTTTTTTTATTAACCTTTCAGATGTCTAATGATATTAGTAATGGAGTGTCTATGATCAGGGAGAGAAGTTGAATATTTTCTGTCCCCCTGTTTCCTTCCTTGTGTACTAGAAATGCAGAAACTAGTGAAGTTAAAGACAAGTTTTTGGCTTTTGCTTTAGCTGCAGAGCAATGTTTTGGTTTTTGTGTTTTTGGTTTTGTGTGTTTTTTTTTTTTTTTTTAAAAAAAAAAGTTAGTGCTCCAGGAGAGGTAGACTAAGTACTTTCCTTTTGCTCTAGTGGCAAAAGTGTCTTGAGGACAAGTCAAGCTCAGTCTTCTGTTTCATACAGCTTTTAGGGTATCTTTCTGTGCAATTTGACCAAGTAGTCCCCTTTGGCTGCCTTTCCCCATCTGTACCAACTGGCAGCAGCGAGTTGGTTACATTTTCCCTGCCAACCTCTGTAGTCTGCAAGTAGCCTGAGCAATGAGCACTGCCCATTAGCTCTGCAGCAGAGAACCCAGCAGCAAATAATTCCTCATGCATCTCCCAGGTAGATTTGCTTTTCAGGTCCAGTGCTTCAGCTCTGTAAGTTGGAAACCCAGCTTAAGTGCACTCAAAGGTTACAGATGGCCTTGTTAGCTCTTGCTTGACCTGCTTGAGGACTTCTTCTGATGGAGAAAGTACAATGCAGGCCTTATGAGTGTAAGGGGGAATACTGAAAACACTGGGTGTTTTATTAAACCTGGAGGAACCAAGTGGAAATATAATGGGCATCTAGGATGCTGAAAAGCGCTTTGAGATAAGGAGCTTACCATTAAGAATGACTTCTAGTTCTTAGTGGTACTTTGCATTTATAATGTTTTTTTATCTTGAAGCAATTATGATTTCACCCAGGTGTGGAATTGTAGATGAGTTTTTGAAGGTGTGAGCTTGGGTTAGGGTACAAGCACTTTGCTTCCCAGCCATTTGTTCAGGCAGTTAGAAAATACCTGCTCTCCTGAAGCACCACTGCTTAGGAGCCTTGATGGGTGTGCAGAGTGAATTGAAATCAAATGCTGAACCTGTTAATTGATCCATTAAAATCAGCTGCCTCAGAGGTGTCTCCTCTGAGGAAAGGCTATCTAAGTTTAAGTGCCTTAAACTTCTAACAACATGGATTCAGACATGGCAAATCAAAATGTTCATCATGCCTTGTGTAAGGCTGCAGTAATTTTCTTAGTTGCTAGTGCAACAAGAGAACAGAGTATAAACAACTTGAAGACAATTTAGCTGGTCACCAGTTGTAAACATCTCTCCAAGTCAAGCCAGTGGAAAAATTCTTTGCCTTCAACAAAGTGTTGATGTGTTTAAGGATAATAAGACAGAAGGAGGTCCTTATGTTTTCTTATACCCAAAGCAGAGGTACAGGTTGAAGGTCTCTTATGTAGAAAGATGTAACTGAAGGATGTATTCGTGAAGAATAATTTTTGTGAGACTTCTCCCCAAGTCTTATTTTCTCTAGTAAGAAAATTAATTTTTCAGAAACAAGAGTGTGGCTGAGAATAACTGTGCTTTGAAAGGCCACATTCTCCTCCTTGTAAAGTGAACTTGGTGCTTAACTGGGAAGTCCATCCTTTCTCCATTTGAGATGGCTGAAGCTAAACTGTGACACACATTTGATTTCAGTGCTGTTGGCAAGAGGTATTGTTTGAAAGCAGTGAGACCAGAAAAGAGCTTTTCTGCCAATGATGGCAGGTGACCCAGCAGCAGATGGGACATCACCAGTGTTGTTCTAGGGCAGGTTATCCATGCCACATGCTTGCATATGGGCCACAAAAGGATCTGGCATTATCCTTAGTGCACTTGGTACCTCACCAAGCAAACTAAACACGTGAAGCTCAGCAAAGAAAATTGGAGCAATCTGTGTAGTTGCTAGGCTGTCTTAGAGCACACTTAACATTGACGGCTTCCTGTCTTAGGCTGAGCTTTATCTCTGTGTTTTATACTGACTAAGCTTGTCTTTCTTGGCAGAAGCTGGATGAAAGATTAAAGGTAACAGAAAGCATTTTTATTTTCTTTTGCTATTGGAGACAGTTATTCCTAGGCTTAAGCTCCTGATAGTGGAGAAAAATCCACAGTTAATATTTATTCTAACACAGTGGTACCTTGCTTGAGTGTATGGATGAAACAAAACATAGCTGGGTCTGTCTTTGTACTAATGACACTAAATACATTGGACTTGGCGCCGGGGAGAGTCAGCTAGTTCCCAAAGTGACCACTCTGTGTTCCCTCTGGGAAATTCCCATTTAAAAGCTTGAGAGAAATGACCCTAGCAGCCACCCATGTTATAAATCCAAAAGGGGCAAGCTTCAGCTGGCACCCTGTCTCCTTGTCTGCACTGGTCAAAAGGATTAAACCTAATCACTCAGGAAGTGGGTGGGAATGACAGCTGCCTTGTGCACCTCTAGCATGGCTAGAGGTGGTGTATGTCCTCCCATTGCTTCTTCATCCATAAACTGTGGCTTGAAAGCCCCATTGGGAAGCTCAGAGAAGCTTTTCTCGCAGGAGGGCCTTCTGCTGTGTTAAAAATTAAAAAAAAGTGCTACGCTGGAGCATTAGAGAGCAAGCTGGATGTGAATTAGAACAAATCGATTAGCTACAAGTGCTATTCGGAGAGTGTTTTGGATTGAAATAGGCACCCAAGAGCATGAAGTATTCTGTCAAATCATTGAACGTAAGGATGGAAAATGGAGGAAGTCCATTTTAGTACACATGTTCAGCCACATTAATTAAAGCAGACTGATGATTTCCTTCTGTTGGGAGATGTTGAGTGTACTCTCAAAACAAGAGCAGCTCTTTAGAGGGTGAACTCTCAAGCATGCTATCATGTACAGGTTCCCCTTATAACTGTGTAAGATTTCAGTACCCATGTGTCACGCTTCACATTGGGAGCGTGGGGGGGGAAATAATGCTTTAAAACACAGATGGTGGAATTTATTTGACTAAATGCAGCCATCTAATCCTGAATTGTCACCCTACACAGAGAAGCAGGCATCTCTAGGGCACAGTTATTCTCATCCTGAAGTAGATGTTTTGGTTGAGTCAAATGAATTATGCCTGAAGGTGCTTCTTTCTCTCCACTGATTATAAAGGGAATCTAGGAAGACAAATTCAGATATAGAAATTTGCAATGGGGACCTCTAGAGCTAGAGGAGATAAATCCTGCTCAAGATACCAATAATAGAAAGTTGGTGGATAGATTTCCAAGCAGAACAATTATCATGTATATAGTGGTGTTACACAGTGGTCCAAGAAGGTGGTAGAAGTGCTTAAAAGCTATGGGGGTGTCAGGGCTGCAATGGTTTATCAATGAAGGTAACCAAGAGAGCAAGGGCGTGCAAGAAGTATTTTGCAGGAAGCTTGTAGTAATGTTAATGTTGAGATCACTTCTCTTGGGGAATTTATCCCATAGGGGTTCACCAGCTATCTTTACGCCCTTGTAAAAGGAACTCAGTGGAGAGGCAATAGGGAACTGAGGCTTCCTCTCATTTCAGCCTGTCTATGTAACTGCTTGGTTATAAGGTAGGTCCTTTCCTGTAATCCTTTTAGCATTAAAATTCTCCTTTTCCTTCTCTCTTCGAATTGGAAAACAGTATATGGTGCCACTTGGATTTTATCCTATTTGTAATAATCAGTTTCTCCTAAGTGAGAATACGGAAATCTCAGATGTGAGGTAATGGCCCAATCTATGGAACTAAAGAACTTTTAGTGAGTCTACAACAATATAATTAAAATCTTAAAGAATTTATACATTTTTTAAAACATGCCATGGACATTGGGATGTGTCTAACACAGCAAAGGCTGGCTACTTCCCTGTATTAAACTATACAAGCATTTCTAACTTCAAGGACATGGAATTGCAAGCTGCTGAATATATATATATATATTTTTTTTTTTTTTTAACCAATATATGTCTCTATAAAGACAATGAATTGTGACTGCCTTCTCATCTTGTGCAAAGAACAATGATTCTTAGAAGGCAAAAGTTTTAAAGATTGGTAGCTTAATTAGAAAGTGCCCTAAAGGAAAAGTCTCAGCATTTTAATAAATTTCCTCTGGGGTGAAAGAAGTTTCTCTCAAAGGAAATTGCAGCAGATGTGTGAGCGTGGAGGATCACTAGGGAGACCTTGGCAGGGAACTTTAACTGTGAAGCGTTTGCTCGTCATAATTTTGAAGTACGTGCCTATGTGAAAACGCTGTATATACATACATGTTGTGGTTTCAGTTGGGCTAGAGTTACCAGCTGCTACTAAAAAAGTTATGTTTTGGACTTCTGAAGAGGCATACTTTCGATAGTGCACTGCTGTTCTTAGTTGTGGCTAAGCAACCTCACACCGCCCCACCAGTGCGTAGGCTGGGGGGGGCACAAGAAGGTGGGAGGGGACGCAGCCAGGACAGCTGACCCCAGCTGACCAAAGGGATATTCCATGCCATGTGATGTCATGCTCAGCACATAAAGCTGGAGGAAGAAGGAAGTGGGGGATGTTTGGAGTGATGGTGTTTGTCTTCCCAAGTAACTGTTATGTGTGATGGAGCCCAGCTTTCCCGGCGATGGCTGAACATCTGAATGAATTCCTTGTTTTGCTTTGCTTGTGTGCATGGCTCTTGCTTTAGTTATTAAACTGTCTTTACCTCAACCCATGAGTTTTCTCGCTTTTACTTTCCCGATTCTCTCCCCAGTCCCAACCAGGGGGAGTGAGTGAGTAGCTGCATGGTCCTATCTGCTGACTGGGGTTAAACCATGACAGTATATAAAACTGAAGAATGTGTGTATATACACACACACATATGTGTGTTTATACACACACACACACACGACAAAAGGAATAGGTATCTTTCCTAGTAGCACTAGGGGGGACATGGTGGTAGGAGGAGAACTTTTTGAAGGGATTAGTGAGGAAGCAGCATAGCCTGAAAGGGACACCTGGAGCCAGAGATGGGACCCCCACTGCCAGGGCTGGGCACCTGATACCTCCCGCATTGCTGCAGGACTTCTGAAAGTTTATTGCATGCCAGGTACCCTCGCCAAAGCAAAAACTCTCAGGGATGGAGAGGAGTGGTAAATCTTTCCTCCCAACAGCTGTTCTCTGGGCCTCTCAGACACCATGGCTTGGTGTTCCTAACTCATGTTTTCTAGCCTGCCCTGGGCCAGGCGAGGTGCAGCAAGGAGGCACCCGCTCCTTCTGCACTGCTGCCCATACCCCCTCTGCCCACACTTTCCCCCAGACAGCGTTTCAGGTTGGGAAGGTCTGACGAGGCAGGCTCAGAACTATCCTTACCTTGTGGATTTCAGTTACCTTGCTCTTCTCACACTGATGCTATTGGGAGTTTTTTCCAATAACTCTCACGTCCTTCCTCCTAAGTGATACATGAATAACTTGGAGAAGCTCCTTTGGGCCATTACTTTAAAATGGCAGTTCTGAGTGACACTGGTGCAGGCTCCGCTATGGGAAGCTGGTACACCGTGTCTTTCACTCTCTTTACAAGCTAGCTGATCTAATATGCTGGTACTTGCAACAGGCTTCAAGGGATTTTGCTGCTTAATCTGTATTTATTTGAAGACGCATTCATTCTTAGCATTTTTTTAATTAAACAATCAGAAAAGTTACTTTTGGTAATGTATGCTGCTAGACTGGCTTCCTGGTAGTTTCAGATGAGTTAGACTAATTTTATTAAATCTGTGTAAAATGTATTAAATCAAACAATGTTTTATATAATTTTATTCTTCAGTTCAGCCAGAAATATTTTATAACTTTCTCTGCAGGAAACGTCCAATTGACTGGTTCAACGTTTCTTGCCAGATTCAGGATTGTATTAACCCTTTTACTAGCGTAAGGGGGGATTGTTGAAGAAACATCTGCTTCAGAAAGGCTTATCAAATTTTCACCCCCTCATCATCAGATTAGTGCTGTCTTGTGCATTCAGTGGCACAATCTCAAAGCACCATCTGACAACTTCCTGCAATTTTCTGCTCATTCCTTTGACCTAAAGATTGGGATTTAAAGGTTGCAACTACTAGGCTAGCAGGAAGCATTGTTTTAATAGGAGAGACACAAATATTTCCTGCATCGTAGCAAAAGAATTTTCTTAATTCTGAAGTAATACAATAAATGCTTCTATCTGATTAGAGTCCTCAAATTGCTGCTCCATACATCTTCAAGCTCCTACATTGCAATGACAACATTGTATATGGGGAAGAGGAACTTTGGGAGTTACTCTGCAGTTGTGTTTAGAAAGGATGATGGACAGGGATTTCAAAGACTTGTGCACCCAGAAACATAGGAAGTTTCAAGTTTTACAGTATCTCTACCCACCCTGCTGTACCTGCTTGACCCTTCCTCAAACTGGTTAGTACCTTTGCAAATGCTCCGAGTTGTCTGTCCTCAGGAGCCAACAATTAAGTGGGTGATCTCAAATCACGCTGGGGTTGTCATATTAAATTTTCTTGTTTTTTATATATATATTATCTAAAATATATCTATAAAACCTTGTCATATTAATTTTCAAATTCCCTGCTGATTTGAAGAGTTACAGGATGATGAAGGACCTCTCCAGACCTTCTTTTCCTTGGAGGAAGGTCCAGGCCTCTAGAATCCCATCTAGGATACTACAGTGCAGCGTAGATGAGCAGGGATTTCTGCAATAATCATGTCAGTTCTGCAATAATGACATCGGTTCCTTAACAAAATATCAATTCTCCAATTATCTTATTCTTTCTGTTTTGAATCCTATAAAACTCATTTGTACAAGAAAGCTGATTAACATAATGCTGCGGCATGAAGCAGTATAAGCACAATAATAAATATTTGTTTTATGTATTTTTTGTAATAAATATATAGATGTTTTTAGAGCAGCAACTCCATGACTTATTGAATTAATTTTTGTGGAAAGTACTAAAGTATGGACAATTTCATTGATATAATGAATATAAACTTGCATACAGCTAATGCTAAATGATGGGGAATGGGAGATCATTATATATACACACACGAAATCTTTCTAAAGTAAGTGATCCTTAAGGACAAATCAGGAGAAAAATTTGCTAAGCAAGCATGTTTTACTGGCTTGATGAATTTTTTTTAATTTGCTGGGCTATTGGGTTAGGCAATCCATTAGGTAACTAATGGAAATGTTTAAAATAACTATTTTAAAATGACATTTTCAGTAATAAGCCAAGTAAGCCAAGTTACAAATACAGTATGTAAAGCGGTTAATAGAGTTCATGTAGTACACAGCAAATTGACTATGGGCACATTTTCTATTTCTAGAGTACATTTGTTGAAGAATGAGAGTTCACATCCTGACTGCACAGAGCTGTAGTAGCAGGACAAGATATACATGGGCCTGCTTGCAATATAGAAGTGCTAATTCTATGACTCCAAAAAAATCAACCTGCTTAGGACTAGGAGGAAATTTTACCTAGGAAGCACTACCAGTTTCTCCTAAGTGCAATTTTGTTCTGGACTCCTCTCGCTGTGATACCGTAGGGTGGTTGGGACAGGGAAACAAGTGTGGGAAAGCAAACTCCATCCCAATGTTTAGAGTGGGTTAGTGCAGTATTTCTGAGCACACTGACACTGTTCAGAACTTGAACAAAAGAAAAATGAAATAAGGCAGAACTTTCTTGTTCTTTGAAAGATTGCAAAAATTCCTTAACAGAAGAAATTACGTATTTTGTGTTTTGAACAAAGGATAAAGAAACGTGGGGGTTGTGACTGACAAGTTTCAGTCCCAGAAATGGTAAAAGTTTGAATGTTTTTCGAAAAGACCTTCAAAGTCAAAATGGTTGAATCATGCTGTTTGCCTGACTTTTCTATGATACCCAGTTTGAGGTGCAGAATGAGGAGATCTAGCTGTTTATAGCCCTTTTCAAAGGGAAATTAAGTGTTTTTGCATAATGCTTTAAATATTTTTCTCTCTCTGGGGATATTAAAGTGGCCATTTCAGGAAGAAAAAGGGGGGGGGAAAGAAAAGAGATTTCCAAGTCTCTCCTGACTGCAGAGACTGCTTTACTCGCTAAAAAAAACCATTACATTTCTCCTCAAAAACTCTAAAATTTGAGCAGCTTGACTCTGCACTCAGATCATTGCAGTCTGAGCAAGCACAGGTGCAAGTATAGAAGCCTGCAGCATGAAGGCCAGTCTCCCTGTTGATGCTACTGTTGTGTATTTCTTCCCCAAACGTAAGCTCTTCATTCCTTCATGCTTGTCAGGCTCCAGTTCTCATAGTGCAATTTCCTCTATGTTATACGAGGCGCGCTAAAGAGAAGCGTTTAGAAGAGCAGAGCAAACATGAACGATGCCTTTCTGTAGCCCTCTGGGGCAAAGGTATGATTCAGAAATGGGCAAGCTGCTTATGGCATTGCAGAGCTGGCTCAGATCTCCTCGAAAGCGTAGGAAAAAGTGTGACTAATGCTGCCTCGGGTGTGAAGGGGAGGTGTATAGGGGAGGAACTGAGCTGAACTGGGAAGTCAGAGGACCACTGGGCTGCTTCTGTCAGGGCAGGGACGATGGCAGCAGCTCTGTGCTGGTTTGAACCATGGGCTTCCTCCCTCTGCGTGGTTGGTGGTAGCAGCCAGACCAGGGCAGTGGGGGCTGTGTTTGTTTGAAAGGCTTCTGGCAGAGATAAACTGGACATCCTTGGCAGTCTGATGTCCTAGGAAAATGGGAATACTTGAAGTTATAGCTGACTGTGCCTTGCTGTGGGTCAGTAGGACAAGCGGGAACGATAACACAGATCTCTTGGCAGCGTCAGTTTAGAGTTTTAATGACCAAATAGCCAAGCAGCCAGCAACTATGGAGCTTAACTGAAAAGTGTTGTCTTCCTGTCTTGGCCGTAAAGTGTTGGGTGAATGGAAAGACAAGATACTACTGAGGAAATGAAAAACATAGAATGTGACGAGTGCTTCTTGTTCATCCATTTTTTGAAATGTGATGAGACAGTTGCCATAGAAATGCTATTCTCTGCTTGATACAATGTGCACCAGTTCCAGGAAGCTATTGATGGTTGTCACAAATAGCTTTCCATAAATTTAAATATCTCAGAGTAATGTAAGGGGAAATATGTCCTTCTGTTTTCTTATAGAAGATCAGATTCTGTAAGATCTACTCTTACTAGAAGGGGAATATGACTGAGATGGGCATCAGCTGTTACATATGGTCTTCAAAGTGAATGTAACTGTGATTTGTTTTAGTTGCAAACAAAGGACAGCATATGTTTTTCAGCAAAAAATTAAGATGCATCTTTTAAGACCGTTTTGGTAGAACTGAACTTGCAAATAACCTTGATTTACATTACCAGGCTATAAAGGTACAGAAATTAATTTGGTTCAGAAGAAAATTTTGGCTGTTTGAAACAATGTACTCCATAAGAATAAAGAGCTCAGTAAGAAACAGTTTTCAGCTGTAAATAGTCTGGGATATTCAAACTTTCACAAATATAGCTAGTAAGTGTGTTATGAAAGGTCAGTTAGCAAGAAAGATATTTCTCGGGTCTTTCTGTGGCTAATAGTTATTTATCCCAGTCGTGTGCTCTGGTATGGCAGGAGGTAATAGCAGCTGGATGGAGAACACCAAGCATGTAGAACAGTACAAGCTTCTAGTCTGTTTTTCTGGTTAGCATGTTGTTCTGCAGAGCCCGGCTGAAAGCAGACTCCTTTAGGCACAAGCTATTTGTCAGAGTAGTGAAAGTTGAGCTACCACAGGGAAGGAAGAATGACCTGTACTAAACAGCCTTTTGAAATAACATTTAAGAAAACAGAGGCTCTGAAAGTATTTTGCAGATAAAAGATTCAGTTCATGGCTACATTTAGTAGCTCATGCTATCGACAAAACTTTGGCAGTCAAGCATTATGCTTATAAGAGTTTGTTTCTTTTATTCAGAGATCAAAAAAGCTATGAAAATTAAATCTATTTTATGGGAGCAAATCTCTTTATAGAAGACTAGACCCTACTGCAAATGAAGATAGGGCCAGCTGATTTTCTCACAGAGCTTTCTGGACTGGAACAGCATCCTTAAACAGCCCTATATTCTTCAAGAACTGAGACTGATTTAAAAAAAAAAAGTGAAGAGTCTGTTGCTGCTTTCTTTTTCTGATAGTTAAATTTGGAGCTGCATAAAGACATGCCAGTAGTAAGTAATTATAAAATTTATCTGGCCAGGTGAACGTGCTGTGCAACATGCAGATGGAGTGCTTACTCAAAAGCTGCAGTCAGAGGAGTGTTAGTTTGCTTCTCCTGTGCTGCCCTTCGAGTCTAAAAGAACCCCTCTGGCCTATCATGCTTTAAAAATTGAGGGTAGGGCAGCTGCAGGCTAGTACATTAATTAATGGGAAGGCTAAGTCTATGTGAGAGTTTAGGTCAGAGATTTAGTGTTCCCTTTTCCTTTCCATGGAGTCTGCCAGCCACTATAAATTACCAAAATATCCACTGCTGCTGTGATGGGGAAGAATGAGCTTTACAGCAAGGCAGCACCCAAACCACCCTCAGGGCACAGCGATCTGGCATTTGACTTGCTCCAGGGCCTCTCTGGACCCAGAAAATGAACATCACAAACTTTTCTCAGACTCAGTGCCTCCCAGGTGTCCTGCCTGGCAGGGTTTTGATTCAGTTCTGCTCTGCTCTGTTTGTTATTAATTCTTATTGTGCAGCGAGGGGGCAAGGAAAGTCTGCTCAAGTCCTGTGGGGGCAAGGAGAGGAGTTAATGATTCCCCTGTGCTGTAATCAACTGAGCAGAAGGGAGCATCACCCCGTGGGCAGCAGATTGTGTACTGGGAACCCTGGGGACATGGGGGTCCCAAACTGACTGCCATCAACCACCACCATGTGGGATTCAAGGTGCAGATCTGTGATTGAGGGCTGTGGTCGTGCCCTCTGGAGGGTTGCCATTGCTCAGGACTCTGTGTGTTAGAGAACTTGCCAACTGACATCTAGTTTATTACAGGACAAACTTAATTTGGCACTATTGATTTCCAGAAGCCTAAAGCCACACTGAAGTTTAGTACTGTCTTTCTTGCAGTTAGTGTAAACAAATATGTGCTGCGTGCTAAGAGCACAGTGTACTTGTTCAATATTAGATGTATGGACAGCTTTATTCCTAGGAGTAGTGCTTTTATTCATCATTGTATAAGAAATTGCAAACCTATTTTCTCAACATCAATAATGATCTTTTCAACCTCTGATTTGTCAAATATCATTAATCTTGACAGTACTCAGTTGCTTGAAATAACCCGATTGTCTATTCTGAAATGGCCTACTGTGAGGCCCTCACAATTGAAGGCTCTTACCTCTCTAAGTTAATTTACATGATGCTGCTAGTGTCTTGAAAATACTCATTTCAGTTTGTAAACATTGGGCTTTGATGAATGGAAATCTATTGTTAACAATCTTGCGCCTTCTCTCTAGTTCTGCGCTTTCACAATCAGAAACAGGACAAATGTTACTCATACTGTGTGTGATAGATGTCCCTCTTCTCTTTAAGAACGTGTATTCTGTTCCATTTTGTTGAAATGGGTGAAACTGCTATGACTTGGTGTGTGGATCTGGCAGTATTACTGTCCATCCCTGGACAAAAAAAAATGCCTATTAATAAACTATGACTTCTATAGTTTTCTATTACGTTATCTTAAAGCACTTTACAGACTGATTCTCAGTGTCAGAGAGTTTCATATTATACCTTGTTCTTTCAAAAAAGGAGAGGAAGTAGAGGAAGGCTAAATGCCTTGTCTTACCTCCCACGGGAAATGGATGGGAAAGAGCACAGAACAAACGTCTAGATCATCTTCACCCCAGCCTGCACGTTTCTTGTCATCTTCCCCGCTGCTCTCAGCAGTACTCCGTAACCTGCCTATTGAGTGTGTTTTCCCACAGAGGTGTTTACACCAGCAGGAGTGCCAAACATAAAAGCCACCTTCAAACAGACATGAAGAGAGCAGAGGCGTGATTTCTAGTGGGTATGCTGACATGCTTAATGACTTGAATTGGGGGACCAGTCTTTTCATCTTGTCTCTTTTCCCATTTGGCCTTTCCCTTTGGTTGGGGGTACTAGCGATGCTTGCTCCTAGTTAGAAGGTAAGGCTTTCGGTGGCTTTGTACATGCACACCTGCGGTGTTGAGAAAGGACCAAGGCAACCTTTCTGGAAAGTACACCATCCCAGCGTGAGGCTGCCCTGTTTGTGTCACTCCCCTTAGGAGTGACAAAGAACAAGGATTTTGCTAGAAAGGAGAGGTGCTGCAAGCACCTTCCTTCCTTCTGCAGTCCACAGCCTGTGCTACGAGATGCAGCTCCATAGGGATCCCTCCCTTCCCATACTCTCCTAAATATTGAAACTTGCACCTGCTTGGAAGGATGTCCCCCATTATGTGCTTGAACCTTTTCCTCTCATGGTGATTTCTCCCCTCCCTGGTAAGGCTCTAGATTTACTGCCTGCTGGAAATATTTGTGTTTAACTTCTACTGGGGACAGGCTGATACACGCAAACCACCATGATCTCCTACAAGAAGTGGCAAGGTAATCTATTCAGTCCTGTAAAGCAGACAGGTGTCTTCTCTTAAAGAAGAGAAAGTCTTGACTTTTAAAACCTTTGGTAATGGAGGATAAAAGGCAGTAGAAAACTGCCTAATCTCTGTGTTCTAAATCTGCTGGAAAGTCTGGCAGATTCTCTTTTTCTCCTTTTTTTGGGGGGATGTGAGTTGTTTTGGTATTTTTTTTTTGTTTTGTTTTTTTTTTTTTTAAAGAAATATATCGGTTACCTTAATATCTCTCAGCCTTTAAGTCACTGGTATTGAAAATATCCTAAACAACTCTTACAAAATGGTGCAAGATTTCTTATTCATTAAATATGATTTTGTTCTTTGACCACCTATACCTCCAGTAAGAAATTTCTCTGCTGGGAACACCACAGACTGTGCAGAGTGCAGGGCACAGTCTCTGAAGTGGATGCTCTGAGTTTACAAAGACTGATACCCGCCTTGGAGTGGGTGATGTCTTTTAAAAACCTCAGCTGAGAAGCAGATGGAGCATCACTGTGATGTCTTGGTGACAGGTTTGAAAGGCACTGTTACCAGCCTGGTTGCAGCAAGAGCATCACCATTCTGAATTAAGTTGCTCGAGTCAAAACTGAAGGCATCAGACAAAGATTTCCAGCTCTGGAATACCTGATGAGTGATGGGGTTTGATATTTTTATTTATTTTAAAAAACCCAAACCAACCACCTTCCTTTCCCTCTCAGCCAGTCTTCTGGCTGCTTTTTATTTTGCTGTAGCTCAATATCAATTTATCCTGATTTAGAGTAAGGAGGTGGACAAAACCCAATTCTGCTCTCAGAGCTTGGCTTCAGAGCCTCACGTATCGACAATCCGTCTAATGAATGAAAATTTTTCTGAGCTGTTGAGATGGGACAATAAATACACTTCTGGAAAATAATTTGGAGTAGGAAGCAGCATAATTTCTTGGTGCTTCTAGGGAATTTAAACCCGTCACCCCTCTGAAGCCTCCACCCTCCTGGGGCTTTTCACAGCCTGACAGGTGCTATGTGCTGTGTCCTAGAAACCACACGTGTTCCTCAGTCTCAAGGTCCAGTGTCGGCTTTCCTCCTCCTACTGCTTGCATCTGCAGAGAATGAGGATATCTTCTGGCCTAGGTCTTGCTAACAAGGTGGGTTGGCTTCACCAAGTTATGCTTGGAGTGCAGTACTTGGGACAGCTGGGCTGTAGGGATTGTTTGGCAGACCTATATCATGATGTTTTATTTCAACCTCCTCCTCTTCACTGCCCACTGGTTTTAGGAGGATTAGCAAGTCCTCTAAGAAACAAATAAATGATTCTTTTCCTTAGTGAATTACTTCCTTTTAAGAATCAAATGACCTTTTCCCTGTATCACTTTATCTGACTGTAGTTTTCTAGTTGGTTAAAATGGCCAGCGCAATCTTACTTATGTCTCCTGCCTTGGCACGAACATTAAAGATGGGCAGACGCAGCAAAAGGCACTGCTGCCAGGTGCTGGCATGCTGTTTTGCAGTCAGCTCAGAAGAGAGCCTCCTGCGATGAAGCCCATGAAAACCCTTAATCAAATTATAGCAACTAGCGTGCTTGCAGCAGGGTATTGAACTGGCGTAAATCGGCCAAAGAACAAGGTAGAGGATACTCAGTTTATGGTTTGGGAACGGTGTGTGATTTTAACCTTGCTGAACTGCCTGGGTGTTCATAGGCTGGGTTGGCAAGAACCACCCAGCCCCTGGATGTGCGCGGTGTTGGGGTCAGCAATAGCAGTTTCTGCTGGGGACAGCCTGGTGAGGCACCCAGAGGAGTCCTTCCTCCCTTTTGTAGTTGAACAACGGGAGCTCAAAGGAGGGAAAGAAGTAGTTTACAATGAGAGGAGAGTCAGGAAAGAAATTAGCTGTGAAGCAGCTCATCAGTCCCCTGGGGGGGGGGTGTTAAGAAAATACTATCCTAGGAATTTTGCCGGCTTTTTAATAGGTTAGCCTGAAAGCTCCCAGTGAAGAAGAGGACTGAAGTTGTATAAAACTGTGAACATTGCCAAATACTGCTTTTTCCAGCAGCCTGGAGGTTTTGAGAAGCTTGAGTGTCCTATGAAGGATTTGGATGCTGTCCCACAGGGACTCAAAGGACTAAATTATCTCAGAATATCTCTAGGAGTACGTTATTAGCTACATTTTGCGTCTGAACTCCTGCCTGTAAATCCTAGGAAGCCTTGTAAAGGTTGGAAATCTTTCCTGGA
Source organism: Burhinus oedicnemus (assembly GCA_008921705.1). NCBI lineage: Eukaryota > Metazoa > Chordata > Aves > Charadriiformes > Burhinidae > Burhinus > Burhinus oedicnemus. The sequence goes on from VFFE01005258.1 coordinate 216,415, forward strand.
AGTATTGTTTGTAGAGTTGTTATTGATAATATTTATCACTCTTTCAAGTATTATGATATATGTATTATTCAAATGTTGTATACATGTTTACAGTCTAGTATATTCAAGGTTGTAAAGGCAAAAGAAAGGATTTGTGTGATTTCTGCATATAAGCTTACTTCTCTGTGGGGAAAAAACAAATATGTGTTGTGCAGCTATGCTAGACATAATTTTATGACATGATTGTAGTCCATTCTAATTGAAGATATTTTATACATAAAACATGGACATGTAGCATTGGCATATAGATAGGATGTGTTGGAGACAGGAGAATAAATAACTGAACTGAGGTTCAGCATCTTCCTAACATTCAGACTCTAAAATATTTTGATATAGTAGCCATAACTGCTTGATTTGTAGAAAATCCTTAAAATACTCAGAGAGTGACTTTTCCTATACACTGTTGTCCACCTAACATGTTGGGTTGGTTTTTTTTTGTTTTTTGTTTTTTTTTTTTAAGTAGCTGCTGTTAAAAACAACTACTGTTAAGCTCACCAAGATCTCAGAGTACTCAAACACTTTCCCACCAGATCCTCCAAGTGCACCCAACTCCACCCTGCAAAGCTGGTGCTGGCCCTGTAAGCTGCCAAGCAGGCTGCGCTCCCTGCTTCTGTCAATGGTGGGACTGGGGCAGGATGCCAACCGCAGCTATTGCACTCAGTTCTTACATGCTGGGTGCTATGATTTCCCCAAGTGCTTATTTATAGTGGTTTCTGTTCAAGTGTGGTTGTAACAGATTTTCGCACTTGTGCATGTTCTTCCTTCTGCTGCTCCACCCCCTTCTCCCCTTCTTCAGAGTGGCAAGGGGAGCGGATGGGAGGCATGTGCAAATTTGGTCTCAAGCTTTCCTACCTTTTCATTTAAACCTCACTGCTGACAAGGGAACACAGAAATACTACCAAAATAAAAAAGCAACCCCAGTGCACATGTGAAGGGGCAGCGTAGTCAAAACTGTTTCTAATTCTCCAGATGTTGTGGGATTTTTTTGGTGGTGGTTTTTTTTTTTTTTAAATGTGCTGCCTTTTAGCAGAGATCTATTTTTTTTGTTTGCAAGAGAAATTATTTCTGTGAGTTGGCAGGACATGCAACACTGTTTACCTTTCAGCTTTGTTGTCAGCTGGACGTGGTCCTGTATTTAGGAAGTGCCTCCCAGTGTTGTTCACCTGTTCTTACTGAATTTTCTGGGGAATGTGATTATCTCTTGGTATTTCTCTCTCTCTTTTCCTCACTTGTGATTGTCTGATTGTAAATAAGTTCAGTACCCTAAGCAATGGCATTTCCAACACCATGCATGCTGGTGAAAAATGTGACTGATATTACGTGAAGATGAAAGTTAATTACTGTTTTCAGTGCTGCATGGAGCATTTTATTTCATGTTTGATACAAATGAAACAAACTGCTTTCACAAAATAATTTACCAGTTTCTTCCCTCTGTGGTTCCACTGAAGAAACCTCCGTCTCTTTTATGGATTACCTCCTTGCTTAAAAGAATACTTTTGCCCTGGCTAAAAGTCCCTATTTGTTAATCTATTTGTCAATCTGTTAATCCATAGATAAGATGTTTTTCATGATGTTCATGAAATTCATGATACTCATGATAATGAGTGATTACTTGTACTTTTAATCATTCAAGATAACAACTTGCTACATGGATTTACTATCTACCTTGCAAAGGACAAGCCCCTAAGGGGCTACATTTCAACGTGTTTGAAAAGAAGGGAAAGGACAGGTAGAATGTGCAACCCTTCCATAACTCTTTGCTTTCAAGTACGGTTCCCTGAATAATTAGCTTTGTGGCCACTGCAGCTGTTATAATGACTCTTAGCCCCTGAGTTAACTATCCCCTTACATTGAGTGAGTAGTGACTGCAGGCATCTAAAGAGGAAGTATGGAGTGCAGTGCCTAGCTCCGGAATATTGCTTCAGTCTTGAAATATTCTTTTAAAACAGGAACTTTTGACTTTGTATGGCAATTCTTGCAAAATTGTAGAGAGTACCAGCAAAGTTGTGACAAACCCTGAAAGGTAACAAAACTAAAGTGATAACCAGGCATATAACTTATAAAATCGTCTCCTTTCTCCTTTGGTGTCACAACAACTCTTTCTTCTAGTTCTGGCAGAAAAAAAGATTATGAGAGACTGGCAGATAGGAGGTTTCCAGCTTGTAAAATGTTTCTAGCACCAAGTACAGCTTCATCAATCTGCTGCAAAACCTGGAGCCCAGATTATCTTCTGTGGCTAATCCTCATTTCACAGCTGGAAAAGGCACAAGAAGGGAAAGAGAGCTGACCTGTGCTCTGTCATGAGCAGGCCAAGGTGAAGGCTGAATTCTACTTTAGGTTATGACAAGAACGAAACTGAACTTTTTGTAATTTTAAGATTGTTAGTATGGATTCTTGGGAGACAGCTGGCCTGATAGCTCAGTGGTTTATCTATCCTGCCTTGGCCTCATGCTGCGTGTGCTTTGCTAACCTATTGCTAGGCTTCTGCTCTTGTGCAAAGGCTCAGATTGCTGCAAAATTATCATCACACAACACCTATCTGCTGCTTGAGGATACTGTGTGGTCAGAAAATCACTAGCCAGATTATAGAACTTCTGTGAAGACTTAGGTCTCTGCAATGCCCTTGGTAGCTCATTACTGATGAGCAAAAATATAGCCATGTAATTTCATAAAGGCCAGTTATACCTTTCAGAAATAATGTCTGTAGTCGTGCTTATAGATTATGGGCAGGATCTAGGCCTCATTTCTGGTTATGATGCATCATTATTCATCATAGGGTACAAAAACTTATAGCTGAAGGCATCCTGTTGTGGGAGGCTTGCTGTCTGTATTTGAAGTGTCTTGGTGATAGCTAAACTTTATTATCTGTAGTGGCACACATTTCCCAAGTCAGACAAATTACTTGCATATAATACAATAATGCCTACAACCTGACATTTACAGGGGAGACTCTCAGAGGGAAGAAAAGAGAATTCTCCTAACTTTCACCACCGGTTCTTCATGGTGATGTCTTTAACTACAGGCTTGTCTTGTTAACTGATTGAATTATTTAAGGTATTGATTTATTTACTGATGGTAAAATTAGTATTTTTGTCTCTGACAACCTTAGGACTTGGAAGAAAAGTCAAGGTCTTTTTACTGATCCTTCAGTGCATTCACTAAGAATGTATTTCCTGTGTACTGGGTAAAAACAGATGGAGAAATATGACTACTTTCTTTCCTTTCTGAAGTGCTCACTTCATAGTCACTAGAAACTTCTCTTAGCAGCATTTTTGGTTCTTTTTCCCCTACGGTAGTCTCTCCATAAATCTTAACAAAGATCAGAATTTTACTACAGCTGTAGATGAGCCACATGAAATTATTTAGAAAGGTATGTGTTGTTTTATGTGATAACATATATATTTTGTGGACATTCATTCACTATTTATAATGCTTGTCTGCCTTTATAGCGTGAGAGATTTTGACGCTGGCTCAGCAGTAAGCCCTTTAGGGTTTGCATGCTGCTGCTTCCCGTGCAGTGCAATGCCCCTGGCTGTGCAGCCCCCTTGCTTCCCTCCTCCACCCTGCCCCAGTAAAAACGTGCGAGTTGTCTTTCTCTTCTCAGAGCCCTTTCCCCTCTGAAGTGTGCACAATCACATCCTTCTTGATAGCGTGTTGCAGAGGCACCTAGTCGCTTGTAATTTGTACTTTCTTCCACAAGAAACAATGCTGCTAAGTCCTTTTACTGGGGATTAATCTTCCTGCCTTTTACCCTTTGAGTTGCTGCCGATCAATTATCATTTATAAACCAAGCTCTTGGGTGATGATGGGAATCTCGTAAGTCACTGCTCGGTTTCTGCCCTAACTTGCTGAATCTACTGGTCTAAAATCAAGCATGTATGGCTACCCATTTCTAATTTGATCAAGTACAGATTAATTTTATCCACATCTTATTGCCCATACAGGAACATCAAGCAAGCAGCTAATGTCACTTTTCATCTGCCCTGTACAACTGTACATATCAGAAATACAGGGCAGGACTTACTCTGCTCTAGTCTCCTGAGGGGTTATTTAGAAATGCTATTTACCCTGCAGTGCTTAAAAACAAGAACACTACTACTGAAATCCCCCCCCCCACCCCCCCCCCCCCCCCCCCCCCCCAGGAGAATGCGCTCTTAGGGGAGAGAGAGGCTCTGAATTTCATAAACGAAGGTTGATTCTTTCAAGGGTGCTAAAACTGAGCTTTAGCAGTATTTGTGTGAAATGGCCTTTATAACTTGTTCCTTTCTTTGCCTCTGAAGCTATCGCAGTCTTTCTGATAAAACCTTCATACCACACTGCTCCCAAGAGAGATGAAGAAGCAAGGAGAGGGATATGTATTTCATCTGTGGCTTGCGCCATGTTTCAGGTAATCTCTAGATATGATGTGGATGGTTAGTGTTGTGTTAATCACAAAGCAGTTCTGTTCAGATAAGCCTTGGCAATTTTGGATGTTTACCCAATGAATACTGTGTAAGTCTCCTGAACTTGCAAAACTTTCCAAAATAACAAGCTCTCTGTGGGATGTCAAGTATTGTAATTCCTGCTTCAGGCTTAGTCAAATACCTTGAAATACCTTCTCTGACTATTTTGCAACATTCCTACTTCTGATGTTATTCAAGAAATGCAGAAATGCAAAAAACACAAATGTGGGAGAGGACTGTGCTAAATAAGCCTTTAGATATGCGTTAAAAGAAATCTCTAACAAAACCCATTTTTTTGAATTCTGGGCACGTATTCAGATTGCTTTACTCCTAAGTATGAAGTTTTTCCCTCCCATAGAGGACATGCAGTGCCAGTAAAAATCCTGTCTCATTTAAATAAGGTATTGAAAACTATTAAAAAAAAAAAAAAATACTGCTGAAGACTTCTTTGAGACCTATGGTTACCAATCATTTGATGTCTAGATCTGTTCTGTTAACCATCCCTCATGCTTAGTTTGTTCCCCAGCCTGCAATAACCAACTTGAAATTTACTGCTTTATTTTACTTTCACCATTAACTTCCTTAATGTCTAGAGATTATTAATGTAGCTGATGAACATCTGTATTCCATGCCACATTATTTTCAACGGCTTTCTTTTTCCTGTTGCAAGGTGTGAGGCTGATCCTACAGATGCTTACTTTGAAGCATTGTTTGTAGTATTAATGGATTGGGTGAAATAAGAAAGAGAGCAGTGAGCTTTTCTTTCTGACTTACACAACCCATAGAAAGGCCAAAGAGGTTTTCATCTTTGCATTCTCCTGCAGGTTAAGAAAGAGAAGTTCATTCACACGGCCTTCTTCTGTGTGGGGATGCTTATCTCCCTTAACCCATTAATAGTGAGGCTCCTGCAAGGAGTCACAGAATCACAGAGGTCTTGGTTGGGTGGGACAGCTGGAAGTCACCTCGTCTAGCCTCCTCTTTGTAGCTGGAGGCTTACTAACATTAGAGACCAGGTCAACCATGGCTTTGTCTAGAAGAGTTTTGAAAATCCTCAATAACTGAGACACTACAAGTTCTCTGGGCAACAGTACTGCACTGTCCTCCCAGTGAGAAAGTCTCCAGCCTGAACCTCTCAGGACACTATTTGTGAATGTTGTCATTTGTTATACTGCCTGCCATTCTCAAAACCAGTTTGGCTCCATTGTCTTTAATTTCCCTTCAAATAGTTGTACTAGATCATCCTACTTCAGTCTGCTGGATCATCCCTTCTTCAAAGACTAAATGAGCCCTGCTCCCCAACCTCTCCTCGCAAGCCATATGCCCTGGGCCCTGACTGTCTCGGCAACTGGACTGTCTCCAGGTTTTCCACATGCATCTTGAACTCATCCCTCATCTCAAAAGCAGATGAAGTACTGCAAGTGCGGCCTCATCGGTACTGACTAGAGAGGGATAATAACCTTGCAATCCACTAAACATGCTTGTTTTAATGTGGACATTTGCCTTACTTGTGACATGAGTGCAGCATTGGTTTATGTTAATCTGGCATCCACTGTAACCTCAGGACTTTTTTGGCAGGGCTGCTAATCAGCCCGCTTGGTTTCTAGCCTTTGCATATGCCTGGGTTTATTCTTTCCTCAGCACACAGCTTTGCACTTTGCTGTGTTGAACTTCATGATGTTTGCGCAGTCCTCAAATTCATGGGCAAGTCCCTTTGGATTGAAGGTCTGCCTTTTGTCATGTCAGACACTTCTAATCTAGTATCCTAGAAGGTAACCCAGAAAATTTACAGGCAAGTTTCTGCTCTGATTTATTCTCTTGGGGAATATTTCTCTCTCCATTAACTGTAGAGGGAACCATTCTGTAAGGTAAGGTTGGCTTTTGGGGGTCTTCCCTGCAAAGAGACAGCGTATATTGGCTTTAGCTTTTAGAAGTTAGAACAGTAGGAGATACAGAGAGACAATTGTCTTTTCTTTTTACCCTGCTGTGCAGTGCCCAAGTCTGAACGGAACAAGAACTTTTTTGTTTGCTATGATGTTCTTCTGCTTTGTGTCTATTTCTGCCTTCCAAATATTGTTTCATCTTTAATGGTTATGGCACCCATTAAGCAGAGAACAGTCTTATGACTCAAGCAGCTCTACAGACCATTAGCCTCATTATGCAACCTTAACTTAATGTTCAGACTGTTGGTATTAATAATTGTTCAGTATAAAATGTTGGCTTGTCTTCATGCCTTTTTTTTTTTGCCTCTATTAAGGTTCCATTATTTGTAAATAGAGTAACTTCTGGCCAGTTAACCTATGTTGTGTTTTTCTTATTAACCTTCCTGTTAACACCATATTAACTACAGATACTCCCAATTTTTCTCAGATTTTCATCAGACCTCCCACTTTAATATTTTAGATAATAAAATACCAATGGATATATTTCTGTGTATATTCTTTCCTTTATTTTCATGGCATCTCTCAAGGAATATGTCTTCTGTTGTTGACCATGCAGATATCACTTGGGTGTATTTAGCTTCTGCAGTGGTTTTCAACCTTCTTTTTTTCCTCTTTTTTTCTCCCCGCCCCTTCCCCCCTCCAGCCAATGAATCTTCCAGTAGAAATGCAGTTCCCTGTGTGATAACTCTGATGTTCTTCACCAGTAACGTGATGGCTTTGGGGTTTGCCTCCCTCACTGTTTTGGGTGGATCTCTTAAAAGTAGTTCATATGAAGGTTTAGGGACTCCAAGATGAAAACAGTTATTTTGTTTTACATGATGGGGAAATGGAAAAGGAGTATTCTTAGGCTGCTGTTTACAGTAGAGAAAACAGTATGTGCTAAGTGGTGATAAGTATATGTGATATATTCTGGCTAGTGCATTGCTTACAGGATTCACAGCAAAACACGTATTTGACTCACTTTGTTCACTGACTGATAAGGGTCTAATATGTAAAACCTATTTTTGAGAAACCACAAAAATCCTCCACTTTGACATAGCTCTTCAACCAAAACTTACACCGTGAAACCAACGTGCCTCATTCTATACTTTCTCCTACAAAGTGAATACATCCTGTTTCAACCCAGATGAGGACTAGGTTAAAGGGAACGTATTTTAACGGGGGGAGAAGGTGTACTACTGAGAAAGGTTAGCAGCGAAAAAGCACTTGGCTGATGAGTGACTGGCTCGCTCTCTCTCTCAGCAGTAGCGATTTCTCTTTTCAGCCACTAACCATCCTGGATGCAGCCATATGAAAAGCCCACTGCTGAGGAGGAGTGAGTGTGACATTCTCTTCAGTGGGATTCAGAGCTAAATTAGCTCAGTCCTCCTCCCCCATTTCTTCCCTCGTGGATCGCTGTGCTGTGGCTCTATTAATGAGGCACTGGCCTCGTACAGTATGTCTTTCTAGTGCAAAAGTTCAACTGAAGTTTGGTAAGTCTGTCTGTAAATGTTTAGTTTTCTACAAGTAGAGGTTAAAATTTCTTAAAAAAGATTGCTGCATTCAGTCTGCAGTGCTTTGTCCTTGTTCCTTTCTTTGTGGTAAGCATTAAAAATGACCCATTTTATATAAAGAGATGCCTAGGCTTGCAATTTCATTGTCTTCCACCCTGTTCCAGCCATGGGTGAGTTTACCCAAGTCAGAGGACACCTTTGGTGGTGTCAGTGGTAACTAGCTGTCGTGGATACAGTGGTTTGCTGTACTCTTGGAAAGTGAACTTGCAGGCAATAACCTTGAAACTTACAGATAATAACCTTGAAAGTTTCTTGTGTTATTTCCCCCTGTGAAATGTGGGATGTGTATGAAAGATGACCCAGAACAGCAGTTCACAAAGTGGTTTCTGGATCAGTGGTGGCTGGAGGGCTGGGCAGCGCTCTGCTCTTCAGCTAAAATGAGTAGCTGCTTCACACTGCTTTGTAAAGGAAACCACCTTTGGTTTTGTCGGTGTTTTTTCTTTCAGCTCCAAGATCCTGATTTTGTTTGGCACTAGGGCTAGACAATAAAGAGGAGAGTGCAAGAAATGCATGCATGGACAATTATGAAATAGCATGCCTACTGAAAGTGCTTGTTTCTAACTGCCACAAGCTGCCGGTTGGCTGATGGTTGAAGAATGAATAATTGCATTCATCTTTAAATGACATGCTTTAGAAGTGGTGTGGATATTCCCTTTTTTTAGTCAGTCACATGTCATGATCCAGGAATGTGTTTTAGTTCTTTTTAAACTTGGATTAGATTTTGAAATAAATAAAATTAGCATATGCTTCAAGACTGCTCTCAAGCATAAGTTCTCTCTAACATCTGGGCCCTAACTTTTAAAAAAGCCATTATTTCTAGAATCATCTCTTGCATTCACTATTCGTATGTGTGTTCAGCTGAGGTGCCACACCCAAAACGTGGAGCGTGTGTGACAGGAGTCATGCAGAAAATGATAGCTGAACTCAGATTTTTCGCATCTGACCCCCAGCCCCGTGCCTTAGCCGTGATCCCATCCCCTGCCACTGAAACCAGAGTGTGCAGGAGGTAAGAACCAGAAATCCGTGCTGGTTAACCATGCTGGTGATTCAAGTGATGAAGCTGATGGAAGAGCAGAAGCAGAGAAGTGCACTGAGGGGAGCAATTTTTAAGTGCTTAATTATAGAGTGCCTGAAGAGGGCTGGGCGCTTTCTGGAGTACAGATCAAGTGTTTTCTCCTCTGATAAGATTAGGCCACTTTGGCTACTTGTGTCAAGTCCCTTCCAGACAAGATAGCGCTTTGATTCCTCCCACTCCCCGGAGGACTGTAATTAAGAAGTTACTGCCTCCCAAGTGTGCAATTATGTTCTCTGAAACCCAATAAAAAGCCCTTAGTCTGAAATGTCCCCTGCTTCACGCATTAGCATTCCTCTGATAGGCAGGTACCTTTTCACGCTTTGGTAAACCGCAGAGGATGTTTTGTCCTCCAATTTACTGAATGCGAAGAGTCTTAGAGAGGGGATAAAAAAGAAGACATGAAGTAGATAAAAAAACTGTGTAAGTATGCTTGATAAGTATTCTTTAAATAAAAATTTATATAAAAGTCTGAGTATTTGTTGAGAAATGAGCAATGATAAGACTTCCAAGGACCACAAGTTTGGGTTTTGCTGTTTGTTTCTATTGTTTTTAACCCCTCTTAAAAAATGGTGATTCTAAATAAAAGATGTTGGAAGAAAACTTATTCAAAGAGTCAGAGTCTCTGTGCTGGTGGAAAAATAAAATTTAAAGAGTTACTATCCCTTAAAGCCTCTTATTTAGACTAACCAAGCACTCAGTTGATGTCAATCCCACTTTTAAGCTTCTGTGGAGGCAAAATTGGTTTTGTGAAAATTGTGTGTGCAAGGCAGTAATATAACCTGCTTGAAAACCAGTTTTGAGCAGTAATCTTGATTATCCCACTATGCCAATGTTACTGTCGCATCTGAAAAATAATTATATTTCTCTTGTTTAAGGCACTCCAGCAATAGAAATAAAACAATTCCTAGGCACAGTCTTCCAACGCAGTCACAAAAACTTGAGCTAAACCTTCCTTGTTGCCATGCACGCCTTCGTGCTCTGCTCTGGGTGGGCATGGAGACCGTTTTATTCCCTCCCTCACTGTACCAGCCTTTAGGCTTTCAAACGTGCTTCTTCCCTGCTTCCGTAGTTTAGGCTAAAGATCTTAATTTCTTTGATATTTCTTACTAGGCCACATTTTCTAGCTCTTTGAATTTTTTCCTTGTTCTCTTCTGGGTGCTTTTCAATATGTCCCCACCTCTCTCAAAGCACAGTGCTCAAAAATGGATAGAGTGGTCCGGGTGACGCCTTGCTAGTGCTGAGCTGAGCAGAAGGATTTTATTCTTTTTGATGCTTTGTTATATCCTCGTTTTATGTATTACAGTATAATATTTTCTTTTTTTTTTTTTTTCCCCCCCTTCAATAGCATGGCATTGCTGACTCACATCCAGCTTGTGAACCCTTAGGTCCCTCTCTGCAGAGTTCCTTATAGCCCTGCTTTATGCAGGTGATTATTCCTACCTAAATGTAGTGCTTTGAAATTCGCTAAGAACAATGGGTATCTCTTTTTAAATAGGCTAATTCTCCAGTTTGCTGGAGAAAAGCTCTTGATTTAGGGCCTATTTTTCAGAGTTGGGCCACAACCCAGAATGCATTTCCCAGAGAAAAGCAATCATCTGTGCTTGGACTGTTGTTCCAGAAGAGGACTTGGAGCTCAGTTGGGAAATAACACCGTGGACCTTCCAGGAAGATTTTAAAAAAATAAAAGTAGGAATATTCTAAGGAAAACAGGAAATATTTAGTTTTAAAAGCAAAGTTTGTTACCTAATGTCTCTTTAAATAGTAACTTTTTGCAGTTCTGTAAATCATGGCAAGTTTCAAGTAAGTTTAGTGCAAATGAAATAGGCTGGTTCCACACCAAGAATTAATGGCAATAGCTTGAGGAAGAAAACAAAAAGTAAACTACACAATAAATTAAGGAAACACAATAATGAAACTTTGTTTCCTAGATGTATCTAATAAATTGTGACTTAGCTAATGAACATAAGGTGGCAAATGCAATGCTAGAAACTATACAATACAACCTTCACTACGTTCCAAAATTACTTTCGTAATCACTGCTGCTGTGTGCCAGCATCTTAGTTCTGGCTGGTGACATGTCTAAATCATGAAATCACTTATAAGAACTAACCTGGAAACTTGTAGAAGTACTGCAATTATGCCAGCTGTTTTGGGCAGGGAAAAAAGATATGTGCATAAAATTCTAGATTACTGTTTCTTCAAGATGTGTCCATATCCTGAACATTATTCATTAAAAGCACTGGGAACAAAACATGAAAATAACAGCATTATTTGCATTGTAGACAGTTGCATTCCAAATATAAGATTAACTTTGAAGTTAAAGTATAATTTTTTTTTTTGTATCCCTTCAGTTCTGTTACCTGTAGCTCTAGTTAATAGTTGCCTTTGAGAGGAATGGATGATCTGTCATTGCGAACAGAGTAAGTATTTTAATTCTGAGTATGCACTTTTCTGAATAAAACAGGGACCACTGCTGTATTTATGCCAGTAGTCTGGCTATTCCTTAGTTAATTAAAACCACCTGGTCAAACTGACATTTGTATTACTATACACTCAACAGAATACAGTATCTTTATTCTGCATCCTGTTGGTTTTCATGGGGCTTTGCATTTCTTACAGAATATTTCTGTTAGTGTTGATAATAGCTCCATTTAACTTGAATGCCCCTGTATGGATGAAAAGAATCTGGATTTGTGTAACAGAAGGTAAAAAATCTAATTTAGGCAAATATTTTTAAACTGTTGTTGAATATATTGAAAAATCATCCCACACCTAAAATGACAAATGCTTGTATAGGACATATCATTGCTCTGCTGTCATAATGCAGTATGTTATATGACATTATTGAATCTCCAGGTTTGCTAGTGAAGAATGAAAAGAAAAATAGAATTGATACTTCATACCTTAGAGATGAAAGTAATCATCATGAAATTCATTCAGGTGACAATGCCTAAAACTATCCACATATTCTTCACTGTAAGATGTGATTTTTGATTTCTTGTAGCTTTGCAAAAAAAAGAATCGTCATGCTGATTTTGTGCCTCAGGATGAATTGTAGTGGGATGAACTAAAATGGCGGGGTTGTTTCAGAGAAAGAGGTTAAGGAAAAATGTCTGATTTTGCCACTATTAAAATCCTTACAGTAGTTTGCAAAAAAACTTCAAAACTTTGGGAGAAGGAACATGGCAAATGACAGAGAGGGGGAAGACTCATGGTTATCCTGCTATAAAGGACTTGTCCTCCTTGGAAAGCTCTCTGAGCAGACTAGTGTGAAGAGAGAGATTGGTGGCGAGGAGACAGGTTGGAAGTGGCTGGTTGCTAGTGCTCACTCCCCAAAGCTGGGAAACAATCCCTGTGCCAACCATCTCTCTGTTTTTCTCCTATCAGCCAAGAGCTGCAATGCCCACTGACAAAATGTGTACCCATCTGCTAGTGGTCAGCCCAGAGTCATGAGCAACTTGAAGTGCTTTCTTCTGCTCTGTTAGCTCGGTGAAAGAAGCGGGTGGTAACTATCCAAGGTTATTAAGACCGTGCATCAAGGTAACGATACATGATGGATGTTCCAGGGGCTCTCCTTTGTGTTGTTTTTAAAAGGAAGAAAATTCTGCAAAATAACTGTATTGAGAGAAAACAGCAGGTACAAGGTTGCTTGTGCAACCTTAAGATGGTGCTCAGGGTATAAGTCAGAATTTTATACAGAAGGAAGTAGCTGTGTGTCAGACTTCTGCCTGCTTTGTTACAGAATCAAAGTCTATGTAATGAAAGAGAAAAGAAAATAAAGACTTCAGGATTAGACATTTGCCTCTGGTCCTAAAAATGAGTTTTAGCCCTCTTTCTCTCCTAATATCACTTAGAAACTCTCTGAAGTCAGTTAAGTAAAGCTCTTCTCCCTCTGTGTAGTCTTCGGTGCTTGATTGTGAGAGCCCGTGTCTCATTTGCAGAAGTGATAAGCTGCTTTGAAAAGCTGATACACATGAGGTGTATTCTCTAAGTAAAAATAAAGTGCTGTGCATTGCTAAGACCTCTGGCAACTAAGGCTGTGCTCTTCTTAAGCTGGGATCCTGCAATTAGTAGATACTGGTGACTGACTTCTTTCCATTTTCAAAATAAGAACAATCATAGAACTGTAGAATAGAATGACAGAACGGTTAGAGTTGGAAGGGCCCCTGAAGAACATCTAGTTCCAAGTCCCCTGGCATAGGCAGGGACACCTTCGACTAGACCAGGTTGCTTAAAGCCCCGTCCGCCCTGCCCTTGGACACTTCCAGGGATGGGGCAACCACAACTTCTCCAGGCAACTTCTCTGGGCAGTGCTTCAAGCCTACGGGGGATTGGGGCATAGGGCTTCACTGGGCTTCAGAAGAGGTCTACAGTGATGAACACCACTGAGAAAGACCATGAGGGAGTGAGCAATTCTAATGCGCTGTGGGGGGAAAAAGTATTAATTGAAAAAAAAATAAAAAAAAAAAATCTGTCTGTTCACTGGGCATGGTCCCTTTGACCAATAATTGTAGCAGGGTCCCATGGGAAAAATAACAAAGCAGGGTCCAGTGAAAGACTGTACAAAAAAGCCAGCGTGCAAAGGAGCTGAATTCAAATTGTATGATATTTTTAAGCTTGTTATCTTCCAACTTTTATTTGCTTGTAAATGAGCAATATATTGATTTGTTGATGGTGTGTGTATAGGGTCATTTTGGGCTCTTCATGTACATGTATGAATAGAAACCAACAGACTAACCTTGCCAAATAAGCCTAAAAATGTTGCTTGTTTAACCAGTGCATTTTTACAATGTGATCATTTTTTCAGGTAGAGCAGCAAAACCCAATTATTCAAAAAGCTACTGTGCTAAGATTAGGAAGATTGTGATTCACATGAAATACTTTCAGTTTCAATGTATTTCCTTTGGAATCTGCACTTTGGGTGTTTACAGTTGTTTGTTTTACATATCTAGGCAACAGAAACCTACTTTACTCAATGTCAGAGAACAAATTAAGTTGTCCTTCTTGTCACTTTTAATCTGGAGATCGTTCTGAAGATCTTTTTAATTACTTTGCATCTAGAAATATCAGTCTGTTAGTTTGCTTAAACTCCTTGAATACTATTTCTTGCAGTTACACTTACTAATGGAAATCTATGGTTCAAACTGCAACTTCACCGTACATAAAATGTGTGTCTTAAAAGTCTCCTTTTCTTATCATTTACATGTATAAATATTAATATCCCATTTTATGACGTTACTGTTGTCTTATTTAGCATCCTGGAAAAAAAATAATTTGATTCAGAAAGAATATCCATTATTTTTATTTAATTAGCAGGCTACTATTTTGAAATTATATTGAAAATTATCTGAGATACACAATTGTCCTATTTAATTCTGTCTTACCCACAGACCTGATGGACTGCTGTTTGACTATGTCACCATTACCTATCAGATGCAGGGGAGAGGATATCCTCTAAACTTGGTGTTGTATCTCTAATGCCTTTTCCAAATTCTGACCCCAATGTGCCATGTATAAAAGTAGCCTCGGTTGCTCTCCTGTTTGTAGGAGACCTAGAAAAAGCTTTGGGAAATCATGAACTGTTATGCCTCATGAAGCCTACCCTGTCATGGTTTCACTCAGTCTCTCTTCCTCCTTTCCCCTTTTGTCCTGGGGACATGCTGCCCTTGCACTGTGACTACATTGTCTTTTTGCCCCCTGTTTTATTCCAGGGCTCTGATCCTCTTATTATAAATACTGGCTCCCTCGCAGATCAAGCTAATTTCTAATAGGGCAAACCCGCATACCAAAGCCTGGAGAGTTTTCTGCCTGAGCCTGCTGCAAACTGGTAGTAATGACACAAGGCAGCACCATGTCTCTCTGCCTCCAAGAGCAGCCTTTGTGTCTTCAAATTCTTACACCCTCATGCCATAGCGCAGTCCTGTAATACAAGTGTCATGGCATAAAAAAAACATTACTCTGCTAGGCTGGGACATGGCTTTTTCATGTTCTTAACTTTTACCTGAAAAACATGTGTTAAGAATAATATATAGTAACTATGTCCTGGTGCCCCAAGGGCTACTAGCTTGGGGAGAACATCAGAAAGGGCATTATAGGCTCAAACCAAAGATTGCTTTTGGCCCTGGGTCATGGCTCCAGCATTGCCCACTATAAAAAAAAAACTGGCAGAGAAACCTGCAGGTGCTAAGTCAGGCACTGTTCACAGTGATGTCTGTGGCCAAGTATGCAGGGACTCCATGGGAAGCACATAGGAGATCAGCCCATGGTTCAAACTTGCAGAACTTGTTGACTTCAGCTCTTGTGCTGACTATGAAACTTGAGTAAAATGAATTGTTATAATGAATTGTGCCTTCCTGGAGCATCATCTCACTCCAGCTATTGTCCTGTAAGCAACTGTCACTATGGTTACCTTTATGTCTGTTCTCTGCTCTGCCTAATACATGGATGATAAGAACTACGGTGCAGAAAATTGTCCCAAGTATACGCTTATGGAAAAGTGTACAAATGAAGAAAGCGCAGGTAGCACTTCCCTCGGGAACCTTCCTGGTTTATAACATTTTGTCCTGACCTTTTGGGAACTCCCTGAACATGCAGCAATTTTCCATGGATTTCTTTCCACAAATTGAGTTAATTATTGCCAAATGATGGGTTTGTTCCAGAGTATGCATGGTCTGAGCTGTGTGTGTACAAGACTGTCTACACCAGCTGGTTTGGTGGCCAAGTTGCTTTTCCTGGTGTGCCCCACAGAGACAATTTCAACGTAGCTTCAGGTATTTTCTCTTTCTAGATGAAGATTAAATTCTAGATGTTTACTGCTCTTGTGTGGAAAATGATGTATACCTCTGCAGGACTATCTTAAACTAGAATGGGAATTCCTGCTTTCCCTTAAGTGGCTTCCATGCTAATTTGCACATCAGCTTCTGCTGGCAATTTTTAACTGGGGCACTACACTTCCTATGCCTTTGAGATCTCACATGCTGCTGAACATTGGCTTGCCATGCCTGCTCTTACACTCTTACTGATGCATTTGGTTTTGTAAAGGAGTAACCGCAGGGCAAGCAAGGTCAAGACTGTCACTGCTCCAAATGAAAAACTGTTCTTTGAAAAGCAACACTAACTTTTTTTCAGTAATAAAAGTCACCTCTGTAACTGTAAGAAGTAAGAAAGTAATTATTACAAAGATGTTATTAAGAGCACTTCTGAAATGTGCATGCCTTTGGACTGAGATGTTTAAAGTCTGTTTCAAATTTATCTTAGTTTATTGCTCTAAACTTGTAAGATAATGAGAAATAGTATTTCTCTTTAGTAGGAGTGGGTGGTGTTATCTATTAACATAAGTTTGAAGTCACACAGTAACATTTAAAGTCTATTTATAAGTTAAAGACTAACAAACAGATGAGTGAATTTAGGTCAGAGAGGGGAATTAAAGAGAACGGCAATAATAACATCTCTGGCTACATGGGCTGCTGAGACACCGCTGATACTGGGGGAAGAGGATCAGAGAAATAGCCTGATGTCTAAGTAAACTGTGGATTCTTGCAGCAGAACAAAGCACCAAACATTATGACTGTGCTTTATAATGCTGTGGGCTCCCTGAGAATCTTTGTGTTTCATCCCAGAGTCACACATAGTATACTTATTAGTCAAATAGCTACCACTTAGCTTTGATAATGCTTTCAAGGCATACCTGATTGAACTGTAAAAAACCCATCTGGTCAAGTGCTGTCTTAATATGCACAGATGCTGGCTCGCAAACCACCACAGGTTGTTTCCACAAACTACAATTTAACTGTCAAGATTTAATTAAGAAATACATCTCAGCCTTTGAAATAAACAAGATATTCAGGGGGGTCGGGCAAGTGGGCTGTGTGATGTGGCAGGGGCTTAAAAATTTCTGCAGTGACAGAGTTGTCTTCCCAGCAGTGAACAGGGGCGGGATCGCTTAAAAAACCAAGCCACCAAACCCCAAAACATCCACCTTACTTGTAATGCACATGACAGTTTTACATCGTTCTCATCACTGCCAGCCACATTATGTAGCTGGTTTTTGATTGTGTCAACCAGCATATTGCAGTCTTGAAAATCCTGGGAAAAGGAAACGTTTTATGCTGCTGTAAAATCATCACTTTCCTGTACATTTTTCTGCTGTTATATGAAGATTACTACATTCCCTGAAAATACATAACAGGTTTAATCTGACATAAAATGGGGGTTTTTTTCCCTGTACAAGCAAGCTGTCTGGCAGGCAGGAGGAGATAAAGAGAATGTTTATTTTAAAATATTAATATACATTTTTCAAAAAAACAACTGCTAAAGCTGACATAAATGTTAATTTTAAATAAGATTTGGAAATAGTGAAGCCTAAAGGACAGCTTGACATCATTCATGGACATAAAGTAATATAAATTAAGAAATGTTTCTGCTGAAAACCTCGTGTTAAAACTAATCAGTATTTACTGTATTATCTCTAACTATAACAGGGAGGGTGCATTATCTGTTTCAGTAATGCAAAGCTAATTTTAGCTATTAAAAGGTTGGAGTCAAAGACCTATAAAAGAATATCTTCCCTGAGTGAAATCTGAAGGGACATTTTAGTTTGTTTCTGTTCCATTACTTCTGAATAAATTGTTTTGAAGCAAATAACAAATCTTCAGAGCTGGTCCTAAATATTCTAAAAGATTTCTTAAGAAAGCTCTTTTCTGTTATTTTTAAAGTATAATTAAATAGGGGTGGGTTTTTTCAGTCTTAAAATGCCTGTGTGAAGTAGTCCAAGCAAGAGTTTCAAAATTCAAGTTACCTTATGTAAAATCCGTGCAGTTGTGACAGACTTGTTTAAAATTTAAAGTATGTATTTTAGGTATAATTTTCAGGGCTGTAAATGTATTGGCTGGTCCCAGATGTTTATCACAGAGGAGGAGAATCCTGAACCCTGATAAAGTTTATGAATTATAATTTCCACTACGAAAGTGAGTATTTGAAGATAAGTAATTTAATTTAGAACTATTTAGAGATGAAATGTGCAAGCAAAATCCTCTCCTCTAGTTTTTTCAATCAATGTAATGCATATTCAGTTCGAGGCTGAAAGTAACAAATTCGCCCTTTAGCTATGCAAGATAAATTACAGAGAAATTCCACTGGAAGCAGTGGAAGTACCTGCCAGCATGTTTTTAATAATAAAGGACATGCCCTGTTACAGAATTTATGAAACACTGGCTATGAAGTTATTAAAACTGCAGCATTCATTGCCATAGAATGCTGAAGCAGTCAACAATAAAAACAGATTGAAAACGGGTGGTGGCAAATTCATGGATGAAGATCCAGTGCTTATGCTACGTGATGACTCTACATGTAACTTCTGTCTCAGGAACTTTTAAGCCATTTTGAGTAGGACTGTCCTCATGTTACCATGTTTAGAGGCTGTCACAAAGGTCTGACCCTGTACCAGCACGCCTTTTGCGCCTCACTGAAAACAGAACCCGTGTAGTGACATGGAAGATCTTATTTCTGTTGGTTCATAGTTGTGAAATGCAAAGGACTTAACAGGGACAATGTTCTGTTTAGTGTCGTGGGATCCTTGTATTCAAGCTGGGAAGCTTTTGCCAGATGGTTAATTGACTCAGAGAATGCTTCTAAACCCTGGAGAACCAGGCTGAAAAGTTTTCTTCTCTTTTGTTCATTTGTTCTGCAACAAACAAATGGTGCAGCTTGGGATGGTGAAAGAATGAATCCAGCAGCATTGTCTTAATTATGGAAATGAAAAGCACAGTTGCAGTTGAGAACTGACAAGTATCACCTGCAAGTTGTAATCACACAACTGTGACAAAAGTAGCAGCTTCCCGTTTAGCAATGATTTCTGTGCTGTGGTTAGCCAGAGGCTTCAGTCGTTTCCATCCATCAGCATCGTCATTTGTTTCACTTGCTCCTGCTTTGAGCTTTGACTTTCTTCAGTTGAGAATAAGTGAGAGCTCTGCTGTACCAGAGCTCATACCACACTGAGGTATAAAAGCTGTCACTTAACGTGAGTCACTTTGTGTGTGCATCTCATGAGTGAATAACTGAATGAGGGATACAAGAGTCAGCAAGTTAGCTCAGCACTTCAAAGTACAAAAAGCCTCTAGTTAGCTTGATTTCCTTAGGTTTTCTTCTGTGTGCTTTGGGTTTTCATAGTTAGATCCTAAGATAAGCTCAGGAACATGGATACTTCCCTATTTTCCACAATATTATGACTTTCTCTTCTGCAGGATAAACTGCTAAACTTTGCCACTAGTTCTTTCTACCGCTGAAATATCTAAGATACCAAGAAATGTTCTTCAGTATTTTGCAGAAGGCTAATTTGTTTGAAACGGGCACGGCTATACTCTGTGCTTCTGCTAGGCTGTGCACCTTTGTGTTTACAAGTGACTGTAATCAAGCCACCCAGAACTGGCAACAGCAGCAAGATGCCAAACCCCCAAACACAAACTCTCCTTTGGCCTTGGCCGCCTCTTCTAGAAGCTGCAAACAAAATGCACAGAGCACAAGGCTCCTTCAAATCCATGCAAAGTTTTCTGTGTTTTTTTGTTTTTTTGGTGTTTTTTTTTCTCCTCTCTGCTTTCCGATAGGGGCAGACCCTGGTGAAGGTGCAGAGCTGCCATTCTTGATGGAAAAATGCTATTCATATCTCCTGGTGATTGTCTTTCAAAATCTAGGCAGGATAGGTCATATGTGAGGCGTACTGTTTGATTTTCTCCAGGGACAACTTGCTAACAACTTGAAAAAGAACTTCACCTTCCCTGTGCGTCCCACGTATCTCTGGTCAGCCTGTCATTGCAATTGGAAAAATCCTTTAGAACTACTAGGGTGGGAGGACAGGGGAAAGCTGGAAACATTGGAAAACAGGTATCACACTGGGAACTGAAGCCCCGCTGTGGTGGTCAGGGGTCGGAAGTAAGGCAAAAGAGAGAAACCATTCAAACAGGGACGGGGAATTTTGCATGTGTATTTTTAATCATGGTTATCGTACCTGCAACCACAGAAGATTTCTGGTACTGCAGTTTAATGCAAATGCAGGCTGCAACCATAGCTTGCTGTCAGCAGAGAAGGCTGTGCTGGCCCATCTGCTTTTCAGACTGACGTGAGGTTGTTCGTAGCCACGCTGTTTTCAAAGGGTTTGAAGCCACACTACTTAACCAGCTTCAAGTCGTTACGTATGATGCAAGGACAAGTGAGTACGGGAACATATACGTGCTATGTATAGGGTGAAACAGTTGCTTGTGGAAATATTTTTAGGGATGCAAGTTTACAACTGAAGGTGCATTTGATGGAAGGCAAATGTAAACTCTAAAATCCCTACACTTCAATTGCTCTGGCAATAACTTCAGTTTCTGAAGGACTTTAGTTAAACTGTTACAATTTGGCTAGTGAAGCAGGACCACAATTATTTTCAAAACCACTTTTTCCCAAGCCTTCAGTTTGCCTGTTTATACTGAAAGCTTTTTAGCAAAAGGACCATTTACTACTGTACGCTTGCTCAGTACAAGGTGGGTTTCTAGGCACGACTACAATAGCACAATTATGAACAAATAACCACTCCAGGATAATTCTATACAATGTAGTGGGTAGACTTCGTATTCATGCTTTTGAACCTCAGAAACAGTCATGACTTACGCAGTGAAGCAATTAAGCTACTGGTTACAGTCTCTGGTTGTAGGGGCATGCTGAGAGTCCGATCCTGTATATGACATACATCTGTAGCCTCCAAGTAATGCAACCATGTTATACTTTGGAATCATATACTGCAAGTGTTGAAGGCTGGAGCTTATGTTTGTGTGTCTTAAAAGCAGCAAGAGAGAAAGACAAGAGCAAAGTCCAGAAAGAGCAACATCTCTGCGCTTGTGAGCAAGAACAGCAGAACTCTCGAGTCTTGCCCTTTCTTCTTATGGGTCAGTTCAAAATCCATCTTCCTGAGCAACATCTTGGCATCTGGCCACCAGTGTTGTTGCCAAATGGTCAGTTTCTGTTATTTTAAATACCTGCCTGAATCCACACCAGGTTTCTCATCTGCTTCCTTATTTTATGTAATGGATCAGTGCAATAACTGCTAATTACTAAACTCTACAAATCATTTTATGGAGACAGTGACCAAAATGACTGAAGACACGGAGTTCAAATGTAGGTTTAATGTCTCCTCCTGGTCAAGCACAGCATTTTTGTATTTTACAGTTGCCTTTTTGTAAGTTACAATAACAAATTGTGAACTGCTTAATGATGCAATTATCTTAATAATATTAATTATATTTTAAGCAGGCAATTTCTGATCTTGGGTGTTTTTCTATCCTGCTGCTAGTGTTTTAGATAAAGTTAAAGGGATATAATGTGTGTGTTTGTCCAGCTCAGCAGTATATGTATTTGTAATTTTTAAAAAAGAAGGAAATATTGTAGTCATTCATAACTGACCTCAGAGAACTGAACATTTGTTTGCCTGGTCAAGTAAATAGCAAGTCCCTTTGTGATCTTAACGAGTACAGACTTAAATCTGCATTTCCAGGTTGGTGCAGGGATAGGCAGAGATCTGGTTAAGACTGTCTAAAAATTTCTATTCCAAAGCCCTTTTTTTCAAGGCTGTTTTCTCTGCTCTCTAAGCTAACCTTAACCAGCTGGTTGACATTTTCAGTCTGCCTTGGGCTATTTTTTTTTAACAGTAGGAAAGGAAGGAAAAAACATTTCCAGGAAATATATGTTAGAAAATTTTCTGGGAGCCATTTTTCTAGAGGCAGACATAGAAAAGTTGAGTCATTTTGCCAATGTAAAATACCTGTGAATATTTTTCTTGACTGAGAAATTCTAGCAGACTTTTATGACCGTGACATTTGACATGGGATAACCTTGTTGGTGAAACACATGACCTTGGCATCTTTGTGAAAGTTCAATTAAATTTGAGTTACTGAAAAAAAATAAATCCCAATGTGTACAGGCTTAGCACATTCTTTATAGATTTTTGACAACTAAATTCTGCAAAGTTTACCTGTTTACTCAGAGGAGAAACGCAAGGCAGTGGGGTTTTTTTTATCCTGTTTCCAGGCCATCGGCAGTCTCCTAGCTGCTCCATCATCTCTAGCTTGTCAGCAGTGTGACTCTGAAGTGTCCTGCTTTGTCAAACCGCTCTTTATTAGCAGATTAAACTTTGCAGGCTGCTCTGGGTTACAGCCATATCAAGAAATCCTGTATTTAGAATAAGTAGTGTCTTCAATTGGCTGCCTTGCATTTTTCCTCTATAGAGACATTGATTTTTCTTTCCAAGGACCTGAAAGATCCCAGGGGAGAAATTTCTAATGATAGGCTCAATTAAAAACCAACGCAGTCTTTCAGGACAACATTTACATACAAGCTTTGATTTTTATGGGTTATAGCCCTTAGCTATAGATAGGGCTTACAACAACAGAGATCTTTAAAAAAAACAAAAACAAAAACAAACCAACATGAACTCTGCAGCAAGGACTCTTAAAGCATGCAACAGCTACCACCTGGAAGAACCCATGGAAATTGCTACTTACCAAAATAAAGTTTACCAATTTTTCTTGAACAGATTGTTCTATCTGCATCTGTCCCCAGTTCTATGTGCACTGGGGAAATTGCAAAAGGTATTTGCATATGTTGATTTACTCTATGAATTTAAACTTTTTTTTTTCCTTTTTCTTCACTGTGTTTCTGGTAAACTACTGTTCTTCCTGGAGTTACCCACTCCTACTAAGTGAGGAATTTTCATGCAGCTGTTCATACAAAGGGAAATGAAACTCTC
Source organism: Burhinus oedicnemus (assembly GCA_008921705.1). Taxonomy (NCBI): domain Eukaryota; kingdom Metazoa; phylum Chordata; class Aves; order Charadriiformes; family Burhinidae; genus Burhinus; species Burhinus oedicnemus. The sequence continues at coordinate 239,241 of VFFE01005258.1, forward strand.
CAGTTTTCTAAATTTTCCAGCTACTGTCGGTGGGTTTCATCTCACCTGCTTTTAGGTGTCTGCCTAAGATAAAAGCAACATGATGTTTTTATCTGTGCTGTACAGGTAACCTTTAGCACCTTAGGCACTCTTTATGGGCAAAGGAGTGAAGTAACTACCGGGATGAGATGGAGCTGACCTATTTAGACCAGATGACTCGCTCCTTATGGGTGGCTGTTTCTCTCCATTACTGCAAAAGGAAGCCTGGAGTGATTGGTTCAGGTACAGATGTCTGTCTTTGGTCAGATGAATCCTACCCTAAATTTGCAGGTACTGAGTGTTTAAGCTGTGACTGAGAACAATAAGGGATATATCCCAATTTTTTTTACTGGGAAATTTGTAAGCGTTATTGACATAGTCAGTAGGAATAGATTCTAATACAGCATCGTCCTGATGCTTAGTATCCTAAGAATCTGACGCCAGAGCCATTTTGGAAAGGGAAAGAGATGTCTTTTCTCTGAAATAGATCCCAGTGCAACAGAAAAGCTCTGTGTTACTATATCTTAGGTCCTGAATAAAATCACAAGTTTGAGTGTTTATCTGCTGAGCCTTTCAAAAGGGAATCTGCTGAGCTTTGCTATACCAACCCTATCTGCAATAAAAGAGCTTAGTTTAATTCAACTAAATGTGCTTAGGTGATGACAATACTGTGTTCAAAGCAGGACACAAACTTATCAAACATATTGTAGTTACCATCATTTTTAGAAACACATTTTAAAGACCTGTGCGGTTTTTCCCCAATTATTATAAATGTATGTATTTTACTGAAATAGCAGTAACTTGCTTTCCCTTAGCTCAAGTGTAAATGACCCTATTCATTTGTAGCTAAAATTGTCCTCCCCAGAGTACGCTGATTTCAATAGAATTACAACTTGCATGATTTCAGCTGATAGAGTCTACTGCAGCTATAGCCTAAAGAAATAACATATTTCTTGCAATGCATGATAAAAGAAGCACTTGGCAAAGGTCAGCTTTTCAGATGTATTGTAGAGATGTCATTAAGTATAGTCTTCTGATAGGTCCTCTTCTGCCTCAGTGTCTTTACCGATTGTCTGGAATTTCTGATTGAAGCGCAGCATCTCAGTGACTTTATCTTCAAGTTAAAATGTTCCAGTATAATTAAAATAACCTCAAAGTTGACTTTAACAGGTAGGAATTTTGATAAAACTCTTTGAATTAACTCTATTGTATGAAAGTTAAACAATTTTTAAATTATCAGTCCTTCTGAATGTAGCTAAGGCTGCTAAGATTTGAGCGAATGCCAGGGAAAGTCCTAAGTATTTGAACAAAAAGCCCTGTTCAGGCTATTATTTTATAATAATGGGGGCAAATACTATTCCAAAATGAAACCCTTCTGCAAGGAAGGCCTATCTGCATTTTGGTTTTCCATTTAGAAATCCTAATTTTGTCTGTCATGATGACTCCTTGTTAAGCTGTCAAAAGACTAGGTCAGTCCATATGTTAAAAGAATGAAGGAGCAGAGATCAGAGAAGAAATCAGATGGCCAAAATGTTGGAATGAACTCTAGTTCAGTGCTGAGGAAAAACGTATACCTGCTGGCATTGTTGCTGTCTATAAACTCCAGGAATTGTTTTAGTTGAGCTATCTACAAATAGGGAAATGCTAGTATTTATATGGTGACTTTCTGCGTGAACATCTATGTAGCTAGCTTTCAGTTGACAGACCGCTATGAAACAAAAAGATGGCCAGCAGGCAAGTAACAGTGGTCAAGTTCAAAATCAGTTAAAAAAACCACCTCTGCATATTAGATATCAATCGGTTGCCCAGCGCGATGATAAGCTTATGTCTCTGTCATGCTGGAGGTGCTTGTAAAGGGAAGCGAAGTACTTCATGGCCTTGAGGCTTCAGAGCATACTTGCTCTCTTTACATGGGCAGCAACATGAGAGCTTGATAGGCTGGCACTTCAAATCTGCGTTATATTGCCCTTTGGGAAGGGCTAAGGTACCAGAGGGTCATCTTGCATATTTTAGAAGATTCTGTTAGCCCAAATTATTTTCTGACTTCATAAGCATTCAGGATGCATTATCCTAGATCCAGCCTTAGAGAGATCTCTGCAATCTCTGCAGCATTGCAAAGGTGTCTGGATAGAGGTGGCCGCCAGGAGACTGAGCAGTAAAGAGCACACCAGCTCTGAAGAAAGAGCTAAGGGTTGAGTTACATGGAGCACTGCAGGGCATATTCTCAGCTGAGGATGAGGATGGTATCACGATGAACTGGTATCATGTGAGTTTGTTGGTCAGCATGAGCCTGCAGGATGCTCTAACCACTATTTGGTAAACTTCAGGATTTTCAGTAAACTACAGTAAGTTGTGTTGTATTGAGCTGAGAAAAAAACCCCTGCAAGTTCCAAACCTAAAAGTAAACCCAAATATAATTTGGACAGCTTAGTTTCTGATGTGTGTCCCAGTGAAGGCATTATATAGCATGCATTCTTATGGACCACCCTTAGCCTAAGTGATCTAGGTACCCTGAAAGATCACAAAGAAAAAAAAAAAAAGTTTGGAGTACATTCAAAGACAAATAGATGGTGAATATTTATGTAGATTACAAAAAAGGAAGTGGCATAATATAAGCCTACCTGATGTTGAAAGAGGCTAGTGCCTAATGCATTGGGGAAAAGATGCAAGAATATCTTGTCTTTTTGCAATACTGCTGTGGCAATGTATTCCAAGGACAGAGACTTCACAAGCTAAGTGCTGTCCGTTGAACTAGCTTCAGTCTCAACCTTATTGAGGTGTAAGAAATATATGAATAGACTACAAATAAGCTGGTAATTTAAATGATAAATGCTGGTAAGTACTTTTGTCCTTTGTGCCTAAGCTTTACTCAAAGTCTTCCATTAAAATATATAATTGAGTATCTAGACAGTTGCATTTTGATTTGCATCTATTGCCAAAACAATACATCTTTCAGATAAGCTTTTCATACATTACTTTTAATAATAATGTTTTAAATTAGAAGACTGCTTCCATCAGAATAATGAAGCAAGATAGCCAAGAAAATAGCTATGTGCCTGAGCACAGAAATTCATTAAAATAAGAAAAATCCATGAAACAGTGATGATAATGAGAAAAGTATTGAGCCTCAAGGTCAACAATACTGAAAGCAGAGACTGCATTTAGGGCTTATTGTATGGGAGGGGCTGTTTTCTCTTTTCAGAGGTCTTTCTCTTTTTTTAAATTCTGAGAAATCAAGGAAAATTTTGGCAGCTCGGTTACTTTTACATTGCCGTAGTCATACCGGATTTTACTAGCACAAAAAACTGGGCCTGATAGCGCTATGAGGAATAATCCTATATTTTACTTAGGTAAGTGTTAGTGGTAATGATTTCCCTTCTTCCAGTACTAATAAACATAGAATTATTTAATAATGACAAACACCACCGCTTGAAGAAGGCGATTTAATGTAATCAAGATACTCTGCTTTCTAATTTCCCTCTTGGTCTCTATTTAAGTTGCAGATAGTGCATGTATTACCTATATTTATCTTAGAAATAAGTTGTCCTTATAAAGCCTTTTTAAAAAAGAAATATTTGAAAAGGTGCTGTTTTCCTCATTAAAATATTTTTACCTTCCCCAGGATGTAAGGCACTCGCGCAGCAAGCGCTGATGAGACAGACGCTCACCTTTCAATTGCGTTCCCTTTTCCTCCTTTGCTGACGTTGTTTCTTTTCCTCAGCACATCAGCCCAGTACTAAACAAAAAGGGGCCCCAACGTAACAGCGGTACACGCCTGATGCTCCTCTGCATCCCTGCCTGGCTGCGGAGCTGTGCTGCTGCTCCCGGCAGGAGCACAGAGAGGGCTTGCGGGAGCAGTGACACTCGGCGTACATCCCGCCAGAGACGAGTCTTCTCATTCTGGTGTCGGGCTCCACTGACTCCTGCGACTATGCAAAGAAAAAGGTTCTGCCTGGGACAGAGCAACCCCTGCCTGCTGGAGCACAGATGGTACGAAAGTGCTTTATATGACACAAACGGTTACAAAATGTTCGGTGCACTAAAGTGTGCTGTCAAGACCTGTTTTCTTTAAGCTGCCAGTCTGTCATTGTCTTTTGCAAACTAGCATCAGCCGGCAAACCCGTTTCCATCAAAAAAGGAAAAAAAAAAAAGCCCTGTTTACACTTCCCTTCCATTTTCTGCTACCAGGCAATTTCTCTCTGTAACGTCACCTCGGGTATTACAGCAGAATTAATGAATAGCCAAAATTTCTCTTGCACTAGGTATGAAACAATAAATAGTAACAAAGAAAGTAGGTTTTAAAGATGGTAAGAGAAAAGCAAAGAGAAGCTTTCAAACCAAACATTGCCCACACCTGAATCTGCTGAACTTCCCAGATACAGAAAAGGATGAGTTTTATACCGTGTTTATGGGCACAGCACCTGCAGTTCGTTCAGATGCTGCTGACTTCCACAGCTGAACGCAGTATGGACCAGAGCACGCGTTTCATGCGGTCTAGCACACAGCTCCCAGGCTAAAACTCTGTTAGAGACAAAGAGCATCATCTACCTTGTGGTTTTCCTGAAGCCTTTGACAGTTCTTCTGCCTTGCTAACATGGGTCTCATTACAGCTATGCAATGAATTTCTCCTGATTTATGATGCATTCTTTAATTGCCTTTTTAAAAGCTAAATTAGGCAGCAATGGGGTGAGGTCATAGATCAGAAGAGCTCCCATTCAGCATACACCTCCAGTACCTGGTTCATTCATCCTCTAATTTGGCAGCTGAAGGAATTCCTGGCCAAGGTAAAATCCAGCTTAGAAGTATAAAATTGTACAAGTTTGGGCTCTTTGTCTGTCTTTCTGTACGTATTCTTCATGGCAGCAGGAAAGGCTCACAAAGGCTGAAACTGGATTGTATTCCGACCTATTTTTCATTAAGATTACCATGAAACAATGAGATGACTTTGTTTTCATCAGTTTTGCTGTTACTCAGTGACACTTTTTAGTTGTTCTGTTATTACAAGCACAGCGACCTTGTCTTTGCCTGTCTCACTGTGAGTAAGACTTCTAAAGCGCACTTTGCCGGATCTTTCAGACACCCTGAGTGTGGGCGCAATCCTGAGATGCTAGGACTCCGAACTTGTGTAGATACAAGCAAGCGTAAGGAGCGCTGAACATGTGAAAACATCAGCCTTGAGGGTCTGTTTCTTCCTCTAGCAAAAAAGTACTGAGATTAAATACCCCAGGAAGAATGTCTTCAAATGTCCAGCGGTGGCACGTTGCTCTACTCCCTCTCAGCACGTGCAATTTTCAGGTCCACTTATGAGCAATCATACTTCATGTGCATTTGCACAGGCAATTGACTGCTGAAGATTTTAATTTGTTTTGTCTTACTTTATTATCCAGACATCTCAATATTGTCTCCTGATACTGTTGCAGGAAGTTTTACCCTTCTGTTTTTAAATATTGTTGTATTCAAACCACTTGTAAGTGCTTTATGAAATGTTATCATTATGGGAAACAAGAATTTGGGGATTTCATCTTTCATGTTGTTAAAAAAGTACATTTATGTGCTATGGGAAAAGTCACTTCTTTGAGAGACCGTACATGGCAAAAACAGAAATAAAACCAAGCATATAGTGGCATGAAATGGCCACAGGCCAACATAAAAGCAAGAAAAATCTCACAAAATATCTTTGTGATGAGCTAACATCAAAAGATTTTAGGTTCGGCTAGATACAGAGAAAATTGGTTAAGCAAAGTAATGAGTGCTGCTGTGCTTTTCATCTTCAAAATGTCTTACAAAGGTTAAGTCTTTAAAATATATCTGTGAAATGAAGCGTTATATTGCCACGGTTGGTTTTTTCCCCTCAGTTGAAGTGGATGTTGAGTGTTTAAATGTCCAAGGCTGTGGAGAAGGTCGGTCAGATCCAGGACTGCAGACAAAGCTTCTCCTGCAGTGCCTGGACTTCGTAGACTGTGCTGGATGTTCTCTGTTCATTCAGTTGTCCCTCCATTAGCCACTGCCCTCCTTTTCTCAAACTAATTGTCCCTTTTGACATCTTTTCCCTGGCTGATCTGCAGCTTTCCGTTGCACTGTGTGTACTCAGATTGCCCAGTGAAGCCTGCAATAACCCTGGCAGGTCAACCTTCACCTGGCTACATTTTCCTCCTCTATTTAGGCTTTTCACAGCGCAGACTTTTCTCTCCTCCTGCACTGCTTCACAGAAAGGTCAATCTCATAGCGCTCAGCAAAACTCTCTGTTCAACATGCTTTGCAGAACACCTATGGAAGACCCAACTAAATGAATTTGATTAAATTAGGTATATCCCTCACAAACGCATGTGTAGAGTCTCTATGTATGATGGTAGAAGGCAACTCACCATCTCCTGTGTTTGGGATAGCCTTGGAAAAGCTGCCTCTGTGCCAAGAAGCCTGGGGATTGGACTGGAAGTGGGAATTAAATCACCCTTAGCAACACCAGATACTGCCAAAAACCTGTGAGAAAGCAAAAAATCATCAATATAGATTCTGTGAGTGACAATGAAAGATCTCTCCCGTAGGGGAAGGGAATAAATCTTTCAGAAGGCCGAAACTGTAGTTTGCAGGATCTCTTCAGCTAACCTGGGATGATTCTTTAAAAGCTTAGAGGCCAGCATCAGGAAAACCCCACAGACTTTGCGTTAGAGCATCGCTGTTAATGTCTACAATTCTTCATAACGGGCTAATGACCAGCAAAACCCTTGTGGGATTTGATATTCTAGAAATTGGCTCCACTTGAGGAACTCAAGAAATTGAAGAATTGACCTGGACTTTTCTGAAGATCAGTGGTTAGTGAAAGGAAAAGGAGAAGGAAGTCTGTGCTGTGCAGCCACGCCAGCAAGTTTAGTGTATCTCATGCTATTAGCCCCCGGGTGCATCTCTGAGGTGTGAAGAGTCAACTCATACTGACCGCAGTGGGAGCCCGGGGCACTTGGCATTTTGCACTGTTAGGCCTCATGTTATTAAGCTAAGGACATAAATGTGCCAGAGTATGTGGTCTTTGAACTGCAAGGCATTGTTTCTTGCTTTATCAAAATATTAAAGATTTTTTTCCCCCCAGTTAGCAGTGTCTCACAGTAAGCAACAGCATAAAAAGGAAATATACTACAAGAGAGAATGCACTGTGAAAAGCAGAAATATGGCATTCTACCAAGAATAGGCTGATTTAATTTTAAATATATATTCTTTAAATGGCTAATGTGCTTAAAATGTAGAAAATCAAATATGAAGGAAGTTCAAAGCAGAAAAGCAGTCAGTAAGAAAAATGAACAAAAAGAAGACAAAGTGACAAAATAAATACAGAAAGATCATTGATTTCCTGGGAAAAAAAAGGATAAAAACTAATCATTTTTCACACATTATTGAATAACATGCTAATTTATCCAGAATATAATTCTACTAACATTTGGCCATGACGTGGTAGCAGATAAGCTCTTACAGCTCAAAGCTGTCTGGGGCAGTTTTTGAGGATGGTCACAGAACTATTTGTGGTACCATCTACATGACGTCATGGCCTAGGCTAGGATAGTCAGTGACATGGTTTCTTGAGGTTGTCAGTGCAACTTTAGGAAGTCTGGGTTTCATTATTGCTAGAGGAATGGCAATGGCTTCCCTGCCAGGGAGGCACCCAGCAAATCATGAATTATAACATCAGTCCTGTATGTATGGAAAAAAACATGGAAAAGTAAAAGCTGTTAGTACTTTTGTACCCATGCTACTGGTAGATGTGAGACTTCTATTTTTCAAAAATAAGTCTCCTTCTCAGTACAGAGCATTAACCTTCAAAATCCAACTTATTGGAGGCAAAAACAGAGTTTAAATAGTAAAATGAGTGCCCATGCTCTCTCTCTTTGCCTCCTCTCCTTTGCAATGCAGATTTCTCAATCTCTAGGCAAGGCCAGGAAGGACAGAAGGTAGAACGGCCAGCATGACCTACTGCGGGAATATGCAGCACTCAAGATGTGAGTAATAATGTACTTAGCTGTATCTCATTAAACATCCAACAGATGATCAACAACAGCTGATCAAGGCAAAGGCAGAGGTAGAATAACCCTCTTGCCTGGTTTTGCTTGGAAGTTGTTAGCATAACTGTTGTCTGCATCCTCTTCCTTCAACGTACTCCATCGGATGTGGCAAAACTATGTTCTGTTTGAGAATGCAAGAGTGTACGAGAGCTGGCATAATTTAAGAGTGCTCTTAAAATACTCAAGAGGATTTCTGTCTTACGGGGTGGCAGGAGGGGAAGCTGGCTTTAGTTCCTGTTTGAGATCTTTTATGCTATGTTTCATTCCAAAGCAAGAAATTATAGGTATCAGAAAGTCTACGTAACACCTACACACCTCAGAGATTTTGTTTGGCTTTTCTAGAAAAATAAGAAACCTCTATTTCTTGTCAAACTCTTAAGTCCTTTTTGTACATGCCTTCCCTCTACAGTCTATCCTTTTCCCACCTTCCTTTCCTTCCAGCTTCTGCATCTTCGTATTTTCATCCTCCTGACCTCAACTGTGTTTGCTAGCAGCTGGCTCTTTGCACTCAGGCCCTTCCTAATTGTGTTCCCTTTTTCTCTCCTGGTCCTTTTACGCAAAAAGGAATATTTCTGCAATGTGCATGCTTATTTAGTCAAGAATTTCTCTGTTGGCACGCCATCCAATAACCTCATTCTTGTCCAAAATGGGGAGAGAGTGTCCCCTGAAGGGGACCCGGAGGCCACCTGGGTGCTTAGATCACTATTTGCACCTTGTTATCTAGCTTGAGGTTCTACCAGGCATTCCTGCACAGGCAGATTTGCAAGCTGCCTACAAGCTCTTGTGAAGACCTTGTCTGGATGGAAAGGGAGGATGGATGTGGGAGTCCTTGTTGATGATATAGCAATATGGATGTAGCTGTTTTACCTCCCATCATTTTCAGCTTAATTAAAATGTAAGTACCCTGGACCTAGAGGTTCAGCACGGGAACTGAACGGGCATCTCCAAGAGCAATCCTACATAGCCAGCAGGTAAAGATCATATGGGATTATGCTTTCTTTTAGCTTTCTAAGAACATAAAAAAACCCCAACGTAATGTTCAATCAGTAACTGAGGCTGGTTTTAGAATAGTGATTCCTATAAACTGAGATCAGAGAGGGAGACATTACAGAACTGCAGAAATAAGGACTTTTGGAACCATTGATAAGTAATTTACAACCAGGGTAATTTTTGTTGTGGCAGAACATCCCCAGGTAAAGGGAAAATTGCCTAAAATCCTGTGGACTCGCTATTTTGTTTAATAAACAGAAGCCGAGTTGCAGAGGGTTGTCTTGTACATATCAGGACTTAATATTTCTAAACATAAACAAACCTCTTTTTACTCAATATAAAATCATTTCACATCTGCTGAAAATCCCAATAATCTCAGTTTATGCGTGGCAGCAACTACCTTTAGAAAAGTAGTCCAGCAGAAGTAATTCTGGACCTGCCTCCGTCTCTGAAGCATATTTATTGCTTCCATCGCTTCTCAAGCCTCAGAGTTCTCCTGCTTCAAGTCTGAATATTTATTATATCGGGTTGAAGTCTGCCAGTAACCAAAAAGCAGAACTATCAATTCCAGCCTTCATTTCCTAGCAAAGACATTGATATTATGAGGGCTTTGGTCTTGTGAAAAGCAATGGAAAAAGTCTTGTGAAATGTGTGGAATATGAAGGCAACCTTTTTTGTAGTTAAAAATAGCATCTGCAATAATTCCAGGACAAGACTAAAAGTGACTTTTTACTGTGTGGAGGATGCTAAATAAGAATTTTAAAATGGTATCTTGTGCTAAGATAATTATGGGAAAAAAACAGCTTTACATGAATCTGACAGCTGTTTTAAAAGCTCAACTGGCAGCACCATTTGCTATAGTGCAGAAGACCTAGGTTCAGAATCACACACACAAATTTTTGTCTTCTCAAAAGCCAGCAGGAACTGGAGGTGGCATAAAGAAAATGACAGCCTTACTGCTTTGCAGAAAACAGAGATCAGTCTGTGATCTTGAGCTGAGTTTGTGTTTCCTGTATAAAAGGGGCAAGGAGTTAGGAGATAATACTTCCCAGAATGGCTTGATGTCCATAGTTGGATGAGAATTCTCTTTTTCCTTAAATTTACAGCGGCTGCATCAGATGTGCCAGAAAATGATGGATCAGTACAGTCCTATAAATCCTGAACACATATGTAGTATATCTTTTAAAAAATAACTAACAAAACAGCCTTCCAGGAGAAGAAAAAGTCCACAATAATGACAGCACACTGGCAGTGCAATAAAGAGGAATTGTTTATTCTGACTGCAGGGGTTGACAATGACCAGAGGGTGAATGCATAAAATAGAAAGGAAGAGTCTGTGCTCAAATGTCAAAAACTCCCTGCCACAAATGAAAGAAAAAGAAATATGCTCAAAATGTGTTTACTCTGCATAGGCATAATAATAGTAATAAAAAAATAATTCATCTGACCACAATAAATATTTCTGAGCTTGAAGCTGACAATGCAGCATTACATAATATTAGCTGTGTATAAATAAATGATTCCTTTTAAATGTTCATTACCATGAAATGAAAAGAAATCTTTACCATCTGATGGTGAAGAAGGTGGCAGCAAAAATTAAAATGAACAGTAAGTGAAGGGTTAAATATGTAGGATGGTCTGTGAGTAATTTTTGTTGACAATTTTTAAGCTACAGTTCAATTCTAGAAACAAATCTGATTATTATCATTATTTCTTTTATTACCTAAAGAGCATAATATCTACTCACAAGTATGACTACTTCTGTGTGAAATTAATTTTGCAGGCATAAATTGCACCCTCAAACAAGATCTCAATCCCACAAAGCAACAGCAATAAATTGAAAGCCCAGTTGTTTTTCTGAATTTATTTAGTTCTAAACAAACCTTCCCATGCAGTCTGTCTGCTTTTTATTTTTAGTTCTTCCTTCTTTGTTATTGAATGCTTTTGTAAGAAAGAAGGATTTTTGTTCTGAGTTTTTCTTCCCCTGGTATTTCCCATATGAAGTTACAATCCTCTGATAGCTTGTATGAAGAGGATTAGGCCATGTCATCACTAATTGCAGACGAGGATTTAAAGCAGGGATGGGCAGGAGCAGCAGGAAGATGAGGCTGCCTGACCTGTCTTGCTTCAGACTGCGTGGATGCTTTGCTTCTACCTCTGCTGCTCCAGGAAGTTAGCCTGGCTTCCACAGCTGTCCTCGTCTTCTGGCAGGGGAAAATCCATTTTTGTTGAATGTGATGAAAGACTAACTTTACTGCTGAAAGACTGATTCCTCTGTCGTATGTTATTCCTAAAGATCCATTTCTACCATGAGGACTACGCACAGTTAGTTGGTTCATAAAAGCACAAGAGAAGGAGCAGTTGCAAACAGGAATCACTTCTAAACTCCAAAAAATGCCAGATTGCGGTTGTGGAACTATATTGCCTCCTCCATAAGTTTTTTGTTGTTTCTATTAGACTGTAAACTTCTGAGTGCTGTCATTGTATCTTCACATATACCATACAAGTGCTTCCTATGAGTGTGGCAATAGTAATGGTAAAGTACGCAAGCCCCAACCATCTGCAAACATTACTGTTACTTAATGTCAACAACGGGTAGCAATTTGACTAATAAGCTTAAGGAATTACATAACTTAAGTAGCAGTAGAACAAAATTATGTCAGCATGCATTTCCCCCTCTTTTGCTTCAGTACAAATCAATTAGGAAACACAAATCAAAATAATGGATACACTTTTGTAACAATTTAGAATCCCAGGCATTGATTAACCATGACTGAGAGAACTTTCTCTCATGAAGATAAATGTAGTATCATAAAAAACCTAAAAGCTCCCGTGTGAGCCCATGAACTACTTGGAAGGGCACTTTATATTAGCCTTAACTTCTTTGATGGGTTGAAGTCTAAGGAGATAAGACAAAATAAGCCAGGCCAAGCAGAGTTGCTTTGCACTTCTCTGTATGGATTGTTTCTCAGTAAATTGCGTAAGTAGAGGAAAGAAGTTAACATAAATGCCCCTTCATCCGCTTTTAAAAAAGGATTCTTTTCTTTCAAAGCCTACTTCCTTCAGGCCTTGCAACAAGGCGAAAAAGTGATTTGGCAGTTTCAAAAAAATGGCAAAACTGAGCCAGAGGGAATTTAATTATCTTCAGACATCTAATGAAAGCTGCAGAGTTTTGACACAGTTTTCAGGACTTATCTGTCAAACCTTAACAGATCAGGAAACTGAAAAGGACAGTTTCTTCATTAAGACTAATAAAGAGCTTAAACTTCATTTTAAGGAGAAAGGATGGTTTTTTAATTAATTAAGATAAGGAAATATGCAGTGAAACTACCTCCTTGTCTAACCTATCAACAAAGTTGTAACCAGAGTTCCACATCTCTGTCTGTCCCTCCCACGCCAAATTTTAGGCTTTCATTTTGGTCGATGAAAACATTTTTTTCTAAGTCATTTGGAAAAAAAAAAGTGATTTAGTTAAGGAAAGAATTAAATGCCTCAGTCCCCTCAGAATTAAAGGGAAAAAACAGTTTCAGTTGTGTTAAATAGACTTGTTGATGTAACATGCTGGTTCTTGGTCATCTGAACTCATGACGTACACCAGTATCTCTCTGCGAAACCTGTGTTACTAAAATGACTTTTATGTTTTTTGTCATTTGATCACTCAGAGCAATTCCAGTGAGGAAAAGCAGGGATTAACAGACAGAGGACAGGGCCTAGGATTTTAAAATTTATATGCCATTTCTTGACTGGTATAACAGGCAGACCAAGTATGTTGTCTCTCTCACAGAGAAATGTCTTATATATCAAAAGGGCCTAACTTCAAAGCAGGCAGCATTTCAGTCCTATGTAATACTCTTTTACCAAAACGATCATATAGGTCAAACTTTCCTGAAACAGTGACTCTGTTTTAGTGTATAGCTGTTGGTGATGCAGGGCTTAATATAGGCAAAGTTCTTGGAAAAAGAAAGGAAATCTTGCTGTAAACTTTATCAGTGGCTTGGTAACTGATTGGGAGACAGATGACTTTTCTGTCGGTTCATCTTTACTGTCCGAGTTTGGGGTACTGGACACCATGGTGGCTTACAGAAACCTGCTCAGGCTATTTAACTCCTTTCTTCCCATTGCAGGTGCTGCTGTCTGAGTAACTTTTGGGAAAAATTCCTGTGTGGCGTGTAGAAATGGCAACAGATATAGCTGGGGCCTGCTAAAGTTACTGATTGTATTTTTCTTCCAGAGAACGCAAATAAGCAGCCTGTAGACCTAGCATAAGTGGTCTTGGGAAGGGTTTCTATTAGTTTTCACTGGTTTGGATTGCTTTCTTTGTAAGTATTTTTTGAAGACAAATAGCTTCAGCCAGCCTAGATGTGGAATATTCCATCGTTGTCTGATCTGTTTTTCAGCAATTCTGGGTTGGCATTGGAGCAAACGTCGAGAGCTGCTGCCAGGGAGGTGCAGGGAGGAGGACGCGAGCAAGATGCAACTGGAGTGAAAGCTCCTCCTCAGCCAAAGCAATTTCTTACCAGAGTTTCCTCAAAGTTGCAAGAATGTACCAGAATGAATCACCTCTGCAACTGATACAACTTAACAGAAAATGGGTATTTGTAAGTGCAAGTACCACTCTAAAAGGAAGATAAGATTTGGGCAATCTAAGAATCTCAACTTCTATTCAGTATTTTCCAAATTGACTGGTGTTTGTGGGGCCCCGATGAATACAGCTCCAAAGGATGCCACTTTCAGAGGTACCTTTTGAAACAGATTTATTTAATGGTGATGTGCAGTCAAAGAATTGCTCTGCATTCTGCTAAATTACGTTTTAGTTCAGGACTTGAATCTGAAGACATACGCAAAAGCTGCAGCAGGTTAGAAAATTTAGCCAGCAGCCTGGCTGAGCTTACATCTCAAGCACATTGTTTTTATATGCAGTGATAAATCACTTTTTACCTTTCTGCACAAAGGGCATTTTCTTTTTAATGTATTTGAGAACATTGTAGAGAGGTTTGTAATTAAATAAGGAAAAAGTAGGACTTCTTTTATGACAAAATTAATTTTTAATGCTACTGAAATCAGGGAATTTTGAAAATACTGTGCATTGGTTATTTTTGCTTTGTACCTGAAAGCTGCACAAAAGTAATTGCATTTCTCTCTAAAAGACAGTGAAGTGAGAAACAGCCAGCTTTCTTTTACATTGAGGAGAGAAAACTTATCAAATAGACTACAGATTTAGGTAAACATGTCTGGATTTTGCCTGAATTAAAATACTTTCAAGGACAAGCTTTCCAAGGTCTTTCACGTAATTGTGTACTAAACCACATCTTTCTATCCATTAAAAGTGTCTATGTGTCACAGTATGGTTTAGCTTAAAAAAATTATGTGTTATAGCTCAAAAAACATGCAGTTCAGTTTCTAGTGCCAAATATATAAAATACCCTCCTCTTCCTTATCCTCCTCCAACCCAGGGTGGCCACCTTAGTGTTCTGCCTATTTTTGATTAAAGATGAGGTACAAATCTGATCCTGCATGGTAATTACTATATTCCAGTGTAAGTCACAGACCATTGCTGCTATTATTTATTCTCAGACACAAACATTCATCTCCGCAACCTCCAATTACAGGCTACAAATTCTTGATGGCTACCGTTTTTCTATGAGTAAAAACTACATTATTTCTCATTTGCTCCAGTTGCTGTGGGCCACCTCACCTGTGACAGCCGAGATAGCTGCACTATCTGTTATCCATTCTCTGTGGAAAGATTTGAAATTTTCCAGTGCTCTGTTTCTCTATGGATCAGAAACCAGATACATTTTTAATGTTAAGGATGGTCACCCGCACCTCACCCAGTTTCTCCCTGCTGAAGTAAGTGCATGCACGCACACACACACTAATCAGATCAGTCTCTCCAGAGAAATTTTCTTTTTCCCTTCTTAGAGTGGGTGAGGGTACCTATGCACACTTGAGCCTATGTTGGCAAATTCCAAGAAAAAATGAATGATAGACCAAGGAGTTTATTAAAGGCATTTTCTGAAGATTTTCCCCACTGTGAAGAAAGCTAGGTTTACTTAATTTTATACAAAACCAGAGGCTAATGTGGAATGAAAGTCCATAAGCAAAAAAAAAAACCAAAATGGCCCCCAGCCCACCAACTTTTTCTCCCAGATCTATTTAATGTAGTAAAAAGTTGACTGCACAAAGCTACTCCATTGTGAACTAATGAGTCACTGCCTCCAATCTGTACTTTTTAGGTTCAGGCTGACGCATTCACAGCTGAACTTTTTAGGCTTGCCAGTTCTCTGGAGCAGATGTATATTACAGAAAAGTTGGGAACTTCAAGATATATCTCACCAATTTATCATGTGTAACACATCTGAGAAACTGAGCATCTGACAATAAGGAAAGGGAGAAGAGGGAGGGACATACTGGTCAGACTACAAGACCTGCAGAAGTGCTTTCACCTTGTTAGAAATTTTTAGGACCTCAAAATTATTATTTAAATATCTGCCTTGAAGAAGCTACATGCTATAAGTAGTAACAAGAGGTTAAAGCTTTTTTAAAAGAGGTGAGTAAATCTGTTGATTTTGTTAATGGAAGAACCCATACAATCTGTCACAAAGTGATAGATGTTCTTCAAAGTAGACAAATACAACAGTAATGACATGACATATCCTGCCATATCTTACTAATGAATAAAACATTAGGTAAGCAAGGAGAGGCCAAAGAAGGACAAGAGGCTTGAATGAGGCATGCAGTTTCAGTGGGAGGGGATAAAGGTAGGCAAAGCTACCATAATCAATGATAATTCAAGCAGGATTTTTTACTCCTTTCCAGCACATGGAAAACAAACTTTTCATTGTCGGCAGCATCACTTTGCATTACAAATGGCAGCAATGTACAGGTAGCAGGAAAATCAGTCTTCAAAGTCTGAACATTTCAAAATGGAAAGAAGGCAATTGATTTTAAGTACACAGTGTTTGTTCAGAAGATTAGCTAAATCAATTTAACACTGAAAATATGTAAGTTGCCAATAGAGCATTTTGTTTGGGTGTAAGAGAATATTTTCTTTTTTATCTTTTATAAGAATTCCGCTGCACTTACTCCGCTATAAATTTTCCACTATAGTTTATAGACAGTTCAAGAATTTGAAGCCAAGACTTGATGCTGCAAAATTTCAGATAAAAGCTGCGAGGTAAGAAGGCGATATGCAGAACGTCTCACAGTTTCATATTCAGATTCCCACAGAAAAAAAAACATCTTTAGGAAAATCGGATGTATAATGAAAAGGCAAAGAAGTGTTTCATCTCATTATTTTCCTCTCTTAAATCTCAGGCTCATACCTTCCCCCTTGGCTTCTGCAGACACAACTGCTTCCTTGTCAGTCACAAGGAACGCTTCCCTTTCTTGAACACCTTTCCACTACCTCTTAAAATAGTTTCCAAAGTTGGAGCTTGGTACTGCTTAAGCCAGAAGTCGTAGGGTCTAACCAAATGTCACATTATCCCAACTGGAGAGTTAAGGAAGGACTGCAAACCTGGCGTCAGGAGGAAAATACTAATGGAATACTGTGTTTTCCCCTGTGCGTGTCACATTTCAGTTTAGCAGTCTTACAATAGCAAATCCCCTAAGCAAGAAAATTTAAACAGGAACGATCCTAGGGTTTTAAGACAGACCCTGTTGTTTGAAGCTTCTTTTAGCCAACGTGGCACCTGACAAGGCTTGGATACCTGGCTGTGTGTTTTCAGAAATGTGCGACCTGATAGTTGCTGTCACTGTATCTCGCCTCATGCGATGCAAAGGAGGTCTGACACTGGCCCCAGGGTGGTTCCTGTGAAGACTGGGGCTGCTCCGGGACTGCTACTAGCAAGTGCTGTCATATTCAACTCTGACAGCATCTGGTCTGCTTGTTTGGACTGCAGTACGAAGCAGACCAGCCAAAATGTGCCTGTGGCAGGCCTATTTATCTAGGAAGGAGTGAGGTGGGCCAAGATCCTCTGCTACCCTACTGGTCTTGTTCTTCTCAAGAGGCTTTGTCAGGGCAAGAGGCAGAGCAAAGGGGGCGCAGTGATGCAGCGATGGAAGAGTGCTGGACAGGGGGATCCTGCTAGCCCTCAGCTTAACCATAACCTTCAGGTTACGGAGGATTCTGCAGAAGAACAAGAGTTTGGATGAGGAATGGTGGAGATGAGACACGTGGGTCATAACTAGTCACGGACTGTTATATGTGTTGCTGAGGATGTGGTTAATGCTAGTATTGGGTTTATGATTTACACTTAAAGAGTCCAAGGAAGTAGGTTTATTCCTAAGTACCACAGGATCCACATGGCTAGACGAAAGCTAGTGCCAGGGAGGGTTTGTGCTGTGGGAAAGGTCTCTGCAGTGGCTCATGCCTTGGTTAGTACTGGAGGCAGTAACACCTGAGGCAGAATATGCTCAAGGTTTGTCAGTGGTGGAGACAAAGCTGAAATTTTTCATCCCAAAGACGAGGGTCAGGTCTGGCCAAGACATGGGAGGGGGAGGCAGAGGGAAGGATAGTTGTGGGGCAGGGAGGAAGGTGGGGAGGGTCACATTTGCTGCTCTGGCTGTTGCGTGGGAAATAGGAGGGAGGACAGTGACTCCCTGCACGTTGTGACTCTGCACTGCTGCGGCAGCCAAATGGGATTTACTGGGCTCCAGCACTGGCAGACTTGGAAGCTGAGCATATAACTTGTAGTGCCAGCTTAGTGAATGCCTATAGCTGATGCTGACCTGAAGACTAAGATTTATTGCTGGTTGCTGCAGGACCTTTAGGACTTCTGCTGACAAACCCCACTGGCATCTGGGTGCTTTTGCAGGAGGGAGATGCCAGTGCACTCTGGTTTAGGCTGCACTTCAGGCAAGGATTACAGATAAGGAGCTGAACAACAGGGTTTCAAAAATTATGTTTATATTTGCCTCCTAACAGGCTTGCATGGCAGGTTAAGGAAAGGGTTGATGATAAAATAAAGCAGCTGGTGCCAGCTATGCTGGAAGGATTGGGAGGAGGGTAGGTGCAAGCAGGGGTGAATGCTGGATGCTGCCAGTAAGAGCAGAGTTTCAAGGGAGGCTACTAGGAGTGGGGAGAGAAAAAATGAGTGGAAGAAGGAAAGGTGAGGGAGAAAAGCATGAGGGAAGAGACAAAAGCCAAAGGCCATTTCCTAGGGCTTCTCTTTTCATCCCTGTCCTCCTTCCCATCTTCTGTGTACACCCTTACTTAATGCATGCCCTCTCAAAAACCGAGCACGCTACAAGCTACAGCTTTCCCTTACGTTTACAGTAAATGGTCTAATGCCTAAGTGACCTGGCCGCCTTTAGTGTCCTGAGATCACTGCAGCCTCTTTTTCTGCTGTGCTTTTTAGCAGAAGACAAGATACAGCAGACTTTCTTTTTTTTTTTTTTAGAGGAGGCTTTTGTTCTGACCATTTTAAGTAAATAATTTTATATTACGTGTCTTCAAATCTCTGGATATTGGTCCTCATCATTCGCAGGAACAGGAAGAATGTGTTAAAGAAGTATCCAGCTACTACAGATCATCAAGAAAATGTGTGAAAGGCTATTATATGTATGTATCTATATCTATGCATATATTTGTATATAAGTGAAGGACTGAAGCACCAAGAGTAGCCAGCTCTCAATAAAAGCAGAGTTTCTTCTGGGTTGAATAAAAGGAGAAGCAAGACGCTGACTGTGAGGGTGACATGATATTGTAACTTGAAAACTAATTAAGGAAAGAACAGAATTTAAATAACATTTGGATGCAGCAGCAGGAAACACAAGGAACAGGTGTTTAACAAGATTTCTTTTGACTGTTTAACCTCTTCATTAATGCCAAAACCCAAATGCTGTCAGACTTTGGCTTTACCTAGTTTCTGTAGTTGTACTTTTGGCTGCTTCATGCTTCAGAGCATTTCTTCTGCTGTTCATTTGTCTCTAGGGGTCCAGGCCTCTGCCACTAAGTACTTTTGATCTTCATTGTAT
This sequence comes from Burhinus oedicnemus, assembly GCA_008921705.1. NCBI lineage: Eukaryota > Metazoa > Chordata > Aves > Charadriiformes > Burhinidae > Burhinus > Burhinus oedicnemus. Next base: position 258,278 of record VFFE01005258.1, read on the forward strand.
GTGTTACTTTCTCTTCAGGAGTCAATAGGATTACATGGCTGTGAATAAGGCCCAGCATTTGCCACTCTGCTCTGCAGGTTCACTAGAGCATCTGCAGGAGAGTTTTCCTTACAAAACTGGATGAAATTTGTTGCCTAAGACCTAGAAACCAGGGAAGGGTTTTCTTTGTGAACATTGTAAAATATAAAAGCATAAATAAGTGTTTTTCAATGTTTCAGGTATTGGCATAGTCTGGAGGGATATCTGTTAACAGAACAGGTTTCAGTGCTGAAATCCTGCTGAGTGACTGGGACTACATAAAACTGAAGTGGCTTTACATCTTTGAAGAAGTTCCTGGTTTAAATGACCTTTTGGCAAAGAGCTTTTTCTCTCTAGCATTTTATATTCTGTTTCACACTTTTTTTGAATTTGGCAAGTGAAAAGAAACTAAAGCGACATCTGTTTTAACAGTCACCTTTTAATGATACAAGTGTTTACTAGCATGATTTTAAGTTTCTTCCTGAAGTTCTTTGAGGGGTTCAGGGTTTGAAGAGAAGAAATTATTATACGACTATCTCTGTAAAAGCAGGCCTTCTTTAGGACAGGGTTTCAGCAACTTTGGACAATAGACAGAATCAGTATTTGATGTCAGATTTTGCCTGTGTGAACCCCCCCACTCTCCTCCCACACTCATTTAGACATCTAGATGGCAGGGACTTTTGCATATGCATCTCTAACTCTTTAGACTTGTTTTCACAGAAACTTATCCATTAGTTGCTGCTGTGGCTGGTTTTGTTCCTATTATTCTTCCCTCTCCTTTTCCTCATTGCTTTCCACCCAGTGTGCAGTCCAACCTGCTGGCTGATGTTCTTCCAACAAATTAGTGGGTTTGACACCAGAATCTTTTTACTTCCCCCTCTTTTTTTTCTTTTTGCATAATTAGCTTTTTTCCTCCTGCACATTTTATTCAAACCTCTTTAATAATCTCTTCTCCCAATAAACTGATCCATCTTCTCACTCCATTCCAATATATGTATATATGAGAACTGACTAGCTCCTGAACTTTGCTCTCCATTCCGTGACCTGCCTTTCTATCCAGAGAAGGGTTAGACTCGCTGTCAGGACACTGAGCACACCAGCACACTCTGCAGCCTCTCGCTTCGAGGGGTTTGGCTGGCTGGGCTCAGGGCTGTGACATTCATTGTCAGCTCTTTTTTACTTGCTGGATGTTAGCTCCAGGGCTGCTGGTGGCTCAAATTCTCCTAACAAAGATTCTGCTTGATATCCTTCCCTATTGTTACCATCAATTATGATCTGTAGATATTTTATTCTCATTTTCCAAATTCCTCTTTTTTTTTTTTTTCCCTGATGAGAATGCACCAGGAACACACTTGCAGTGTGCAGGGACCATGGCGATCTCCAGGATGTGGCTGTTGAAAGGGGAAAGCACAATTCAGAGCTGAAGGGCCCATCGCTGGGTATACCTAGCTTCCCTCGGTCTCTAGCTTGAACACCTTTTGTGATCTGAACTCAAAAGTGACCAGCAACATATAGAAACAGGAGATCCACTGGGTAACATGGTCCAAATCCTTACAGCGGCTTGTTTAAAACCAGTGTTTCAGACTCCATTGCTAAACTCCTAGGAAGTATGAAAAACAGGTTGAGAGTACCTGCAGGATACAAGAGACTGTGCATCCTGATAGCTTCCTACCTGGCAGGGTGGGTTTTCAGGTGCTTAGACGTGACAGTGATCCAACTCATTGAGCAGACAGATGCTTTATAGACCTTTATAGAGCATTTATAGACCTGATGTTACACCATTTCTCACCCTAGGGAGTTGCTTCCTGTACAACACTTCATCTTTTATGATCTGAATTAATACTAATTGGTATATGATTGCCTCTAAAGATACTATTCTATGAGGAAAACTAATGTCTGATGTTACAGAGATTGGTATTTATGAGCTCTCATAATGTACTACAGCCCTATGTAAATGATTAAATAGGTCATCTTCCTCTGTTTTGATTTGTGTGTATCTATCTATGTATTTTTTTCCTTGATAGCTTGTATTGTAATTCTGACACCTAGAACTTCCACTGCATGTTTTAAACCATTTCAGAAGTAATGCATGGCTAGAGGACATCACATTTCTGAAAACTGTAATGAAAAAACATTATTAAATAAAGGATATAGCTTTTTTTTTCCCCCGTTTGCTTTCAATCAGCATACTAATCCTGTCAATCAGCATACTAATCCTGCTCTTATGTAGAATTCACCCCTGTATTTATATGGCAGGGTGGTTTCATTTTTGGTCCATTCCTGTTTTGAGAAGGAATCATCCTGCATACATCCCTGATTCCCTTTCTCTTTCAGCAAGCATCGTGATCACATAAAACTAAAAGCAGAGATCTTAGATCTTAGTAAACAAAACCAGAGGAATGAATTAATCTTAAAGCTGGCTATGTCACTGAACTTAGAATTCACGTATTATTTTTGTCAGCAGCATGTCCAAACCACCAAGGCCTTGGAAATCACAGCTGTGATATCTACAATAACTGAACTACAGGAAAGCTGCAGTCAGGTCATACTGCCTTGTCACTGCAGATGAAACAAATGGTAATAGTTAGCATTACAGCCTACTGATTTTGCAGCATGTTTTGTTCAGTCAAAACAATTCTAATTATTAATAGCATCATTAAAATACTATGCTGAATTCCTGCCCTGTGTGGTTGAGTCAGGTAAGGAGCATGATGGTGTAGATCAGCCCCAGCTGAATCAGTTTGGTCCCTGTTTATGGTGGGCTGGGAGGGGAGGTCAGGGACCTGGTGGTTTTTGGAGGCCACCTGAGAAAGGAGAAGTTTCCAAAATGAAGCAGGGGAGAAGCTAAGACTAATAAGCAGCTTTCCAGTGGGGAGGAAGAAACACTCTGGGGTCTCTCTGTACAGTAGGCATTTGAATACATTATCATAAGAAGAAAGAGGGTAGTGTCTGGACTTGTCAGCCAGAGGTGCTGGTCAAGGGGGAGGTGTTGAAATTAGACTGCACTGGAAGAATATCAGGAAATTGATTTGGGCATTTCACTGTGTTTTAGCAATCTAATTCTCAGAGTAAGTTTTATAGGGCGTGCTGCCAATTATTTCAAACAGAGCTTGAAAAATGCTCCTGCCTAAGGTAAACACTATGAAGTTCAGAAGAATTCAACTGCTGTTTCAGAGCACTTATGTTAACATATGTTCCACATCTACAATTATTTGTTTTACAGAATTAAATTTCTTTTAAGTTCTATTAATGGTTTGGAAGGCTTATTCCAGCCCCCTACATACACAGGCTGTTTGACCACAGGTGTCTGATTTAGGAGATCTACAAAACACCTACTTTGCATGTTTGCAAGCAGTTCGGGAACAAATTGCTTGATAATGCTATTACAAATACAGGCTATATGTAGTAAAATAACACAAGCCATGGACAGATAAGAGTATTGTAAATGCCCTAAGTACTTACAGTAGTAGGTGATATGGTGTGAGAAATTTCCAGAGGTCCTATAATTGTGTCTCGTGCTAAAGGTAAGGCCTCGTGCTTTTTTTTTTTTTTTTTTTTTTTTTTTTGGCTCATCTTTTTGCTTTTTTCAGCTTGGGCTGAGGTGGTTTGGCTTAGCCTGAGGGAATTGGAGAGGAGTTGCTGCCCTAGGCCTGGGAACTGGCTGTTGGTAGGCAAGCTAGCCCATGCTACTTGCAGCCTGTCTCTAGCTGCAGCCAATTGATGGGGCCGACTTCAGGCAATAAAGCTGAATGCTGAGAGACACTCTAGGCTTAATCTCACAGGATTCAGAGGAAGGAGAAGAAAAAGTTGGAAAATAAATGATGTGTCATAGGCAAAAAGAACTTCCTTGTTCTTGGCAGGTAACCAAAAGAAATTCTGATGGTTTAAGAGGTTTAACAGATGGTTTATATACAGTATATAGATTTAATACAGTATAGGTGTCATGCAAGTAAATTTTTTGGCTGTACCACTGCACCAGCAATTCGAGGACCTGTAGTACAGACTTAGTTTTCTGTCTGCCACAGTTCTTAAGTATATAAATCCTTGTCTGAAGTGATTGAACTGTTTTAAAACAGTGTGAGTTGCTTGTCCCAGCTGCTTTGTCTGGAAGGTTGCTGATAAGCATGAAAACACTTTTTTTTTTTTTCTTTCCCAACTTCCAGTTTCAGTTGATTCATTACCAGTTTGTATTTACTTGAACTTTTACTGACGTTATCTTTGAAACAGATCTTCTCTTACCTTCCAATTTGCCCCCTTTCAACTTTGTTTGGTAAGACAAAACTGTCCAAGCTCTTGTAACTTCTGTGCTGAATAATCCGTTCCTTTAATAATGTTTTTATTCTTCCTCTGTACCCTTTCTAGCTTACGCTGATTTTTTTTAGAATGTAAATGACCAGAAAACTAGTCCAAATAGTGTCTCAGCGAAGCCTTTCAAAAGGACAGACTTCTCTTTCTCTTCCAAAACTACCTTGCCTAAAGCATCTTAAGGTCTCATTAGCTCTTTCAACACGTGCATCACACTAACAGCTCACAGTCCTACGATGATTGACCAGTACATCCTGATTTTCCTCCTTTTAGCCATCTCCAGTACATAATCTCCATGGAAATAGTAAAAATTCCTGTTATTGATCCCTAATCATACAACTCCATCTCCTGTACTGTAAAATGCCTTCTCATTTGTATCATGAGAACATGCTATTGCCTATTGGCATAGATACCCAAGAGCTCTGGTCATATTGGGCAGCATTCAGCAGGGTCATATCTGAGGGGAAAAAAGCGTAAATCTCTTTCATTGACCAAATAAAACCTCCAGACTTTCCCAAACCACATATAACACCTAAAATGCAACCCAGAATATGAAATGCTAAGAATGTGGTTCATGTATGTGGGTGGTCTTGGTTACAGCAGCCTGGCAAGCCATGACATGATTTCGGTTGCCATATCCACTATTTTGGATTAAAGTTATATGTAAAACAAAATAGGCAGAGCTAAGATAATTTGAAGCTGGGCACAAGTACTCAGACTTATGAAATTTTTATGTATTTAAAATGTGTAAAAGCCAAAACAAATAAAATCTTGAATATACTAGAAATACTATAAAATAAGGTGAATGGAGTTTTATTCTATAGACATTGTTTGATCACTGATGTTTGTTTTGAGTAGATACTTTCAAAAACAAGATGCTTGTTAAAAAGAACCACTCCAGGCTGCTATACTAGCAGATGATCTTGAAGTTTTACTATAGCTTTGTACTTAAATACCTGATACCCTGTCTATATCTAGAATGTTTATTTACCAGGTAATCTTTTAGTTACGAGGAAGAAGCAGCTAAATACATGAAGGGCACAATCAAGCAAAGTACATTTAATGGCAAAAACTTGAAGTTATTCACAATCAATGTTTAAAGTAGACTATTTCTAACCAAACAAAAGCCACTATTCTATTCCCCAATAGTGACAAATTACAAAAAATTACAATCCATGCCTCCCACAAGTCTACATCTGATAAGCTTGTAGAGATCAAACACAAATCTCTACTTTCTCAAGGAATATTGAACTGTGAGGGATGCTGAAAAGGTTGCGGGATGGGGAAGGCAGGGGAAGATGGAGGGAAGGGCCGATGATGTTCTAGTCTTGACGAGATGCACAAAAGCAAAGCAGCCCAATTCTACACCAAAAGCTACGTCATATAAAAACAATTTAGAAAAAGATTGTTTTTACATCTGACAAGTTTCCAAAGTAGAGCTTGGTGTGGAAAGAAGAGGTTTAAACAGTCTGAATGTTACAGAGATGCAAGTTCTAATCATAACCTTTTGCTCTTTCAGAAGCTTTACGCCGTCTACTTTCTCAGTATTTCTGTAGTGAAAGGCACTAATGATACTCCGAAATCCTACCCATGCAATTTCTGAAGACGATGTTTGCAAAGTGTTTTGATGGTTGAAAATAGTGTCAACTAAACAACATCATTCCTGCCACTGGGACACGTACATGTAGATGCACTGATAATAGGAGGAGGTGGGCAGCTAAGCATGCTAGGCAAACAGAGCCTTGTGAAGAAGAGTTTATCTGAAAACTTAAGCATTTTACCAAAGCATTACAAATTCAAATTCACAGAAAGCTAGAGAATAAATTGCTGCATACAAAATTCATATCCGAAGTGCTGAAATGAAATGCTTATGCTGAAAAGAAATGCTGTGTAAGAATTGTTTTGTGTGTCAAGAATTTCTTGTAGGATTTTTTTGAAGGGGTAATGTAAGTAAAGACTATTTGCTCATTAGCACAGAAGCTAAGCAATCAAGAGATGGGATCCAACAAATATTGAATGCCAGAAACCTCTTATTTAAAAGCCATCATAGCAGCAATATAATCTTTCTTGTGGTGTGTCTTATATGCATCTTGATTGATGAACAGCTAATTAATCTTGTAGGCTAGAAGCTAAAAAATCACAGACAGCAGCATGAGTGAGCAATCTTTAGATCTAGAAGAGAATACATTGTAAAATTAAAAGTTTTTCAGATCCACAGACAGCTAGACATCCTTTATGCTCAGCATAGCATTTATATCTTTTATTATGATTCCCTGAAATGAGCTTTTTGCTTTGATTTTTTTAAAAGTGTTTAGAATTAATAAATCCTCCATGAATCAGCTATAAAGATCCCTATCCTGCTTTCAGTGTCCAGGGCCAGATCAATCTGTGACTGAGAATATTTTTACTGTAAGACAGTCCCTTTACTTGGGGAACTTAATAAAGCATTTCAAGTGACACAATACTGAGAGGGGCATGATTTTTAAACAATTTTAATCCACCCATTTAAAAGGAGAGATGCAGTTTCTACTTCTAATGGTATTAAATTCAGCAGTGTAGTCTGAAAAACTCCAAGGAGGAGATTAATTTGGTTAAATGTAGACATATAGAATCATTTAGGTTGGAAAAGACCCTTAAGATCATCAAGACCAGCCATTAACCTAACATTGCCAAAACCACCACTAAACCATGCCCCTCAGTGATACATCTACATGTCTTTTAAATACCTCCAGGGATGGTGACTCAGCCACTTCCCTGGGCAGCCTGTTCCAATGCTTGACGACCCTTTCTGTGAAGCAATTTTTCCTAATATCCAATCTAAACCTCCCCTGGTGCAACTTGAGGCCATTTGCTCTTGTCCTATCACTTGTTACTTGGGAGAAGAGACCAACCCCCACCTCTATACAACCTCCTCTCAGGTAGTTGGAGAGAGAGCGATAAGGTCTCCCCTCACCCTCCTTTTCTCCAGGCTAAACAACCCCAGTTCCCTCAGCCGCTCCTCATAAGACTTGTGCTCTAGGCCCTTCACCAGCTTCTTTGCTCTTCTTTGGATGTGTGTAATGCAAACATCTATAAACTAGGGTGGGTTTTTTGTTTTTTTTTTGCATTCCATTTATATTCAGTAGCCCTTCTAGGGTGCAATGCTTTGCATGTGAAATTAAAATGTCTAAATCAATGACAGGACTTGCATTCTATCTTTTTCTCTTCATTGGCTACAAAGATAGTATAGGATGACCTGCTCAGACATAGGTTTCAGAGTTACATATGAAAATCTTGTCTCAAGCAGTGGCACCAATTGATAAAGCTTCATAAGGAAATAGATTTATAGAAAAGATATGGTTGATGAGTTGTTATCTTCCGTATGAATATCTGGCTGGGCTGAAAATTGGCTATGATAAATCTGGTGTGCTTTGAAGTGGATCAGCAATACCACTTGGCAAATCTCACCTACTAAGCTAGGGCTTTTTTCTACTGAGACTGTGGACATAGGGCAGTTCCTGTATAATGCACTTAAGTATACAGTCCAGAACCCACCTGGCAGCAGAGGTGCTAGGTAGCTCATATTATTTGCATGTACTTAGCCTGAAACATCCTGCAGGAATCAAGTATCTGAGGTTCTGCCTTGGGGTTGGGTAGACCTTCACAGGTCTGACCAGAGAGTACAGACCTGTGCTCAGCAGCAGCTCTTCACAACAATCAGGAGCCACTAGAAATTAGGTCTTACAGGGGACCTTTATGTGTTCCAGAAGTCTCCAGTTGCTGTGACTTGCTATAGTTTCCACAGTTCTGGAAAAATTGCATTCCCTAATAACACAGCTTTTTTGAAGGTGTATATTAAAATAGAATACAGAATATACATTATTTAGTTAGTCTATGTCTCAAGTGAACACTTTAAAAACAGGATATAGACCTTTCCTGAGCTGTGCACAGTACTCAAAAGACTGTGCCAGATCTGAAACTACCATGAGTTAACAACTATGGGTTTATCATTTTAGAAATTTAATTTTTAAATGAGAACAAGAGAACTTAAACTCAGCTTTCAGGTCTCTGAGGGTTTTTTTCTTTCTGTTCCTTGTTCTTCCTTTTCACTGTTCATCTACTGAAGACTGAAAAAAGGACCAGAAGAGTAGAAGTCATTTGGATATTGATCTAATGTGTTAATGCTTCTCCATTGCCATTAGAGCTACTGTAGTTGGAAAATAAAGCAAAAGAAATATTCATCTTAAATTCCTCCAGCTGGAATACTGCATTTTCTGACTCCACACTCTTCCTGAGTGGTAAAGACTACTTTTCTTAGTACAATATTAAAAGAAAAAAACCCAGGACCAGTTTTGGTTGCAAGTTTAAAATGTTACCCCCACTTATATTTCTCCTTGTCTGTATTGAAGATTAGGACAAGCATAAGCCAAATTACAATCCAGGAGCCATAGGTGTATACAAGAAGTGACTGAAACAACGCCATGCCCCACCCGTCATAAACCAAAAGTGAAAAAGTATACAGAATATTGCTTCTCCCTTACAAGAATCTTGCAATTTGTGTTTCCACTCATAACAGTAGAAATACTGCACAAGCTAGATGATTTAACAGCCAATAAAATAGTGAATATGTCCAAACTACTTGATACAAATAAAAGGTTAGACCAAGTTCTTACTTGGTTTTCTTAGACATACATCCAAAATGCCTACACTTGCAATAAGAATTTCTGTAAGGAAGACATAGTATTTAAAATACCAATGGAAATTCAAAGATTCTACTCTACAGCTGTGCTAAAATTCATGCTTTAGGCTATGCCATCAGAGAAAACTAAGCTACTGGTGTGCATCAAAATGAAAACTTCAGGATTTTTATTTATGCATATTGATGCACTGTATTAATGTGTTATGTGCATCTAAAAATGAAAATTATCATCTTCTTTGAATATGTGAGGCCAAGAGGAGCAGAGAAAGCCCTGCCACAGGGGGCAGACTTCCCTCGTGGTTTTGTGGAATTAGAGATAAAGGATGGGGCTTGCTCTGTGCTTGGGGCAGTCCTAACACCACTCCAGCAGCCCCTGCGTCCTTGTGGCACCCTAAACCCCACACTGGTGTGACTTTGGCATTCTGAACTGCAGAACCATGCAGAAAAATCATATCCTGGTGTGCCATAGGGAAGGGAGTTATCCGAAAGCCCTGTGCCTCATGGCCTCAGAGCCAGAAGTCATCCTTGGCCCTACTTTTATTTTGTTGTACAGCTGAAGTGACCTTGGCTGAGCCTGCTCTGGAAGGTTAGTTGCTGAGGAGTCTGAACGTTGGGTCAGCTTGCACCCCTTGGTTTGCATGGTCCACAAAGAGAGCCATTGGCTTGTGTCCTGTGGGAGCTATAGGCGTTCTCCCTCTTCTTCCTCAAATAAAAGAAATGTCTGCTGCCTTCTTGCTCTCTTGCCTCCTTTCTCTCTGAGCTCTGTCTCTAAGTGGAGAGTAAGCATGTGCAAGGGGTGATGGGGTAAAGAGGGGAGAATATTTAAGTATTCATCTTCCGTAGTACCTCCTTTTTTTACTGCTTGCCAGTAGAAGACAAGGTAATTCCCTATATCTCCTGCTGCCATTTCAAATCCAGCCCAGGCTAACAATGACTGTTTCAATGTATGTAAAATTAGTTTTCCCCAGGTTTCAGTGGATCAGAGGCTGTACCTTACAAAATAATTGATAGCACTGCTAGAAGTCTTAGCAGATAACCCAAAGACTAAAGTCTTGACATCCCCAGAGTTCTCATTGAAGATCTGAGCTGAATCATATCCAAGGGGCAAAGAAAGATAATTATGCGGTTCAGCTGCTTTAGTCTGCATACCTGTTTTGGAGGGGAAAAATAGCAATCCGTATAGACCCAGGCATATTCACCAGCTACATGACCTGTACACACACTGTTAACAAAATTATTAAAGGCTTGCAAAACAGTATAGCTTGCTGCTCAAGTATGAACGAGCTGTCTAGTGTTTTGCTGGAGATCTGATGAGAGCATTGTAGTTCTATTTTACTGATTGCTTCTGTCCTTCTAGAAAAACTAATGCTTCCTTTAGTTTTAAGCCATAAAGCTGTGTCCAGCTCTGCATGCTGTGGTGTTTCTGCCCCATCAGTTCAGCCATTCCGCTACAATCTGTTGTTAAAATGATTTTACATTTCTTAGAGGATATTGCAAAAATGTGGAAGAAAACAGCAGAGACCTGCAGTGGATTTGGAGGGTCTGAATAAATATGAAGATAACACTGAATCAAAACACCACCACCTCAGTGCCCCTTCCTTAAAGCTTTTGTTATGACCGTTTATCTGAGAGCTAGACACACAGATGGCACTAATCCCCCCGATGTATAGTGCAGTATAAATGTCATGTTCAAATAATGTATTACAATAACTAACACACGTTTCCTACAAAGTTCAGTCACTTTGTACTAAAATTGATGTATTCATTTGTTAATATTTAACGTTTCTGCTGTGTGAGCTCCAGTAATAATTTACTGTAGGCAATTTGTCTTTTGTTTAGAGGCACACATAATTGTATTCAACAGTAGGAACGTATAAAAATATCTGCAAATAAATTTTACTCAAAAAAACCCTGACCTCCCCAATTTAAAAATATTCAAGGATGTTGAAGAATATATTTTTAATGTTAAATGAAGAGCAGTTAAACATTTTTTGAACTGCCCCATCTGGCACAGCTGTAAATAACAATCTTTCTGTTCTAAACAGTCTTCTGTTGACTATGTTAGCAAATGTTAGGATTATTTGCTATTAACTGACAATTTAATCTTAGAGTATTTTCATAAAGCTCTGCAGTGTTGACACTAGTAGGTATATCATTTCTTACAGGTTGGTGTAATGCTGAAAGAATCTTTGTGCAAACACATTTAAAGCTCTTCATCTTTATGTCTGAAGATATTGATATGGATGGAGTTAGAGATATTTATCACTATCCTTACTTTGATCCTCTTCTGCAAAAAGGCAATAAGCTGAAAAATTCATACATCTGTAGAAGTAGGGAAGACATTTTCATCTGCCACTGAAAGTCCAGGGAAGTGATTCTGCCCCTCTACTCCACTCTCGTGAGACCCCACGTAGAGTACTGTGTCCAGCTCCGGGGCAACCAACATAAGAAGGACATGGACCTGTTGGAGCAAGTCCAGAGGAGGGCCAGGAAGATGATCAGAGGGCTGGAGCACCTCCCCTACGAAGACAAGCTGAGAGAGTTGAGGTTGTTCAGCCTGGAGAAGAGAAGGCTCCAGGGAGACCTTACAGCAGGTACGTAGTAGCCTTACAGCAGTACCTAAAAGGGGCCTACAGGAAAGATGAGGAGGGACTCTTTATCAGGGACTGTAGTGATAGGATGAGGGGTAACGGTTTTTTTAAACCGAAAGAGGGCAGACTTAGGTTAGATATTAGGAAGAAATTCTTTACTGTGAGGGTGGTGAGACACTGGAACAGGTTGCCCAGAGCAGTGGATTCCCCATCCCTGCAAGCGTTCAAGGCCAGGTTGGATGGGGCTTTGATCAACCTGGTCTAGTGGGAGGTGTCCCTGCCCATAACAAAGGGGTTGAAACTAGTTGATCTTTAAGGTCCTTTCCAACCCAAAACATTCTATGATTGGCTGACTTCTGGATGTGAGGGGGTACAACATAGGTGTCTCAGAGATATTATGTGTTACATAGTGGTCTTTCATCAAAGCAGAATTTATGTATGTTTCCTTGCTGCTAGACCTGTGGTGTGTAATAGGATTCCATTAATTATGAAAAGCAGATAGTAGTACTATAAAAGTAAATATTGATTGCAGGTACCAGTGTATGTTACCCTGTATGAACAAAGAATGGGTGGAGATCAGTTCACTCTGGTTGATGAGTACTTGCATATTGACATCAGACGGGCAGGGATTCCCAACCTGTGTTCCATTGAAAAATCAACTTTTGCTTGGTCTGCTGATTTGGATGTAAGGCAAATACCATACGGTAAAGTGTGTTTTATAAGATACATTTTTCATTCTTTAAGTAGCAGTTATCAGTTTGTTGCTTTCAATTTAAAAGAACTGCTTATTGTATCAGATAGAGTTCAGGCCATGCTATTATCTATGCACAATGCATATAAAACCTTCCAGCTTTGTAAGGCCAGAAGGAAATGAAAACAAAAATGGGACATTTAAGCACTAAAATATGCACTGTTTCTTAAAGAACATAACTAAACTAATTGTCTAATTATCTCTTCCCAAGCCCTGAAAAATTATTTGTCCTGGAAATTTTTTTCATGGGGTTGGGTCAAATGAAGGTGCTACAAGTACACAGCAAAGGGCAGAGTGAAATGTGAAAGACAGCAGCACTCAGTCTCAGGTACTTCAAAAGCTGCACTGAGAAAAGACTTTATCTAACATCTCCCACTCTGATGTAAAATTACCGCCTACTTAGTGTGTTATTTATGTGTATTCAAAGTCAAAGCTACTAGCTTGCCTTTAATGCTGATGTTTTAACTATTTTTTTTGGTGTGCAAGCCCAGCAGAGATGTGCTGGTGGTGAACAAGGGTCAACAATTTCTCGTATTTTAGCACTGTTTGTTAAGTTCTGGTTTGCACTGGCTATGCAGAAAATGCTGACAGGAAACAAAATGCTCTAGTGTCAGTGAATCAGTTTGGCCAGAGGATTCTTCGTTAAAGGTAATTATGCATGAGAAGAACTTTGCTTGATTGTCAGCTTGAGTTTGTAGAACTGGCAGATTGGGGAAAACAAAACAAATTTAACTTGCAAATAATGCATATTTTACATGGAAATAACTGACAGACAACAACTTATAAAGTTCTTGCCTGCTGCTTTTATGGCCACTTTGCCGGCAGAACTATCATTTATATAGAAGTAGAAAGCACTACCACCATCTCCTGAAGGTTTCATTGGGATCAAGCTAAATCTGTTTAGAATGGGATAGTTGGGTCCAGAACCTCTTCAAAGGCAACATAAAAAACCTGTTGATAAACAGCCTGTCCCTTCTGTGAAACCGAAGTGCAGAAAAACCAGTTTCAATGGAAGTGTCTGTGAAGTTTAGTGTCTGTGAAACAGCCAGATTAAAGATAGACTGATTTTTTTTTTTTAAAAGCAGATGTAGATAAGCATTTTCTTTTTGAAGTTGAATCTTTTTTTCTTTTGAAAAACCTGGTCTTGCATAAGCAGTAAGAACTTCATATGGAGATTGCAAAAACAAAGAAACAAAAACTTGCCCAAAACCCAGTCCCCAAACTTTCCTCCATGTGGGAACCAAGGGTAACAATGTCCTGGCATCCCTCCAGACCCCTTCCATGCTTCAGCTGGGGAAGAAGGGGAGTGGATTCTCTGGGGCTTCACACAATCCCCAGTTCTTGTTTCTCTCTTTAACTCTGGTTTGTAGAGGTGTTTCAAATACCTCAAATACTTCAACCTGATGTTTTGAGGATGAGAAAAAAGATGCTAGCAAATTTAATTTCCAGCTTTGAAAAGAAGTCTATCATCAAATTGAATTGCATAACTATATTTCAATTGTATATCAGAAGGCAAAATACATTAAGAAGATTCAGTAGAAAAAAGAACTGGGTTTAGGAATAAATAAATACAGGTTAGCTATGAAATGTCTTTGTTCAGTGGCTGGGATATGGAGTACAACTGAAATGCATATTTGTTCTACAGACTTCTTTTGTGCTTCCACGAATGACGGAAGTTAGAGTTGACTAAATGGAGAAATTACAGAATTGAAATTTATGATATATATATATATTTGCAATTGCTACTTAATAAGATACATTCAGAAGTAGTGAAGATGTAATATGCACTGAAAATAGAAGACATGGAAGAAAATTGCATCACAAAAATGAATTAAATTGGATTTCAAGCCATCCATTACACAGTGGAAATGAACTTAAGAGAAGAAGATATGGCTTGGCATGCAAAATAATTATTTTAAATGGGTATATGCATTAAAAGGTTGTGTCAACATGCACACACAACTCCAGTGACCTTGTCTGGTAAGGGATGAGGAATTTTGCCTTCAGACTGCTGCAGGCTAATTGGCCCTGCACTCCCGTTTTCAAAAAATAGAATAGTTAAAGTTATTCTTTATTTGCAGAACCCTTTTTCTCTTAGACTATTGCAAGGCTTTTCAATAAGAAACCTTCGAGTATATTTGTGAAACGAGTCAGGTATTTTAGATGGGTATGTTGAAGCAAATGTAAAAACAGATCTACTAGAGTTATGTGTCAGTGGCAAAAAGCTGGCTAAAGAGTTCACAAAGAAAACATACACTTAAGTTTGGTTAAACCTGTGGAAGGAATATCCCATGTAGTCCAAACTTGAAAAGTATAAGAGTAATTATCTGAAAAGACTTGTGCCTTCCTTTCTATTCTCGTATTTCAACACTGTCAGTAGTTTGTTTTTGCTTTGACAAACTTTGCATAAACTCAGTTGAAGTTTCAAAGTAATGGATTGAGGGGAAATCCTTGGTTGCTTCTCCTTAAATATGTCTCTCATCTGGGCAGCATGGGTGGGTGCAGTCTAAGGTTACACGAGTGGTGGGTGAGCCATCTAGGGATTTCAACCACTGTAACAACAGGCAGGGCTCAACTCTTCCATTTCCTCCCTCAGCTCAAGGAACAACTGGCAAAAATAGAAAAGTCTGTGCCATGTCAGCACATCCAACAGAAAGCTTTGCCTTGTGAGGGAATACGTGTACCCTGTTTGCTGCTGGAATGAGAGGTACGCAAGATGGATGGTAGTTAAGCTGACTGCAAGTAGTAACAAGGCAAAGGATTATTACTGAATGCCGGAAAATTATCTAGTCACATGTCTAGGAAACTGTGGAGGAATCACAGAGACTTGATTATAAAGAAACTTATAGAAAGAAAGGACTAGGAATGGTCTCTCTTCTGCCTGTCTCAGGCAAATTTATCACTCAATCCATTTTCCAAACTGATCAATCTCCATTTCTAACTAGTTCTGTGCCAGTTACTCTTGTTGGAAGATTGTTCCCAACCCTCATCGCATTGAAGGTTAGAAATGTTTTTCTAACTTCATGATGTGTTTGTTCTCATGTCAACATTACCCTTTAGCTAAAATATTATTTTCCCCTTTCTGGCTTTTACATCAATGATATGTTTGTAGACAGAACCCCTATCCTCATCTCAGCTGTGATTTTAGCAAGCTCAAACAGTGTTTTGGCAACCTCTTTGCAATTGGATAGTCATTTAAGAATGGATTGACCTGGGAGAATTACTGAAAATACTAGTTACTCTACCTGCTATTTTGCATCCTGTTCTTTCAGAATTCTGCTGTGACGATTATTTGGTCTCAAAAGACCAAATAAGCTCCTTAGCAATTTCTCTAACCTGATTCCCTTTAGCCATTCTGCCTTTTTGTTCCATGCTCGACATCATCTCCTCTGATTGAAATGAGGCAGAGTATTTACTTAGTTTTTGGGCTGTACCTAGATTATCTTTAATCTCTGTCCAGTTCTTCCTGCATAGCAACTCCATTTTTCCCCCGTTGGTTTTAACATCCTTTGCAAAGTCTAATTTTTACTGGATGTTAGCATTTCTTCATCTCTAACACTCAGCTTGCTTTGCTGCTCAGTATTTTCTTGTTGGTTCTGCATACCCAGCATCTGGTCTTGTTGCCACTGTTCATCCTACTGGGCAAGCCTATTTACACATTTAAAATAGCAATTAAGGATTTAAACGAGGAAAACACATTTCCTAAAAGCAGTACTGCACTATGCTTCACACTTCCAGGTCAGGTTACTTTAGCAGCTTGTTTCTGCAATCCTAAAGAAAACTCTTATTAGACAGATGCAACCTTCTCTTTGCTTGCTGAGCATTGCTTAGTATGTACCATTTTGCATTTAGATGTTGGCTTCCAAATTATGTTCTGGGTGAAACACCAATTTGTGTTCTGTAAAGATTTAGGTAGCTTTATGTAGCTTCTGCATTCTCTCCTAAATGGTGATCAAATGAAACTTTTCTATTTACTCCTTGGATGACATTTATGGACTGAGTAGAAATGATGTAAAGTACTCTCTTTGATAATTCAGAGGAAAAACACAACAGTAATATCGGTTTCCTCATGGTAGACATAATTTTTGATATGGTGGTGTAAAATGGACACTAATGAGAATTTTAGCAATGAATAAACCTTTATAAGAATGACAGTAAATTAAGCTTAGAGATATATATATATATTTATGCTATCACACAAGGTTTCAAATCTGCCTTGTACCCATGTTTTGCTAATTTCTTTCCTCATATTCTCTACCTGCTCCCACACTTTTAATAACAACTCCTTATTTAACGTTGCCTTTTGTTGACTCCCATCATGTTTCTCTTTCATTGGCTTGAATTGCCTCTTTTTCCTCTTGCTGCTTATTTTTAACTCCTACTTTCAAAGTCATTTCTTGCTTCACCTGACTGCCTTCATAACACTAAGCTGGTTTTGCCTTGAATATTTTGTAACAGTCAACTTTGAGCACGGTAAGGTCTCTTGCCATCTCGGTGCTAGGGGAGGGGAAGCTGTCTTCTGCAGCATCTGTTGCCTAGCAATCTGTTTCTCAGGTGCCTTTAGCTGCACAGCGTTGTGATCAAAGCTTAAAAGGCAAGCGCAAGGGAAAGGGAAAATGGGTTTGAAAAACACTGCAATCAAAGCACAGCACTTGCTGCAACATTTGTGATTTTTACATGACAGCGAGGAGACCCCAGCAATACTTTATGCCCTACCTGCCATTAGGTACAAAGGGCTTAACTCCTTTTGCTAAGTGCGCTGCACTCCCTGGAAGAGAGAAGGCAGTTGTCACCTTCTAGCAGTTCTCCGCTGGACCGTGTGGCATGACTCCGCCTGTTCAAGATTCAAACTGATATCGCTCAGCCTTGGTTTCTGTTTTTTACAGCACCTTAGACATTTTCACTAACCATCAGGCTGCATTTGTACCAGGGGCCAAGGAATTAGCTTGTTCCCTATAGGATAAAGTTGGTATAGATGGGATGGAGCACCCTGAGAAGCTCTACTGTTTGTCATCCAGGTATCATTCAGAGTCAAGGACCCAGGCATGGCTTTGCATGTAACAGACCATCACTGTGATCAGCCTGAGCTGTCTCATGACACAGCAACTAGTCCAAACCAGACCCTGCTAAGGGTGCAAAAGTTCCCTGTACCTTGCAACCGACCATATTGTGTTCAGGCTTGAAAAAGGTATAAAAAGAAATCTTGTGTAATAACTCTTTCTTAAAATAGGTAATGTTCAGGTTCTTGAGATTTTAAGGTAAATTTTATTTGCACCATGAAACTAAGTAATACCATCACTGAACAAAATTAGATGGAGTGATCAGTACCATTCGTGATGTTAGAGGGAAAATGAAATTAATCATTCTTGCAAAATCAGACATAGCTCAGTGAGGTCATCTGGATGCACATGATATCTAGATGAAGACAGTATGATCCCAGCCTAACTTAGCATTTTCCAAAACCATCTTTGTAGTTTAGGTATTTGAGTTGTATTGACTTTCAGTGTGGTTGAGAATTGAAATAATTTAGGAATTCATATGAGTGTTTTGTCTGTGAAGCGACTCCTGAGTAGAAACATAAGTATGTAATGTTATTAAAAATTATATTCTACGTGTGGCACATAAAAATCCAGGGATTAAGATGAGCAAATAATCCTAAAGACAAAACCTCTCAGAAATCCAAAAAAGTTAGGGTGCAATAGCTAAAAAAGACCTCTTGGCAATCCCTTGTTTTTCTTTAAACTTCACAAAATAGAGGATTTCATCGGCTCGTCTTTCAAAAGCATAACAGGGAAATGCGGTAGAAAATTGCACTCAAAGTTACTGCGCCACTAGAGGGTTAAGCAGGTAAGTCCCTTTCCCAACTAAGTAGCTGCTGTGATTTTGGAACTTTGCAATGACATTTTCTCATACCGTGCTTTTGGCACTTGAGCAAAAAACACACCCTGCTGCTTCTCCTGTTCCTGATACTTTCTCATTTAGAAGATTATTGTTATTTGTAATAATTTTATTTATTACATTTCATGAAAAGAAACTAGGTTTTCAGGGAATGGGGTAATTATTAGTACTCTCACCTATCTCCATGATTCCGGTATTTTTGGACTTCAGTCATTCTATAGTGCATCCAAGTTTCCAGTTTAAACTGACAATTTGCCACCGAGATAACCTTTTCATAACAACCATATAAGAAGGTAGTCAGATGCTTTGTTGACTGGAGAAGTATTAAATCAAGTGTTGATTTGGGATGACTTTTCCCCTAACTTTCTGAGCTTGAAAGAGCAGCTTTTCTGTCTGTTTCATGTATGGTTTTAAGTTTTCTGAGAAAGCTGTGTCCTTACCTATGCTGTATTAAAAGTTTAGGTCTTCACCGGAAGGATAAGGCAATGAATCTTCAGAAGTAACAGATATAGGACTTCTAGTCTGAAGGTATTATCCTTCGCAGGGCTGGAGGAGGGAAAGGGGATGGAAATGAGATGGTGAGGGTGGAATTATAGTTGGGCTGAGACACCTACTGAACCTTTTTCCGCTTTTGGACTTTCCTGAGCTCCCAGGAAATAAGCTGTAGAGACTAATAAATGAGCAAAACTCTCCCTCCTCTTTAAACTCTTGAAGGGAAAGCATTAATTTCCCTGCTTTTGAAGGCTTGTCTACAAGGGCTAGTTATGGTTTTATTTGAAAAATTTTGCACAGCAAGTAATAGCCAAAATGGGTCATTTCTCATTACCCTTTTAAATCTGGGCAGCAGTGAGTCTTTGACACCACAGCACCACACCAAAGGTTAGTCTCATGGTGCTCTCTCCCATCATGGGGCCGAAAGCAATTTGCTGTGGGGTTTTTTCCCTCAAAGCTTGGTTAGAAATCATGTAAGAAGCTCAGGGAATGCTGGTACTGAAGGCCAGCAAAGACTGAAAAAAGTCAGCTGTATTGTTCACGCATCTTTTGCAAACTACACCCATTTTCAAGTTGCTGTCAGCCAGCAGGGAAGGAAGGTGGTGCAGCGAGATCCCCAGAGTCAGCACTGTGGGGATGCTGCTGCCTGCGTGTGCCATGCCAGGTGGCATGGGCAGCCAGTTGCTAGGTCATTTTGGACAAAGGAGGCTAAAATCTAAGGGGTAGTTTTGGCGTGCTCTGCCTGCACCAAATGAACTTCCAGTAGCTCAGTTTCTGGGCTCAGAAAACCAGTATTCATTTTTAGGAAAGGATGTGAAACGTGATGAGGATATATGGGCTACATATCCTGAGCTGTGTCAAAAGCGTGGCCAGCAGGTCAAGGGAGGTGATTCTGCCCCTCTGCTCCACTCTCATGAGACCCCACCTGAAATACTGTATCCAGCTCTGGGGTCCTCAGCACAGAGAAGACATGGACCTACTAGAGCGAGCCCAGAGGAGAGCCACAAAAATGATCAGAGGGCTGTAGCGTCTCTCCTATGAGGACAGGCTGAGAGAGTTAGGGTTGTTCAGCCCGGAGAAGGGAAGGCTCCAGGGAGACCCTATAGCAACCTTCCAGTACTTAAAGGGGGCCTTAAAGGAAGGATGGGGAGGGACTCCTTATCAGTGAGTGTAGTGATAGGACGAGGGGTAACAGTTTTAAACTGAAAGAAGGTAGATTTAGATTAGATATTAGGAGGAAATTCTTTACTGTGAGGGTGGTGAATCACTGGAACAGGTTGCCCAGAGAGGTTGTGGATGCCCCATCCCTGGCAGTGTTCAAGACCAGGTGGGATGGGGCTTTGAGCAACCAGTTCTAGTGGGAGGTGTCCCTGCCCATGACAAAGGGGTTGAAACTAGATGATCTTTAAGGTCCTTTCCAACCCAAACCATTCTATGATTCTATGATATAACAATGGCAAAAGTGTGAATGCCCCCAAGGCGCGTATTAGGCCCTTTTTGCGGCCCACTTTCCCTATGGCTGGAGCCCTGCTCCCTGGTGGAGGGTGGCCGGCCAGGGCCAGGCATCCTACTGCTCTCCTGGGAGGCACATTTTATCCTCTGCTTATCAACTGGTTTACGGTGTCTTTTGCTAGCTAGGCAAAATAAAATTTCAGCTGTACTTTCGGTGGCTGCAGAGGAGTATGTTTTTCGAAGACTGAAAGAGGTGGTGCTTGTTGCAGGGCCAGAGGTAGCAGAGCAAGCCTTGTTTGCTGGGTTTTGCACAACGGCTGTGGCAGCAAGAGGCAACGTTATCGGCAGGTGAAAGTTGTGTTCAGAGACACTTTACACAGCTGGTGATACTGTGTCTAGCACCTGTGGTTAATTGTGAAGCCTAGTGGATCAGAAATGCCTTGTCCTTCTAATTGTCATCTACAAGCTTAATTTTCTGTCTATTACCCCTTTTTAATCCTTTTCTATTGTTTCTGCAGAAGGGCAGGGCATTATGTTTACAGCATGGGTGATTTTATAGAAGGGTATCAAACTCACGTCAACAACTCGTACATAAGCAGTGCAAGCTTTAGGGCACTGGAACATAAATTCCCTCAGAAATGGCACAGCGATATAATAGAATGTAACAATGTGGATGTGGAAAACTGTGTTTAAAACTATCTAATTCATTCCAGCTCTTGCTCCTCCTCTCAGAAGAAAGTGTGATGTTGGATTTGCTTCCTAGAAGCTTTGCTTTTCCTCTCAGTGCTGAAGAAAAGTGAGAGGCTGCTGCATGCAGGAGGGAAGATGATGGTCTCAGTATTCACTGCTGAGTGGTATACAGCTTATGCATTGCTCTCCATGAGGGGCAGAGCTTCATTAAGGAAGGGTAGAGGGTAACCATATGGTACCACAACATTTTGTGTTTCTATCTGTTTCTGCACCATCTCCAAAAGCTGTTTTTCCACGCCCCTGCCTCTTATAACCCTCTCCTCTTTCTACAAGACCTTTCCTCACTTTTTTTCTCTCCCTTTTCTGCTCCCTGGCCAGACTTCAGGTTCTTAGGTGCTCTGCCATTCCCTTTCCAGTTCCTGACCCAGAAATCTGTCAGGTGTGCTGGGATGTTGCTGGGACAGAACTGAAGCAGTGGTAGAGTGCGGGAAGGAGTTAAAACTGGAGACTGGGAAGCTTTGAAACAGAACACAATAGTTATTGTGCTAATTTTCATCTCCATAGCAACACTAATGCGATTTTTTTCCCTCACTCCTGGAATTCCCCTCCTATGGTCTCCTCCTGGGCTGAGCTGAGCCCTGGGCTCAGCCTGGAGACCAGCATTGGTACAAGGGCTTGGAGGGTGCCTGTATGGTTTTGAATTGGTGGAAGGGCTGTTGGAAAATTGGTGAGAGGCAGAGAAAAAAAACCCCAAACCTGCTTGTGCAACTCTGCTGGCTATCCTTATGGTGCGGGGACAGATGCAATCAGGAGGTTTGCCACCGAGGAGCAAAAAGAGTCTTGCTGAAATGGCAATGGCAGCTGGCACAATAGGCAGCAGTGTTTCTGTTGGAAGGATTCTTGCAGAGGTTCTATGAGGATGAGAGGTCAATATTGCTTTTCTAGGTGACCCCTCAGAGAGACACTCTTGCCTTTGAATGTATTACCTTTAAATTTGGGGTTAGATCATCTGAAGGTCTGCACAAATTGCATACCAAAACTAGGCTTTTGGAATAACTTTTCTGAAATCAAATCATTAATAGTGCTGAGACTGTGATTAATGCAACTGAATATCTTAAAATCTGTATGCATCTTTAACTACCTTACTTTGGGTAATATAGCTTATAAAAGGTAAACATGAGCATCATTCAAACTGTAAAGCAAACTAGTACCTCACTTGCATTTTCTCCTATACCTGCTATCTTGGTAACCATGCTTACATTATCATAAGCTTGTTTTTTTTAACTCTTGTGGTACCACCATACTGAGTGAGAAAAGGTGGTTAGCTGGGAGGAAGGAGACTTTCTGATATTCCATAAATGCAAGTGTCCCAAGGTGTATTTGTCACTGCTTAACACTGCTGTGCCATTTGGAGAATGCCAGAGGGTAAACTTTGAAAAGGCATAGGAAGCACCAAGAGGGAGAAGAAAATGTTAGAAAATGCTGTTGTGACAGATGGTGAGATGGTAGGCTGTTCTCAGATGGAGTCATGTTGAAAAGCTTTACTTCTCCAGTCTGGACAGCTTCTCAAGAACAGGCTGGGGGCAAAAATGTCCAGAAAGTCTCAGAATGGCTTTCATCTGTGAAATTCAACTACCAGCAGATAAAAGTTAGCTAGCAGTTCTCTAGGTAGCTGTATTAGAGTTGAACACGTTCTGCTGGCAGTGTTGGCTGTCCACCAAGATCTATCAGGAGTCCTGGCTGGAACTCATTGTGCCTTGGCTGAAAAATGTAAGTGCTGGCCACAAAACATGGGAGTGTGATGGTGGCCTTCCTAGCAAACCATCAGCACCATTTGGAGTCAAAACAGCACCTGCTGGAAGCCTTTTTTGTCAATGGACCTTGACTTAGCTTGCAGTAGTGGAGTATCCAGATGTTCCCTTCTGAGCTAGTGCCCCTGCTGGATGTAGAACATCAGGTTTGGCACTATTCTGGCAGCTAGAACTGGGCACATAGGTGTTTCTATTGAGAATATCTCTATTAGACTTTGCTCAGGTTTTGACTAAATGGCTGTTGCAATCTTGAGAAAGTTATGTAGTTCTGCAGCTGGAATGCACCCAGCTATGCAGCAGCATTTAAAGTGGAAATGACACCTAAGCACCTCATGGAAACAGTGAGCTCCCAGGTAACCTGAGGGCACAATCAAGGAAAGCTGCAGGAAAGTTAACTCAAAATATAGAGCTGCTTGCCTTATAAGCTGACTCTGAAGATGAATTGATAAATCATTTTCAAGCAAGTGTTCCATTTCACCAAAAGTATATACTAATTATATAGATGTTATCCTACATACATTAAGAATTTCAATTAAAAAAAAAAGGAATAAACTTAAGCATCTTTTACTTCCTCCACTCCCTTCTGTCCATCCCTTCTCCCATCTTTCAATCACATAACCTTAATACCCAAATTAGAGACCTTCCTTTCCCCACACATTCAGAGCCTATTGCGCACATGTAGTTTCCAGAGCACTGAGTGGGCTTGATGTACCATCAGGCTGGAACGTGTTAGGAGCTAATTCTGGGATGCGTGAGTACAGGAATCGTCATGGGAACACAGCCGATAATCAAGAAGGATAAAAATTCCAGTAGGAAAACAAGCTATGGGAGGCTTCCGTCATGTTGCTCAAAACAACCTTAAAAAGATAATGATTTTGCAATTATTTCAAAGGAGACACCATGCAGTAGAAATCCCTGACAAAGCAAATCACCAGTAATTAATAAAAAAGGCACTTAAAAAAAGTAATTTCTTCCAGTCATACAAGGACATAAAACTGTCCTTCCCCTAGACCCTATTAATGAAAAAATAAATAATTTGAGGAGTCGGTTTCCCTCTGATTGAAACTCTGCTAATTAGCATTGTCAAAAAATATTTTCTCACCTTTTTTTTTTTTACTGACAGAAAAGGAAGGTTTGAGTTAGCCTACCACATAGCCAGCCAGTAGCCTTTTAATCCAGTTTCCTTGGGAAGTGATGCTTACAAGATCGTGCTGTCTGTCAGTCCCCATGAGTTCCTTTTGAACTCATTGCCCAGTTTTAACTAAACTTGCAGAGAGATCAAGAGTCTCTATACGTTTGATAAAACATGCTGCCAAATAGACGCAAGGCAAGCCCCTGTTAATGGAAAGGCCACAGCGTGTGTTCAACTTATTATTAGACATCAGAGAATCTGTATGAAGGAACAGAAGGACTCAAAACTTTTATAAGAACAAGAACTATAGGAAAGCAAGCTTCAAAAGTTTCACTACTCAGATAACTTGTTGGGAGTCGTTATACTAAGCTCTATGATATAAGTACTCTTAATTTTTTAATTCCAACCAGTGCAGGGCCTCCTGATAATTAAGGTGTCAACATTTCAGTGATGAAAAGACGTATTGAAAATCAATGATCAGTTGACATTGCTGTATGCAGGGAAGAGAGAAAGGTCTTGCAAAGGTCTGCAGAACCAGCTGTGAAAGCCTTCTGTCACCTTGCTGGGAGGGCAGAGCTGTAAGACTGAACCACCATTTGCTAATTCTTGTCATTTAAAGTTTTGCATGTTCCCATACCAAGACAACAGACTCAGTAACCCTGAACTCGAAGCTGCAGGGAAGCTCATTACAGGAAGATCTGTCAATCTGAGCAATACACGCCTGGCCCATCCTTGCAGAGTTCATGTACCTCTTACTCTTCAATGTATTTTTCTTCCTAGTTCTTTGTTAAAGAGGGGAATGCTCCTCACCTTGCCTTATGAGTCAGGAAAGCAAGACACAGGGAGACTAAATGGTGAGACCAAGGTCACATGCTTTGGCAGAGGATGAAGTTAAACCCAAACCCTCTGAGCCGTGGGTCAGCAGCGACTCCGAGAGCCATGCTGCGGGAAAGGGCAGCTTCGGGCTCCCCGCAGGGTGGAAAGCTCTTTCACGTGATCTCTGCCCTTCTTCCCTCCTCAAACCAGCTCTGGGATTCCTGCTTGCACTGTTTCAGGTCGTACTTTGGCATATTAGACGTCCTGGAACTGGCCATTATGCCATCGCTTTTGAAGTGACTTTTAGGTATATCCCAATGCAAGACTCAGTATTACAAACTTGCTTACAAAAACGGCTTGCTACCCTCCCTTTCAGCATTCATAAGCTATGTCCAGAAATACTCCAAAGTAGTTGCTAACAGCCTAGATTGTGATTCTGACTGCATAAAAGACAAGTAATTTCAAATTATGAAAATTAACTACTTACATAATTTGATTTATTCTGTTATAGTCTCTGTGAGGTTTTAATCACAGTACCTTATCCTCAGGTAGTGCTCTGTTAAGGCTGAACTGACAGTATATTGCGTGGCTCTGAAAGGTCTAGTGAGAGTGCTCGGGTGGTATGAGGGAAAAACAGGTAGATGATATAACAGAAATTCTATTTCAGTCTCTCGCCTGTAATTATTCCATCTCTTTCATGTCGTCTGTGTTTATTCTATTGCATTTTGATTTAGCAGCCTCTTTAAGATCATGCTTAATATGTATACATACATTTTGAATACTACTCTTACTGGAATGCCTAGTTCAGACTTCCTGAACTTTTGCAATCCATTAATGTTTCCCCCAGCTCAGAAAGGACCTTTATGTTTCCCCGCTCCAGACAAGCAGGCACTGTTCCAGAGTCCAGCCCAGCTCCTGCTTTCTTGCTAAGGAAGAACCACCCTGCAGCCCACTCGCAAATGCTGGTGTGGAGCATGTTCTCCAGGGCAAAGAGGCTGCTCAACATTTAGAGGAACCAGGCAGGGGAGGAAACTCCGGAACCAGCAGATCCCTCACAGCCCACGTGAGGCTGGAGGTAGCAGCAGCTTTTGTAGCTCCGTTAGCTTGGTTTCCTCAGGACGGTGCAAGGAGGAGAGGCAGTTTCTCAGACAGCGTGGTCCAGACCTCCAAGACAAGCCACTTGCCTTCAAAACTCCCTCACAAGCAGTGCTTTAGTCAGCGCTGACCATAAAGGGGTGGTGGTGGCTTGTGGTTGCACCTGAGAGGAGGCAAGTCAACAGTAGGACAGCCTGTTCAAATCAGGTTTTGCTTTTATAGTCACACAGATAGCCCAGTGCCACAGGCTGTGGTACAACCTCCTTCTTATCACCGTGGAGAATCTGAAGAGCAGAGACTGCACTAGGAATATTTTTATCTTTTCAATTTATTTGTTGATGTATTTCCTTAGTTCTGATAGGGATCCTTCTTCTACCTCCCATTGGCTCCACCAGCCACATACATAAAACAGGGTAAAAAACAGACAACCACTTGCAAACAAACCAGAAAAAAGGGTCTGGGCACTGAGTACTTACAAGTAACTTGGAATCTAAATTACAAACAAACAAAAAGCATCAGAGTAGCTAGCTGGATAACCTTTCAGAAGGCAGAAACATTGTCTGAATTACCTCTTTAGTTCCTTCCTTTAGCACATTATCATCACTTTGATCTAAATTGAATTGACTCTAAGCCAGTTTATCGCAGCGTATGAGCTGCTCCCCTGTAGATGCTGGAGATGAGGCTCTTGCCTGAAAGCCAGGTGTGACACTGCTCACTCTCAAAGGCACCAAATGAGAGAGGTGAGAACAGAGTCTTACAGTACCTTCCACTACAGAGACAGAAGAAAAACCAATTCTCAGTTTTAGGGTAGGTTTTAGAAGGAGATGATGATGCAAAGAAAGGAAGAAAGGTATTTTTCTCCCCTTCTTCCCCCTGCCGCCCCCCC
>VFFE01005258.1:297594-415473 GCA_008921705.1 Burhinus oedicnemus
ACCCTCGCCTTCCCCCCACCCCGGCCGCAGGGAGCAGCGGGGGTCCCTTGCGGGGCTGCGCTTGTGCCACCTTCCCGGCTCCCCGGGCTGGGAGAAGCCGCGCGGGTCCTCCGGCGGGCCGTGGTGTATCCTAAATTGGGCGGAAAGGCCGCTGGCTAGCCGTCGTCTTTTCGGTCTCAGCCTTGGGGGGGGGGGGAAGAAGGTGAAGGTCTGTTTCAAGCAGCCGACTTCTGTGGGATTTTGGATGCTCAGAAGTGCATGCTCGTGGATGAGACTGTTAGCCTCCTCCAAAATGTTATGAGCGGCTTGTGAGAATGAGGTGCCAGGCTGCATGTGCATGTGGTGCAGAGGTGGACAAGTATGTGCTCGGTTCTTCCGCAAAGGCAAAAGAGGAGCTGGCAGAGTCATATGTTTGGACCAGGAGATTTTAAAGTGGGCGATACCTCAGTGATGTGCTTAGTCGTGCCTGGGAGATAACTGACCTGCTGCCCCTGGGCTGAGCCCCAGGCTCTTCAGCACCTACCAACAGTTGCACACCTATTTGGTGCCTTCTCTCTCCCTCTTCTCAGCAGTCAGCACTAGCCTTCAACACATCTCAGGGGTTGCTTCTAGCCCATCATCCGAGGAGGCTGAGTACCACAGGAACAACCTATTTGCACGCAGTGCTTTGAGCTCCTCTATACACACTGTGTGCAATTCACTTCCCTGATACTTATTTTGCCTTTGTGGGTGCTAGTTAGTAAATCATTCAGCTCATGATGTTTGGTGTTCACTTGGACCTCTGTTTATACAAGTCTCTGTTTTTGAAGCAAACCAAAATGTGTTTCAGTGAAACCAGCCCCCACATACCGTTGCAAACTTCTATTCTGCAAAAGCTTTAAAAAGCTGATAGTGCTAGAAGTTCACTTATACTTTTCGTTATTCAAAAAGGCAAAGGAAAACCTTTATAGATAGCAGCTCTAACAAGTACCTGCGTCACACAGCCACGTTGTAGTTTCGTCAGTCTAATTAGAGGCAGTCTCCCTGGATTGTTTGGTGCCTGCCAGGTTTTGAGGTGACTGCTTAGGACTTGCCTTCTCTATGCTTTTTAAGGTCCAGTTTTACGTGAACTGAACACAGATTTTTCTTCTGCAGGTTTTAGCACTAGTGAATAAAGTCTTCTCCTCCCTCAGCTGGCAGTCACATGTATCTCCTGCTATTGTTTGAATTAATGAAAGAAGTTTTAATTATACCACAAGCGACCTTAGAAATAGCAGAGGTTAAGCAAAACAGTCCTGCTCTGTCCGCTGCTCCTGATGACTAAGAGTTGACTGTTTATGATTAACCTGTGTTCGCTCTGTGGTCTGCATCTGGCTTCAGATTGATGCCATTATACTTCGTCTAACGGGAATGTGAAAGTGCATCTCTAGAACTGACAACTCAGT
The DNA here is from genome assembly GCA_008921705.1 of Burhinus oedicnemus. Classification (NCBI taxonomy): domain Eukaryota; kingdom Metazoa; phylum Chordata; class Aves; order Charadriiformes; family Burhinidae; genus Burhinus; species Burhinus oedicnemus. The sequence goes on from VFFE01005258.1 coordinate 299,019, forward strand.
ATATAATTTTTCTGCAGTGCCTGCAAACCTTTTAAAAAGATTTTTCTCCTAGGGAAAACTGCTTGAGTGACATTGATGGTGGCAGAAACTCTCTAGTAATTCCCACAACAGTGTGCAAGGGCATTGGATGTCACAGTGTGAGCAAGTAGTCTCTCCAGCTCCTTCTTCAAATACCTCCTTAGGACCTTTTACTTCCTGTAGTGTTTGCTTCGGGTTTGCTCATTGCTACTTTGTTCTTTGTGTGCTCTTTCGGTTTCAAACTGCTGCTCATCCTCACATTGCACTTCATCAGCAAAGCTGCCCCCTACTCAGTGTAGTGGTGTCTTGATCAGCTGGTGTGCCTCACAGCAATAGCTTTGATGATAGCATGAAGGGGCTTTTCTGTTTTGATTACAACAAGTAGCAATTTAGAGCTTATTTTTCAGAGTAAATTTTTTGTTGTGTTCTTTTACATAGGAACAGTCATGCTGGGTCAGGCAGAAAGTCCTTCTAAGTCCATTATATTCCCTCTGAGGAGAGCTGGCAGTGGGTACTTCGGAAAAGAGTGTAAGACCTGGGCAAATACAGAGGGATCCTTGTCCTGGCACACCCTCTCATCTTGCTGAAGCTTAGGCAATACAAGTCTGAAACGCCAGCTATGCCTTTGTATGTAATCACCTTGAGGGGTCTTTCTTATGACAGTGTCTACAGACACTTTTTGAACACATTTATACTTTTGGTATCCACTCTATCCCTCCAGCAAGCTGTTCTACAGCACACCTAGCCATTGGGCTTATGAAAAAGCATTTCTTGATTGTTTTAAACTTCTGTTTAGAAAAATTGTATGTCAAACAAAGTCAAGCAATGGTGGGAGAGTTTTACTTAGCTTAAGTCATATTTGCATTGGTATAGACAAAGCTATTTAATCCCCTGCATTAGAAAAAAAAAAAGGTCAATAAACAGGTAACAGCTGCATACAGGGCCACTATGTTTACTGGAGGAAGAAGGCCCATACTTCTTACGTACTTCAATCTCAAGTGTTTTGAGACAGTCTTTTTGCCCAGAGTTTCCACAGTGCCCACCTCATTAAAGTCCTGATCCTGGACTCAGGTTCCAAGACACTGTGACAACACAAATAATAATAATGGATTGTTCGAATGATAAATAACAAGCAAATGAAAATTTGGTGTGGTGGCTGAGCTGTGGATGCAGAACACTGTTGAGTTTTGTGACATGCATTTTAGTCCCTTTCTGAGAGACTTGATGCAGACAGAAACATTTTCTTAGATGAACAATAAAATAATTGTGTCTCTTGCATTCAAGATTACATCCCATATCTTTTGTTTCCAAACAATGCTCATCACCAGTGGTGATGCTAGTCCCAGCTTTTTCCTTGAGCTGACAGAGTTAGTTGCCAGCATCTCAGAAATTTGTTCAGAGACAATTCTCCGGGTATGTCTGTGGCCAGGAGAACCCCAAGAGTGATCTCTGACCATCTGACTGTAAACTCCCCACAAACTAAATCAGAAAATCTGGATCTGAAGATGTCAGCAAAGCTATGGAAGATTGGCATGAGTCACAGTCACCCTCCACTTCAAAAGACAGCCTTTCTCAGCTTTCTGCGTTTATCAACTTGGGCCGGGGGGATCAAGAGAGCAGCACTGCCCTGCAGTGCGTCCAGAGCCTCAGGAAAATGTGTGACTTACGGAGTTACTTATTCCCTGTGCATGCCAGCTAATGGCCTCTACGGCATCTCAGACCTCCCTCCCCAGGGCTGGTGTGGTAGATGATAATGAGCTGGCGTGTAAAGCTGGTGTGGGAGAAGAGTGGGGCAGGGAATCCTCAGTTTACTACAGTGTTTGAAATTCCAGTATCCAGCCATGAAGTCCAGGTTGCTTTCCTCTTTCTCTGTCTTCAAACTGTGCCTCACATCAGTATGGAGTGAAAGAAGGATTGGAGCTGATTTGTAAGCCACCGTCCTTTGTAAGCTCTCTGCCCTTCTCAACACTACAGATTTGATACACCTGAAAGTCTGGGGGCTTTTTCATCACATTTAAATCCCCCTTGTGCAATAAGTCAGGTGGATAATTTGTATTTCCTGTGTGGCATTCCTTTGTTTGCAGGCTCTGTTTCTTTCTGCGAGGTTTGTTTCCAGGGATGTTACGAAGCTTTAGTTGTTCCCTGATGCTTCATCCTTTCCCATTCACTAGTGTAAAACTGATGGCTGGGGTTTGCGACAGCCGTCTCTCCTCTCTGCCTGGATCACATCCGCAGGACTGGAGGTCAATCAGGTGGGGATGTTGGGTTTTTTTCCTCATATGCTTCCTCCTTTCCAGGCATGGGTTTGAGAAAAGAAAGACTTTTGTTCTGGAAGAGCATAATAGCATGCTGGTGAAGAGTGTGGTAAAGCTCCCACTCTAGTGCTGCAGGTGGATTAGGAGGTTAATGGGTAGCTACTGTTCCCGTCTCTTTCCTCAGCTCAGGGTATGCCTGTGCAGGCTTGCAGAGCCACATCTTCCCAGTAAACAAAGCAGGACCAGAGCGAGGACTTGAGGATGAACATATCATTGTCTACGCTGTTTAATTTGTATCACTGTCCTGGGTGCGACAGTAGCCGGTGCTAACTAACACTCAGAGGTGATGCCCAGGCACAGTTTGGAGGAGAGCGCAGGCCAAGGGCTGTTACTCATAGGCACTGTAGCTATGGCACACTCAGTTGAGTTGGATTTAAATTTAGCTGTATATCGGCACAGTCAGTGGCTTCTTTAATGTATCTTAGCTGTGACATATCAGCAGAATATTTTGAAGCAGGGAGTAGTGTGTGCGTCTGCATATAATACACAGGGATCGTGAGAAGAGTATTGTACCAGGTAAGAACAATATGGGTTATTCATTGCCAACATTATGCTAAGAAGACAAGAGTGTTTAGTTATGTAGCAGAAAACAACACCTCAAAAGAATAGCTATTCTTTTGTGAAGGACTTCTGTAGCTTTCTCCTACATGCACCTTGTCATGCTCATCCTGAGTTGCCACATTCCCATTCTCTGTGACCTTGGGGACAGCCAGTAAAATCCCCAGTGAGGGCTAAAGCACTGGTGCCTGAAAGTATGGGAGCTCTGTGAACTGTTTCGCACTACTGACCACCCCCCTTAACCCCTCAAGAAACCCCCACTGTGTGAACTGCTTACTCCTGGTAGCAAGCTGCTACATGTTGTAACTCGGTATTTGCTGCTTCTGTTGCTGCCTCCTTGTTACCGTACCTCCATTGTGTTATCCCGCCGCTGTGCATCAGTCTTCAGCCTGAGGCACAAAGACAGGTTTTAGTGAGGTTTTTACAGTTGCGACGGGGATGGGCCCCGCTATGCCCTGGGTCAGAGCCATCCCTGGACACAACGCGTTTCCTTTCTGGGGGTGGGGAAGAGGCCCTGACCATGGTTACCCAGGCATAACCAAAGACACCAAGCATAAGACAAAACAGCTTAAACTGATGTAAGAAATTAATGTGGCAGATAGTGCTGCCAGAAGAGATTTCCTCCCACTGGGTTTATGACAGGTAAGTATAAAAGTTGCTGTTTAGTCTCTAGGGCCACACTGTCTTGGAGAAGCAGCTCCTCCTTCACAGAGTTGTTTATTAGGGCAACAATTCAGCATTGCAGGGGATACACACGCCTTTTCAATTTTTACTGCTCTGCTCTTAGAGGAGCTCTAGTTGACCATCTTCTGCCCTTTTTAAATCCTTCTACTCTTTCGCTCTCCTTTCTGAGCACATCTGTCTATTGTACATATGCTGACCAGCCTGTATGGTGTGAAGGCAGATTGAATCAGCGTGACACAGAGATTTGGAGCAGACTCAGCTCAAGGACAGAACCCCCTCAGAGCAGCGTGAGGGGGCTCAATGGGTGGCCTCGTGGACAGGAGAGGTGAGAAGGAGGTTGCTGAACCTGCAGTGCAGCTGCCAGTGTTTGGCATCAGATCCATCTTTAGGAGCTGTTGCCGAGTCCCAGGATGACCTGGGGACCGATGCCTCACAGTTCTTGCCTTTTCTACCTCGCTATAAATACCTACATATTTGGGATAAAATATGATACGCGGAAGCCAGGCTAACTTCAGTTAGATGACAGGGGTTATGATGTTATTATTTACATGATGATGTCTAGAGAGCAGGGAACATAGCCTCGTTGACTCTGCCTTGCATAGCTGTCAGGGTAATGTGCTGTGGTGTGCCCTTAATGAGGGTCAGTGGAGCAGTTCAGCAGGGGCAGTGACAGACCATCTGCGGTTTGCAATACCAGGTGCTCGGCATCTCTTAAAATCAGACTATTTGTTTGCACCCTTTAATTAAAACACTCTCAGTTTTCTTAAAGTCTGACTATTAAGTGAGAATGAAGATTGCTGCTTAGAAAAACAGCCGATCATTTTTGCTTAATGAAATGTGTGTATCTCATTGCTGTGTACCTAGACAGGGAAAAATGTGAAAACGTTTATCCTCTGTAAATAATAATTACACTACAAGTATTCAAACCTGCTGTCATCACAGAGACCATTGGATTAAGTTCCAGCATGCCCTCCAGCAGATTTAGCAGGAATATGGGGCAAGTGATGGTGGGTTACTGTTCTCCAAAGAAAAACGGAGAGGCCAAGACGCCCTCTTGGAAAAAGGAAATGTCACAACTTCTACGGACAGAGGGTGGGAAAGGAGATGCACAGCAGTGAGTAACTGAAGAACAAGAAAGAGACTGGGACTTTAAAAAGCATGAATGTTGTCTCATGATGGTCAGGAAAAGAAGAATGCAATGGGAAGTCACTCAGAACAAAAACATGAAACTTACTGTTACCAGAAAAAATCATTACAGAGTTTCCAGAATGTGAAAACTGGAAGCTGAGAGGGAGGACAAGGATGTTTATATCCTGATTTACAACTAGATTATGCCTGGAAGAAGTTTAATACCTCTTTCTTGGATTTAGTAACTTCCATTTCAGTTGTCTACTGGGGTTTTAGTGGCTTCAAGCCAATGTATATCAATGTGTATGTTCATGTAGTGAAAAGAACTACAGAAGCCGGCAAAATCCATCGGCTTTCCTGCTTCCTTCAAAAGTGAGGATGTCCTCCATATTTCACATTTTTGTAAACTTTAGAGACTATGCAATACAGTTATTCATCCAAAGTGATAACTGCCTAAGAGCTTAGGTGGGTATTTCAGCCTTTAGTAAGTATCAAATCTATTCCTAATCATAACAAAGACCACAGGGGTCTGAGGGAAGCTTTAGATGAGAGCCACGAGAGAAATCTTGATTTTTTTCACTGCTAAACTGCTGGGTAACTACATTTAACAGATTACTTCTTTAGGCAGATTGTTGTCTCTGGGAATGCATGTTTTTATTTTCTGGAAATTGTATTTTCCACTTGACTGGGTGCTGCTGTTCTGTCAGCTGCTGTGACTGCACTCGCACGCATGCACACATGCACGCAAACACACAGGGGCGGGTATCAGAGCAGTATGCAACTGGAAACGTATGAGTTTGATTAGCAAAAAGAAGAGATGTTAATTACAGGGTGAAAGGCAAAATGGTGTACAGTATGCTTACAGCTACAGGTAATAGTGCCCTTACTCAGCACATCATTAAAATATACCTAATACCTCAAGCTAAAAGGCTTGCTGTTGCATGTAAAACAAAACATTATATATACAGTATATATATAAACAACTTCAGACCTCAGCTCAGTAATGAAAAAAATGAGTATATCTTTTTCCCCAAAGAGAAATGCTTTGCATAAATACTGATGATGAGAACTATTGATGACAGCAGTGCTTGTAGAGATGTGTCAATGCTGATAAAAAACGCAATGGCATGGGGATGACTTCTGAAAGTGGCAAAAAAAGCATAGTGTCTACTTAAATACATGCCAAAGTGCCAATAACAGAATTCAGCTCTGAAGACGGAAAGCCAGCATTCAGTTGAGAGAAAATACATTTCATTCCACTTCAACGCAACCTGAAGCAATTTTAGTTGAAGAAAAGGATATGGACTAGTCTCTGCTATGTTCCACTTTATTGTGCTTTCTCCTAATTTCTACAGGCATTGCCTTTTCTCTAATTCATTGCTCTTCTGCTTGTTTATTGGATGGGGGGTTTTCTCCCATGTTGTGTCATTTCTGTATTTCTTTGTCCCTTTTGTACATCATCTTTTTGTTTGTTTGTTCATTTGTTTCTAGTTGCTTCTATTTTTCCTGTCTTTTTTCTTAGAATGATTCCTATTAAAGTTGCATTTGGAAGCCTTGTCCAAAGATGGAGCGTCCACTGTGTACAGACTGCAGATACTATTAGTAAGCAACAATCTCTTCTTCCCATCTAATTAGTTAAAACAGTAAATGTGCATAAAAAAGAACAAAAAACATTTGCAGGTGAGGTAACTTCTTGGCTTTTTTACCTCTTGAAGCTCACTCATATTTACATAAACAATTTTGCTACCTTTTTATAGAAGGAAGGTTTCAAGCAATGAAATAACAATAGAGTTTAAAAATATATAATGTATCATATCAGCTGAGGACAAGAAAGTTGTGGAGAACAGAGGAAAGGAAATTCCCACCTACTTAAAATGAGGAACTTCCATATTATCAGTACTAAGAAGCTGTGCCCTCGCTGTCTCAAATTCACATGCAGATATTTCAAAATCCCTGCGAATGAGCACATGTAAGCAATGTTAACTGCAATAGGTAAACTACATCCCATAACACATTCTGATGTTATAACCGTCTTTCCCTTTGGATATCTTAAGAGCACTTTGTTCAGTCAGACTAGACTGGGTTTTTCCTGCCTAGAAAGCCCCAGTGCTTCATTCCCTGCTAATAGGCTACCAGAATTATTCTGATAACAAGCAACTTTGGTCTCTACCCTAGGGTGCTGTCTCAGTAAGCAGGCTGATTTTGTTTGGATTCAGATTTGTTGAAGATTTACTGAAGTCTGTGGGGCTCAGCCGTTTTCACTGAGAAGGAGGGTCTTTGTCATCTTGGAGATATTTTCAAAACTAATGAGAACCTGCTGAAGTGAATAACTGCCTCCTGCCTGATGTTAAAAAAAAAAAAAAGCAGGTCTAACAATCTAAATCTTATGAGTAGTTAGATCTGTTTTCTGCAGGAAAGAAAAAGTCATGACATCAGTCATCAGGAAAGACAGAGGAGGTATCTACATAACCTTATTCCAAATGCACTGAGGATCCATGCTGGAGAAGGAGAAAAAAAGAGCCAAACAGTAGAGGATCAATAGCTAAAGGAAAGTATGTCTTCCACAGTGACTGAATGGTGTGTGTGCATTTGTCTCAGTGCTGTCAAGTCCAGCATCCCTTGCTCTAAGTCCTTTTTTACACTTTTCATGGATGTTTGTGCTGATTTTGACTGAATGAGACCAACATGGCTTTTTCCATAACGAGATCAGTATTTGCCACTGCTTGCTTCCACCAAGTGCTGACTTCCACTAAGGCTGCAGGACTTCTTGAAAAAATCCTCCTCCCCTTCCTTTATCCTTCTTAATCCAGAAAGATATTGATAAATTTCCAACCCAGCCTGGCACTAAATAGCTCCTACTGGTTCTCTTAAAGAAATCTTTGTGTGTGGTTCTGATTGACTAAAAAGTAAATAGACTGCACAAGATAGATAACGTTTAATTTAAGTTAAAATTACTAGGGTTTGCTCAGACATCTCTGAGTCTTTTTGTTTTCTGCTGCTGTGATTCATATTTAGAAAATTCCACTGGAAAATGAAAAGCCCAGGGACATATTTATTGCAAAGATTTTGAATCTTCCATTATTAAACAACTTGACTGATTGCATTGTTCTTAAACAGACTGAGCTCAGGTGAGGATATGGAAGAATAGATGAGACAAATATTCTAATGGCTTCTAAATAAATGCATCTTTCCATGACAGCCTTTGCTTTTAAAGATCCCACTCTCTGAAATAGCTTCTTGCATCATTAATGAATAGTGTGTAGCTGGCTGATTATTCACCTTCTTTTGTGCAAGAGCTTAGTGGATTTGCTTTGAATACAGACTATGGAATGAACGTGTTCAAGGTTTTAAAAGTCCCTGTTTTCTAAAAAGCAGATTTGTCACCAAGCTACATCTCTGGAAATGTGTAACATCATCTTTTTTTTTCCCCCAGTTTCTTGGCTTGTAGAAATGTAAATCATATTTTAGGACCCCCACCAATCTATCTGTGTGTTTTCCTCTGTTCCTGAATAAGCATACTCTTTGAAAGCTCAGATGAAGTTCTGCTGAAAGAGTACAGCAAAAGTTTCTTTTGTGTTCTTTTCTAAATAAATCACTAGATTATGCCTTTATTTTTCAAGATATATTTAAATGTAACTTTGTAAGTGATGGTGAGACTGTCATGGGGAAGTACTGATGGTTAGCGTGTTTTCAAAAAAAAAAAAAGTAATCAAGCACAGGTTTGTAGTGACCAGCTGCGTATTGCATGAGATCCCTAAGATCTGAGGCTGGTGAAGTTCATGGTCATTCACTTCAGTCAGCCTTCCAGTTATTTACAATAGAGGGAAACCTTCTAGTGACAGTTGCCTTTCTCCAAAGACATGAAGATTGGGGAAGTTACTGACAGTTCTGCTTTTACCCTGAAAAGCTTTAGCTATGCATCCAAGCATTTCCCAATAGATAACCACCTCTCTTCATTTTTCTGCCTTGCATTACTCACCCCTGTGCCTTCCCTCTTTTTTGAGAGATGCTTGGCTCCCTCTGTCACCATGGAACTTTGAATGTTTTTCTTTCATATTTTTCCCAGAAATATGCACTTTTCTACATATTTTTCTGTCCCTCCATTTGTGATTTTGTCTCTTCTATCTTGCAAACGCTTGCATGCATCCAAAGGCATTGGACCTTCACCTGCTCCCTCATAGAGAAAAAAGTCTTCTGGGGCATGTTCTTCCCTGTAATTCCTGTGCTATACACGCATTTTGCTTTCTCAGGCTCCTTTCCGCTCCCTCACCTCTAATAAAATCTTTGATCTTTAACGTCTAGTAGGGACAATGTTTCAAAATCATTTTCATACACCTAGGGGCAACTCTTGCTTCCTCCTCCTGTTTTGTCTTAAAATAGCCTAGAATATTTAGAAGGAATAGTAAAGTATGATTAGGAGATCTACCATACCCGTAATCCTAAGATTTATTTGATATAGGAGTGACCAGTGGCTCATTAGTTCATTCTTGGCATCGTCTTTGTGAAGTTCAGCTACTGCTTTCTTTGAACTTCTAACTGTTGTCTGCTTGCTGTTACTTTTATGAATCTATCTTTGCAAAGAGTGAAGAAAGCCTTAGGTGAAAACCAAGATTCCTCCTAAGTATATTTTGCTGTCCACTGAAAGACTCGCAGGTTGGTTTCCTGAACTTTTACATGCATGTAGGAAGATGGGAACTTCATTCATGAATCTGTGGGTGAATGATGGAAAGCATTTGCTGTTAACAATAAAACACATTCAAAGCTATAAATACATTATTTTGAGTTTATAAATTTAAGAATTGATCTGCATTGTGGGCGAGGAGGAGCTTGAGGCTAGGGAGCCAGTTAGCTTTGTTTGATGTCAGATCCAGCTGGGAAATAGCCAGTTTTTTTCTGTAAGGGGATAGAAACAAAGTAAATAGGTTTGGTTGCTTGAAGAAGGTGAGGGCTGAAGTGCCTGCAGCCTTTTTGCTCAGGTGGGTGGTTGAGCTCTCTGTTTCACCAATACAGCATGTTCTGGAAAATAAAACCTTATCTGCAACTCTAGTCCTTTTTGGGCAAGCTGTTAGTCTGCTTTGGTGCTCTGTGACTGAAGGTTCAGCTATTGAAAGAGGAGAAGACCTATAGCAGGAGTTCTAGAGTTGGCACCTGAAGTGGCAATGTTCAGGCTGTAGGCAAAAGCTTTGGCCTGTTGGATGGCAGGAAAAAGTCAAGTACAGCTGAGTTCACAGCATCTCTCTCCTCTCATCTATCGCAGCTAAGTCAAGGTAAGATGGTTTATGGCAGATACTTTTGCACTTTGCTCAGGTTATGTGCAGATGAAGGTAGTATCTGGCTCCCACCTCTGCAGGGGTTGTCTTGCAGACCATGGGCTCCAGCCTCACCCAGGGCTGACACAGGAACCTCTCTTGTGAACTAGAGGAGCTTCAGGGTCTTGGCTTTGTTATTTGTGTGCACCTCACTGTTGTGTGACTCTCAAGGCTATTTTAAGAAGCAAAGCAAAGACGGTTTTGATGCACATGGTGAAAGTTGTACCTAATGGTGAGGAAGTGCCTGATGTGGAGTACCTAGCCTTGTTGCTAACATCCTGGTGTTAGCGGATGGTGTGGCCTTTAGTGGAAACATTTGTGACTATGATGGAGGGAGGGTAAGTCCTACTGTTCTGCAAAGTTTAAGCTTCATCTAAGCATGCTTTTTGAGTAGGTAAAGTTATATGTCACTGTTAACCCTTAGGATAAATGTTTGGAATTAAGGTAGTCAAATGCTTTGTTGCTCTGAAAAGATCCCTATTTTAACTCCTAGCATATGCATTTTTCTTCCCCCTTGTTGAAAAGTACGTATATTAGCCTGAATCAAATCCTAGAAGGTGGGGGGGAATATGAATGGGTTGGAATTTATCATTTTTTCCTTTTTAAGGAAATAGCAAAATACTCTATGAGGGACTTTGGTGAAGCAAGACAGAGGTTGGGCAAGAGTACTTGGTTCCTTTTCTGTGTAGTCACTTGTACTTAATGAACGCTTGCAGAGAGGTTTGGATTACTGCTGAAGATGCAAAACTCCTAGCACTACCCTATTTCCATGCTTATTTTCCTAAGCAAAACTGTCCTGTTATGATAACTCTTTCCAATATAAGGTTGGAAAAAATCAAAAAGTTTATCAGAATTGCACCTGAGGTATTACTGAGAGATTGCGCTTGCGATACTCTGTACTTTAAAACAGTCTTTTTAATATCCATCTGACTCTTCCTGCTCTCCCACTATTTAAAGCTGACTTTCCTTTATGCTTTCTTGGAGAAATTGAATATACTGTTCTTTAGGATATCTTCTTTATAATATATTGATGATGATCCAACATATATTCCAGTAAAGAAGAACACTTATTTTTGCTGAATATTAAGCTGAAATGCTGCAAGTTCTGCAGAAAAGACCACAAGAAATGTTGTGGGTTAATTGTTTGATGTAAAACTCATCAAGTGGAAAACTGTTGGATTTCTTTCTATCCAAAGATGTATACCTGTGGACTCTGGACAATGAAAGCTGTTATTTGCTGAGAGTATATGTAGGGATATGCAAAATATCTTCACAATTAGTTCCTTGGACTTTGAAAACTTACATAGCAAACATTATCTATTTTACAATTAGTCTCTCAGACCCTAATAATTTTATCCAAAAATCCTTGCAGTGTGGATCAAAATATCATGCCCCAAAATGCAATTAGAAATAAAAATTATTTGGGATAAAAGCCTGCAAATATTTTAAGCAAAGGTCATAAGAGAATGTCAAGAGATGACCATAAATATACTTGTTTATGAGCTTATTGCCATCATGCTATTGTTTACTAAACCCCTTTTCTTGAAAAGTGGGACACCAAGAAGGGTGGTGAGAGCACAGAGTGCTCTGTTTTAACTAGATTTGAGTCAGCTATTTAATGCCTTTACAGCGATAATATAACTGCTTGATAATTGTAATTTTTTTTTTTTCTTGACTTATTCAGGATGAAAACTGTACTTTGCAAGGAATAGAACATATTAGAATGGTAGCTGAAATACTAGTGTTCAAGAGTAGTTTAGTTTCAAGAGAGCTACAGATAAATGGAATGCCGCACAAAATTAATGTACTTATAATGCAATACCTATTTCTGATGCACTAGAGAATTTTTTTTCCAAAGCTTTATCTGAAGTCTAGAAATAGAAAAGTGACTTTTTCAGTACAATGTAAGGCTGAACATACTAACTGTGTCTCTAGAGAACTTTGGCAATGACTTGTTTTATAACCCAATAAAATAGAACGCATTTTTTCCAATTTGTTCTGCTTGCATTGTTGCAAATGACTCCCACTTTTTCCCCTCAAAAGAGTGAAAAACAATTCCTTGCAAATGCTTTTCAGTGAACAAATGGTTAGATATAAGTTACAACACTTGCTTTAAGCACTTGTCCAAGAATATGCACTGCTAATAGCCTTTTTCTAACAAAAGCTTAATCAATAAAGATTAACTGGGGAATAGTGGAATGCAAGCTATTTGCTTTATTTCGTATCGCTAAATAACACTTTCAAGTTTGATGAACAGCCTACTCTAAACTTTGAATTATGTGTAGTCCAATTTATTACTTTTTTTTTTTTTTTCCTTCCCCAAAATAGCCCATGTCAACATCAGGGTGTCTTTTTTGCTACTGTACTGATATAGCAGATAGTAAATTTTGTCCGGACTTAAAGGCCATAGTCAATGTACTCAAATGCCTTATTTATGTGTAGCAGAATTTGCTCACTCACTTTCCTTTGTGAATGTAGAAACCAAAGCATGTTATTAGTCTTTTGCTCAAGGCTGCAACGCTAAAAAAGAATCTTTGGAGACTAAGAAATTTGCCAGGCTTTTCTAAATGTTTAGAAATGGTCTTAAGCATTTCTCTAATATCTGTATATCTTGATGTAGCACGTCTGCATCCATCTCCCTGTGTGCAATATTCCGTGTGCTGCTACAATATGCCTTCCTACCAACATCTTGCTGTACATAAAATGGTCAATGCTTTTTGTGTTACAAGTTGGAACCAACATGCTTTTGCTCTAAATCCAGCACTGTCGTTCCTCCGAGTCCAGGCCAAGATGCGAGTTAGGAGATGCACAGGGGGTGTTTAGGGGTTGATGTGTTGTCAGAAACTGAAGTGAGAAGTGTCGAGACTGTTTCACAGCTGCAGAGCGCAGGGCTTCTCTGGGGGAGCCTGGCTGCGGTGCCTGACCCTGCACGGGTCCTCTCTGTACAACATCATTACCCGTGTTCAAGATCTTGGCACGACCTAGCAACTTCTTGAAATGTTTCTCACACTAGTTTCTGACATAGTTATTCCTGCCAGCAGTCAACTTGCTTTTTTTCCTCTCTGCAAAATGCATTCCAGTCAGAACCCCTGATCCTGCACAGTTAGCAGGGATCTTATTAGGCTTGGTGCCCAGTGAGAGGAGTGACTGCCTACCCTGTAGAAAAGCAGCCCAGCTCTTCGGAGCAGCTGTTCTCCTCTTCTAGGTGAGTTGCTGCAATAGCCGGAGACTGCTCACTGATACTAATGCTTACATGAAAATTAACTACCCTGATTTGTCTTGTCCTGTGGAAAAGTTGGAAATAATTTGATTTCCAGTGAGGTGCCCCACAACCCATAAGTAGATGTTCAGGTGGAGGAATTTATTGTGTCATGTGACCTAGAGTAAATGTGAAATGATCAGCTGAACTCGCCTGATTGGGAGAGGAAAGGATTTTTGCTTCAGAAAGCTTTATAGATCTGGAGATGTTAACAGTTCGGGTAGGGATGACAGTTATGGTTTATACAGTTGACCTTTACCCTAGTGTTCTCCAGGTGTTCTTGTCCGAAGTAATAACCAGTAATTAAATATAGCTTACTCCCCACCCCCCACCCCCCTCAGGGTATGTATAATTTTACTTCCAGTTCTGTGACCTTGTTAAACCTGAAGTTACTTATAGACAGTTTTAAGGAAAGGTAAATAAAACACTAGGCATAGTGCAACTTTTGGACAACAGTTACAATAATTTTGAACCACTATGGAAGTCTTATGATGCTGCAAATTCATTTTTATTGACAGCAGAAACACAATTTTTATGTATGGTTGCTATCATTAACTATTTGAATTGCTTAGTAGTTAATGTTGTGTAAACCAAAGCTAATATCTGCCTTGAAAAAAATATATTCTTGGGGAAGTGTAATCAAAATGAAGCAACTTAGACATAATGTGGGACTTATGCCCACAGACTGGAGGCATCTCTTCCTTTTATACAGCTCTTGTTCCTTGTATTGCCTGCTAGCATTAGCTTTCATCTCACTGACCTGCATGGTAGTGCACATGCCTTAAAATGGTCCAAGTTGTCTTTAAGAAATGTGCAAAAATGGCTTGGCCATAACTTGATAGTAAATAGCAATAACTGCAAGATACAGGTTTTGTTTCCCTTTTCAATACCTGAGATCATATTTTGGGAATTAATTCTCCCTTCTGATTTTTGGACTTGAAAGATTTTTCAAGAAACAACAAAAAAACCTCTTTAAACCATGTTGACAGTTGCTACATATATTTCCATTTTCTAATACAGTAGTCTAATGGAAATTATTGGTCATTTTTCCTCCTCCAGTGAGAATAAGACATTAACAAACAAGGAATGTTCATATGGTTTCGCAGATAGCATGTGTAACACAGCCATAAACCAGAGAAATAGGGGGAACAATCATCGCAGATCCACAAGCATCCTTCCTATGAGAGTGTAAATGAGGCAAACAAATCATCTTTAGAAGATGACAGGTTAAAGAGAAATTTTCTTCAGGGAAAAAAAATATCCTGGGTAAAATTCCTGGTTAATTCCTGAGTAATCGGCAGTTTGAGGTATGTGATAATAATTCCAGCCTCTAAATACTTTACTCAGCAAAGGGGGCAAGCTGTACCAGGAAAACAGTTTTTCTGGGGACTGCAGTGCCAAGACCTGTCTAGGAGTCTGGATAGGAACAGGGAAAATGGGTTATCAACCTGACAGTGCATTTTACTGCTTAGTTAAATAAATACTTGGACCATGAGGAATTCTTCACCTATTTTTTCTCTTCTCTTTTTTCCATTAGATACGGAATTTGGCTTAGATGGCAATATTCCTTGTGTGGTATGTGTGGTGTATGAAGGAGAAGAGGGAAGTGAAGTGCATGATCCAGTTGTATGGCGCTAGGTACAAAGCCAGGGTTTGTTGCTGTGATGCAGGAGCAGTTAAACCAGTCATTTTTAAGAGGTAGGATTACTTTTATTTTAGTGGTTGTGTGGTTTAAGAACTTGCAGATAAAACAAAGAGCAGTTAGCAAGTAGTGTACCTTTTTCCTTTGGATGATAATTTCCTAGGACAAAAGACTTGGTGAATCTCACGCTGTGGTCTAGCATGTTGTTTGCTGCTGCCATAGCGCAGTCCTGAGGAGA
Source organism: Burhinus oedicnemus (assembly GCA_008921705.1). Taxonomy (NCBI): domain Eukaryota; kingdom Metazoa; phylum Chordata; class Aves; order Charadriiformes; family Burhinidae; genus Burhinus; species Burhinus oedicnemus. The sequence goes on from VFFE01005258.1 coordinate 314,170, forward strand.
GGGATTAAAGGATGCTTCAGATAGGGCAGGGCAAGGGCAATGCCTTGGGGAGGAGTGTTGGCAGGAAAGATTCCTTTGCTTTAGTTGTTCTCCTGGAGGGAAAAAAAAAAGTGTTGCTTTTTTGCTGTCTTGTAACTTTCATTGGAGATGTATTTTATTCTTTTTTTCTGTGTGCTTGCATGTGAGACCTCATAGTATTTGAGCAATAAAATGCTGGTTTAATCTTTGCTCCTTCACTATGTGTGTGGCTCTTCTAGAACTGTACCGAGTTCCTGTAATATCAAGCATGGTATTGGCAGAAATAACACATTGCTAAAATGCATTCAACTTCTACTACGACCAAAATCCTGACTTACGAATGCACACCATCCCTTTCACTTGTGAACTATCCTGCTTGCTGAATAAGCACTTCTGCTTTGTCCCCGGTCTCTCTGTGAATTACAGTTGGCTGCAATTTGACAGTCGCTTGGGGAAAGGGCATACATATTGGGATGTTTTTTCTTCTTTCATGTAATAATCACAAAATATGGCTTGCAGTACACTACATGTCTGACTGCTTCAGAAGGACGGAAAACTTCCTTCTTCAGTGAGACAGATGCCATTTAGTATACAGATGTTTGTGATATAGCAAAGAATACTGCACTCCAGGGGAATTTGACCTTTTTTCCCCTGTTTTAGAATATAAATGTTTCTAGCAAAACCAATTCTGTCTACTATATAGGAAGGGAAATGATGGCAAGAATTTAACTGTTTCTTTGTCTTGACTTTAATTTAAGAAGCTTCTTGAGTAAAAAGAAACAAAACACTGGGGGGAAAAAGTAAAAGAGATGCTTGTAGAATGGAGACTTGGAGTGTTAAAAGTAAAGAATTTGGACTATAAACTCCAGTAACAGCAGTGTTGCTGTGTAAGTACCATAGAGGTTGGTCTCAAGAAAGCAGATTTTCTGCCATGGATAGGAACAGTTTTTATGTTTTTGCTACTTGTATATCCAAATGTAATTAGTTACAATGAAATGCATCTCAGCTTCCAGCTGATATCTACGGTGTTCATTTACAATAAATAGTTGTCACTATGCCCAGCATCATTCGTGTTTTAGTGAAATAGTCTCTGTACTGAGTTTCACAGCACCGTAGGTAAGAATATCACAGAGGTATCTCAACATCATGCACTTTCAATCTGACTGTCTTATTAAAAAGATATCTTATTTGGGTAAGCAGCGGAAGGAAAACAACAACTGAAAATGTATCAGAGAGTGTGAGGAGATGGGGAAGCTCATAGTAGTTGAAGACAGATTTATCACTTTAATGATATTTTATGGTGTGTTCCTGAATATGCATCAACAGGTTGTAAATAATCCAAAGGGAGGATTTGCACAAGCTCTGAAATGTTTTCAGTGTCCCAGCTCAATTTCAAGCTGTGATAAATAAGCATAAATACTGCAGACAGCACTTCGTTCATCTCTCTAGTGTTCAATCACCTGTAAAACAGACTCAAAAGGAACAATGCTGTGAAACCTGGCTTAACTGACCACTGGAGAGAGTGACAAAAAGGGGGAAATATCATTTTAATGGATGTTTTAAAATAATCTGGAATGCTTTATAGAGAATACTTCTTTTTTCTTTTTTTTTACGAAAGTGACTTCTTGCATAATTCTTAATGTGTGGAAAATATAACTTATGAAAATGATGGACCAGTTTTCTGCCTGTTAAAAAAAGCTTAGTAAGCAGCAGTAATATCAGTAACCCCTTTCTTTTACTGCGGTCTGCTGGCAATGTGAGGGTGTTTCAAAATAGCAATGACAGTGTGTATTGGGTTTGCGTGGCAAGGTTTCGGTAGCAAGGGGGCTGCAGGGGTGGCTTCTGTGAGAAGCTGTTAGAAGCTTCTCCCATATCTGATAGAGCCAATGCCAGCCAGCTCCAAGATGGATCTGCCACTGGCCAAGACTGAGCCCATCAGCAGTGGTGGTGGCACCTCTGTGATAACATATTTAGAAGGAAAAAAAACCCCGCAAACTGCCCAACATCAGCAACAGTCAGAAGAGAAGAGTGAGAATATGTGAGAGCAACAACTGTGCAGACACTAAGGTCAGTGAAGAAGGAGGGGGAGGCGGCACTCCAGGTGCAGGAGCAGAGATTCCCCTGCAGCCCATGGTGAGGCAGGCTGTCCCCCTGCAGCCCATGGCGGTTAATTATGGAGCAGATATCCACCTGCAGCCCATGGCAGTTAATTATGGAGCAGATATCCACCTACAGCCCATGGAGGACCTCACACTGGAGTAGGTGAGTACCCAAAGGAGGCTGTGACCTCATGGGAAGTCCGTGCTGGAGCAGGCTCCTGGCAGGACCTGTGACCCCATGGAGAGAGAGGAGCCCACACTGGAGCAGGTTTACTGGCAGGACTTGTGACCCCGTGGGGGACCCACGCTGGAGCACTCTGTTCCTGAAGGATTGCAGCCCATGGAACGGACCCATGATGGAGCAGTTTGTGAAGAGCTGCAGCCCATGGGAAGAACTTACATTGGAGAAATTTGTGGAGGGCTATCTTCCATGGGAGGGACCCTATGCTGGAGCCAAGGAAGAGCATGAGGAGTCCTCCCCCTGAGGAGGAAGGAGCATCAGAGACAATGTGTGATGAACTGACCGCAACCCCCATTCCCCGTCCCTCTGCGCTGCTTGAGGGGGGAGGACGTAGAGAAAATCAGGAGTGAAGTTGAGCCTGGGAAGAAGGCAGAGGTGGGGGAAGCTGTTTTGAGATCTAGTTTTTATTTCTCATTATCCTACTCTGATTGGTAATAAATTAAGCTAATTTCCCTGAGTCGGGTCTGTTTTGCCTGTGATGCTAATTGATGAGTGATCTCTCCCTGTATTTATCTCGACTCATGAGCCTTCTGTTATATTTTCTCTCCACTCTCCAGTTGAGGAGGGGAGTGATAGAGCAGCTTTGGTGGGCACCTGGAGACAAGCCAGGGTCAACCTGCCATACAGAGAACTTGCAATGGAAATGTCTCTTAGAAAGGTGCCAGTTCAGACAGGACTTAATTAGAAAAGAAACCCTCTTGGGCCCTGAATAAAATTTCTAGTCATACTTAGGAAGGGAGAACCACCTGCAATAGGAAGTAGTTGGTCCCTGTTGTGGTGAGGCTTTGCTAGGGGTCAGTTAAGCCTGTTGCACGTCCTCCTAATGTGTATTGACAAACTCCGCACAAGCGCTGAATGCAGGAACAGTGGTGCGGTTGTGTAGTCCTTCCTCCTCCTTGCTTCTGCCCAGACCCACGTCTATTCCTGTTCAGTGTCTCAGATCCAAATACTTCAACTGCATCAGATAACATGGGGGTTTGACTGTGGTCTCTTTGTAACCTGTGGAAAAGCTCTGACTACTGGTTGCCCTGGACAAGTATTTGTTTTAATGGACTTATCTACCGGGATTGGTCTTAGTATGGGATTTCCTGAAGTGGCACTTCTACATCCGTTTGAAAGACCCAAATTCAGTTGAGGTCTTCACTGACGGATGAGGGGGAGGTTTCTGTTGTGGTCAGTGCTATGACTTAGGAAGTCTTGGAAGCTGAAATCTCACAAATATTATTTTCAGATATGTGATCCAAATGAAAAGTGTTTATTAAATAAGTTCATTGATACATTTAGATATATAATGCAAATATACTAGTGCACATACAATGTCTGAATACTTTACATTAGGATGTTGAAAGCTGCAAATCCAGAACGACACAGTAGATTGATGGTGAGCATCCTTCTTGCTGATGACTGTATTGAGCAGTTTGATCAGCTTTGTGCTGTTAAGAAGCTTCAAACTTTCAGTTACTCTTTTGGGATAATTGGTTACTGGTCAGTCACTGAAAACTTGAAGCATGCGGTTTCTGGAGACACCAGGTTTTTCCTATGCACTGCCCACTAAACCGGGCTATGTGAGTGCTTATGCCTGTTTGCAAGGGAATGGGATAATGAATGAATGACAGCCACCTTCCCAGGTGCTCTGGAAGGAAACTGGGAATGGGGAGAGAGGGATCAATGCAATGGCCAAGGTAATCAATACATAAGAAGAGACAGCGCTCTCTAAAGGGAGTTTTAAATAAGCTCATAATGTATACCAGCAGACAGAATACTTCTATGTAACTTTTGAATGTGCTTGACAACCATGAAAAACATAATCTCCCAAACCTTTCTCATCATCAAATGGCTGAGCTCACCACATCAGTTTTGTTGCTGAACCTCATCACTAGATGTTGTAGTAACCAGCTAATTCTTCTGTGTGCTCTTCATTTGTATGTTCCTGACTACATCTAGTGTACCACTTTTGTTCTGAAGTATCTTGAACAGACCAGAAGAGGCTTTCACTTTGTGTTTCTTACAGAACAGGCTCTGCACACAGGAATGTGTGTTCTGTGAACTTCCTAAATTCCTTGCAATGTGTGTGCACATGCATGCACACACTTGCATGAACACACGCTCACCTATAGATTTAAGAGAAGCTGTTAGTTTAGCTATGAAAAACCTGATCTGTCCAATGTCTTGGATGTCTAGATCTGAAGTCTATCAACCAGGGATGTGTCTGCTTCTAAACAAGGAATTAAAACACACTGCCTTCATAAAATCACAGTACACAGAAGTTTGAGAAAGTGCAATCCATTTTTCAAATCAAGGCAATGTCACTAGACCACAGTCACAGTGGCTGAAAGAGCAGCTGCTGCTGCTTCATGTATCAGCTATGAAATGGGCTGGCATCATTAATTCTATAGCTAAATAAATGCAGATGTTTGCACGAGCTTTTGGGTTTTCCTCCTCAGACTATCCAAAGGTCACGCAGCTTCTTGAGGGTCGACCGCTGGTGGTGTTTCTCATTAGTTTAAGGACAAAGGGTTTCATTATTTGCAGGCAGTACCCATACTGGAGATAGGAAAAATCCTAGCATGAAATTGTTCATTCTTGTTGTGTTGTGAAACGTTGATGTTTGTACTCGGTGACTCAGGAAGTGCTGCTATGTCTTGCCGTCGTATGCTGCCCCTTTCAACCATTGTGTGTTGCTTTTCCTTTGGGAGCAAGCAGGTTTTTAAGAGGACAAATGGAGATAGATGGTTTCATAAGTTTGCCTGAAGTCTACATTTTCAGTGAAATATGAATTTGTAAACTCATGGAAATACAGGGAGGAGGATAAGCAGCTGTATAAAATGGAGGAAGAAGGGACTTAACTGTACTTGAAGGTGTTGATTAAAAATTGAAACAAGCCTCTGGGAGCCAAAGCAGTTCAAAGTCAACAAACAACCCTTGCTCTTTTTCTTTCCTTTTTTTTTTTTTTTTTTTTTTTTTTACACTGATAAATTCTTTCTTCCTGACCTCAAATCTTGAGCTCTCAACTACCTCAAAGTTCAGATTGTGACTTAAGCTGTTGAACAGCATGGTTCGTATTGATAATATTTATTTCTTGTGCTGATATAAAATCGGGCTATTTGTCACTTTTTGTGAGAAAGATTGAACAGCAATTTTGCAAGCTTAGATCAGTATTTTGAGACTGTCATTTACAGAAGGAGGCTGCTGTGAAATCACAGAGTAGCCCCAGATTTGTTGTTTGTTGTCACTCCAATTAAGTTAAAGGATTTATAGTTAGCTGAGAAAATACATTGCTTTATACTACCCTTTTATACCCCAAAAAACTTTCCTGAAAAAATTAAACACACGTTTTCATATGTATGAGTGGTTATGTTACCTCAAAATTTTTCTCTTCAACAATTTTTATGCATGATATATTAGCTTTAATGGATTTTAGGCTGAATTACAATGGCCGAGGTATTTTGGTGGAAATTAAAAAAGATGTCTATAGAACACTAATGCTGTTGCATGGATATAGCACATGCTGAAATATCACATATATGAATAAATGAAGCCAGACCTTTAAAACTATATGGTGCTTTTCTTGATACTGCAAGATTCTAAACATGGGAAATTCAATACCTCAGCTGTTTTGGAGATCATTTACTGAAAACATTGAGACTTTCAATTGCAATATAAATATAGTAATTTTTAGTTGTCTTCTGCTTTCCTATTTGATAGGACCTTTTTGAATGTTTCTTAGAGCATTTATCTCTCCATTGGTCCTGTGTGTGTGTGTGGAAATGAAGAGAGTGACAAGTCCTCACTGGTGAGAACCTAGTAATTGATGTTGGTAGAGATGATTTTTCTGGTGCTTGATGACTGCAGCCAAATTTGCATGAGTAAAAATGTTGTTTTCAGCTATGTGTACAAGTGCAGTGAGCTGCAGTCTTGGCCCTGAGCAAAAAACCATGGAGTCACTGCGGAGATCTGGATGCCTGTTTTGTATTTACTGTAATAGAATTTAGATATTCAAATGTCTTGAGTGGCTTTGAGGCTCTTGCCTGGCTGTGCATATGAAAACACAAATTTGTTTACATTGTCTTTTTCTTTCTTGTTTAGAAAAGTTAGTCCTCTGCTTCTGGTATTCATTGATGTAGCTTCACTGATCAAGTTAATTTTATGTAACTGTGAAATATTTTGGTCCACTTCCACTAATGACAACAACGTACTATACCACTGAAGTCTAATGGAAATTGAAATAAATTATGCTCCCATTTATTCTTCTCATCTGTTTATAGTATTAATATAATTGTTATATAAATTATAAATACATTTATATTATGGGGAAGGTCTCGTTACCACCGGTATTCTTTCACTGCAAGTCACACTTCCATTCAAATCTTATCAAGGGCATTACAAAGTCATATCTAATACTGTCATTATTGGCTGTGTTACGTACCTTTTCCCATGATTCTTGATGCAATGAATTCATTGTCAGCAAACCTATTGTTGAATTCTCTGTCCATGTACCTAGAAGGACAAAGTAATGAGAGAGCTTTGGAGGCCGTCCAGCATTATGTTGATGGTCTTATCACAAAAGACAATGTTAGTAAAGTTAGAATTCAAGTCTGGTACATACCTTGAATTGGTTGTACTGGCTCCGATTGAAAGCACACCTCTACTTAGAAAAAAGGTTTCTCCAGAAAAAGAAATGACCCAGGCACAATAACTAAAGATGATTTTGTCTTAGCTCTACAGGGAGCAGCAACTTGTATGGGTAAATGTTGTTTTGGACGCTATGTTGAACTACTATCAATGACCGATGATTAATTAAAAGTTCTTTTTAAACTATCACATATATTTATAGCTCTTGAGCAGTGCATAGTCAGAGCCTCCAGACTGATCAGAGAAGTAGCAAGCAGGGTGGAAAGGAAAGACTTCACTTCTTCCTAAAATCCAATTTGAGACCATAGGTTAAGTGCTGCTCCTGACCGAAGTTTGGATGAACGGTTTCTCTGTATTTGCATATCTAGAGTTGGTTTTATATGATAATTTTTATCATGAGTTTTCTGGAGTACTGGCATTTTGTGAAAGACATAGCTGTCTTGTCTCTAACGTTTTCCACGTAAGGGATTTTCTTCCTTTTTAAAATCTTTCTCGAATAACGAACAAAAAATTTAACCTTGAGCACAAGGTAACTTTCATCCAAAGATGTGAAATGTTGAATATTCTTGTTTAACTTGCTTTCTTATACTAGCTCTTTTCTCCTCCTTGTCCCCCAGATTCCCTTACTCATTAAGGTTTCCTTTTTGATTCTTTCTTTCCTTTTACCCGCTGGTGCTCAGATGAGAACCCACAGACCTTTATTAAAAGACTGGCAAGAGAAAGAATTGCATTTACAGTAATGAAAAGACCATGCATTTTATTATGAATGATAGTATAATAACCAGGAAATGTGATTTATTACAGAGAATTGGCTACTTACCAAGCCTGTTGGCATAAGCTACCTCTCCTTCATAAGAAGGACCAAAAAGTAGAATTGTGGCAAGGTAGCAGTGATTATCCATTTTGACTTGGCATTTGCAACAAAATAGTTTGGTTTCTATTGAAGGCAGCTCTGAAACTAACATGAACAAAGTTCTTTAAGTGATGATGAAGGAGCATTAGCATTAACAATGATATAAAACAGAGAAAGTTATACCAGAGTTGTCATCTTGATAATTTAAACCTTCGTAAAGGGTTTTAAAAGCACTTCCTTCACACGTTTTCAGTTCTTCATGTTTGGCACAGAACGCACTGAGCAATGCTGTAATAGTATTTGTACAAAACACTTCTGCCTGACTTAGAAATGTAAGACATACTTCTACTCTAGTTTATTACTACAACACTCCAGTTATAAATTATCTGAATACTGCACTTTTGGGGAATTTGACCCCTTTTGTATGGAGAAGAAGAATTTTTCTTTGAAGGAGATATCTTGCCAAGAACCTATGCTCTCTCAGAAATCCCCAAACGCGTTTTACTACAGTTCTGAGATGGTCAAAAGTCTTTAAAGCTCAGCCTGTAAGTAACTGGTGAGCCCATTATTACCTTGCTGTTTCCCATCTGTTGATTGAGCTCCAAGAGTCCCTTTCTCCTTTCTGAGCTTTCACAACATTCACTGACTCTGACATGTTTAATTTGCTTTGAATTATGTATGACAAGAAACATCTTGCTCACTGCACAGGGAACAGCCTGTGCTGTGAACCGTGGTGCTTGTATTCTGCATGTGGCGTTAATCTCAGCCACAGATACCCCTAGAAATCTGTGTAGGATTTGGGGGGGCGGAATTAACTTGGGGGGGAAATGCACCTGAATACTGAAACGTGATTGAAGAAGTTTTCACAAGACAGAAAGCAAGATGAGATGTTATTTTGTTTTGGCATATTCAGTCATTATGCTTTACATGTGAGAGCTCCTAGCCAATACCTCTGCTGACTGCGAGGCACCAATAAATTAAGAGCCGAGCTCTCCATTGATTCTAGATGCAGTGAAGAAACTTATGTCATGAGATGAATGTATGTCTCAAACATGACAAATCGTCAATGTGGCTTCAAATCTTTTTTGTGAGGTTTTTCAAAACAATGCAAGGTATGCTTTTTCTGTCTCTGGAAGAGGTGAGAGCCCTGATGTTCCTGTCCCTGCTTGTTTTGGAGCTTTTGAAGCGTGTCTGGGAAATCTTCATTTTGATGATGCTAACGTGAATGGATAGATAATAAAATGGTGTTCTGTCATGTTAAAATCAGGATGATGTTTGAACCAAATGGTTCCTCCCCTATCTGGTATGGTGACACACTGCCGCTATGGATCTGAACCTAAGGGGTTTTGGATGGAAACCGTTAATCTCTTCAAATTGTGTTTATTGTATGCTAGTTCACTTCATCATCACTGTCTGGTTATGTATGTTTACCCTCCCCTCACTGTAAATAATAGTAAAAAAACTTTGTCATACTTGAGTGTGTGTCTAAAGGATCTAAAGCCTCACTAATATGAATCCACTGATCTTCATTTCCACATAATTACTTAACCTTTTTCTTGTAAAGGATGTACGGATGTCTGTTCAACATTTTCAGTGTAATAAGATAAATGTTGATTAAAAAGCATTTTCAAGGGGATTAAAAAGACTTGGGGTTCTTTTAGTATATTAATTTCACGTTTTTATTAATAGTGGTAAGGAGCAATAACATTCTAAGGATAGAAAGAATAGCTCTTTTTACTTCTTGAAATATGTTGTTTTATGAAGGTTGAATAACAACATGAATTGTTTGATAGAAGACTAATTTATAGCTCTACATTATACACTTCAATTTGTAATTAGATTACTGGAAGATCTGAAAGAATTGCGGGATAACATGCAGGGAGGATGGAGTTGATGAGTGAAGTAAACCTGTACTAAATGTTCCAAGAGGGAGAACCAGAACCTTCTCTGCATTTGAAGTAGAAGGTTTAAAGTCTTTTCTCTTAAACAAGGTCACCTATATCGTTGAAATGAAGCAGGTGCATTTGCAATGTTTGGATACTAGTTGCAAAAATAATTTAGACTTGGTTGTCTCCACCCACCCCCGCCTCCAGTCTTTCTTTAGGGTTACATTTTTCCTCTTGGGAAGGAATTATGTTTTAAAATTTGTTTAGGGAGACAATTCAATTGGCATTTCTACATCTCAAGCTTTTAAGAAAAGTCATATGGCGGTATGACTTGCATTACACATGCTACTCCGTGCATTGCTGAAAGGCTTGGGAAGATGATGTGCAAGCTTTGGACTTAAAGTGACTGTCAAAATTTGAGCTAGTCAGTAATGAAAAAAATAAGCAAAATGTTTACTTCAGTGCATTTTACTTCAAGCCAATAGGATTGCCTGGTTTGGAAGAACTTGGAGAGGTCTGGTAATTTGCCAAGGTAAGTTACTGCATGTCTAGAACAAGAAATGGTTTGCTTACTGTCAAGTTACTGTGCCACTTTTGAACTTTAACTTTTTCCTAACTTGTAAAAGTCTGCTAGTACAGAGTTCATGGGTTTAGTGGTATGCAAATGAATTTAGTTCCACCTCAGTGAAGAAAGTGTAAGAATTTTCTTTCTCTCCAATCAATCCTCTGGAAATTTTTCTAGTTACTGCTTTTCAAAATACAAAAATATGGTATATCTAATTAAACTTCCTTTTGAAACATTACATTCTGTATGCAATATTTTGCTTGAAACTGTCATGTTTTTCTACATTTGTCAACAGCACATGCCTCAATCTGTACTTTCCAGTCTCAAGTTGTCAAATTCATTAGCTTGATTACACTGTATGTCATCAGACTAATAATGCACATCCTTGTCTATATTCAGATTCCACTGAAGTGAGTGGGAGTTCAGCTATCAATTTCAGGGGAAGTAGTTTCATATTTTACCTCAGGGAAAATATTTTACTTGTAGAACTTACACTAATCATTGGAAAAATCTGGAGGTTTAAATGCTGGCTAAAGAATGCAAAAGTTGAGATGTTCATCCCAACATCTGCAAGCTGGAAAACTGTCTGAAAATCTCATTTGTAGAAGTCCCCATTTGGGAGCAGTAAAAAGCCTTTCCACTTACACATTTTTGGCACTATTTTCTGGATTCACTTGTAAAACAAAAGAGCAGCACAGTTGTGAAGTTGTAAAAGAAGAAAAAATAATGAATCAAAGCAACTGAGGCTTGAACTGCCGAAATCAAAATTCAGTTTCTGTTTATCAAGCCTATTTTTTTTTTTCTATTCAGTCTTGCCTGAATGATGATTTTCAGTCAAGAGATGTTAACATTCCAGTCTGTACACTTGAGTTTATTGATACAGATTATGATCAATACTCAAGAATAATAAATACTGGAATGCATAAATAATGGTAAATGCTTTATTTTGCAAAGTTCAGCTATTGTTGGAAATATAAAACATACCTGTCTTGCAAGGTACTTTGATATTTTTCACATTTATTTAAAATAGGATAAAGGTTTTAAACTGAAAGAGGGTAGATTTAGATTAGATATTAGGAAGAAATTCTTTACTGTGAGGGTGGCGAGGCACGGGAACAGGTTGCCCAGAGAAGTAGTGGAGGCCCCATCCCTGGGAGTGTTCAAGGCCAGGTTGGATGGGGCTTTGAGTAACCTGGTCTAGTGGAAGTTATCTCTGCCCATGGCAGGGGGATTGGATCTAGATGATCTTTAAGGTCCCTTCTAACCCAAACCATTCTATGATAAAGGGTGCAGCTACATTGTAGAGCAGAATTGCTCTTGCAGTACAACATTGTCCTGCTTTAAGCCTATTACCTTGTCTGTGACATAGCACGTGTCCATCACCGGGGGGATTGTACATGGGATATTGGAAAAAGATGACTGTTAACAACCTAGGGAAAAAGACAATTGGAGTCTGGTGAAGTCTCTCTAGTACCAGCCTCTTCTGCTGAAGAAAGCGTAAGGCTGTGGGGTTTCTGAGTGGACGCTAGTTTCCAAAGGCTGCTGACAAGGGTGAGACCTACTGTCTCCAGACCCTGGGTGTGAATAGATGCCCTCCTAACGGACATGAGATAGCAACCCTGGGTAGAGTAGTTGTTGTCCAGTGTCATACTGAAACCCATACTTCTGCAGAGAAAACGGTGTCAAAAAAGAACAGGTTCTGCTCTAGTCCTTGTCATTGGTGCCTGACTGGACAGACTTGATGGGGGAGATCTGCTATCCTGATCCCATCTCTTCCTCTGGGTATGTGGGAGACTTCTGCAAAGTGCTCATTTCTTCTGGGTGGATCTACTGAGATGTCCTGGCAAGGCTTGCAGTTAGACTGGAAAGAGAAAAAGAGGAAAAGCTCTTAAGCAAATGAAAATCACAAGGTTATGTAGTGAAAGGAAAAGTACTGAAACAAAGTGTTAGAAGACAGGTCTTGAAAGGCCACGTTTGTGTCATAGCAACTTTCTAAGCCTGACTAACTGGTGATGCACTTGACTCTGGGCTCCAGGTCTGTACAGGTGTCCTTTTTATTAAAGAAGACCATACAACTTTACTGAGTCTGTACAACTTTAATGCAGTCACTGAGCAAGATCCTCACGGAGCATCCCCATGGTGACTGGCCTTTTGGAAGCAAACACGGAAATGTTGTTTTGCCTTGTCCCAAGGCTGGTGTCACAGGCTGGGAGAGCATGACTGTGTCCTAAGGCATCCAACAGAGCTGTTTGCTTAGTACTTTCATTGCATTGATGACGGTACTTGTTAATAGAAGTAGCTATTACTTGTTCAGTTTCATTTGTACAACTCACAAACATGGGCAATATGGACTTTCTTATTACAAAAGGAGCTGTTATTAAACATGGAAAACTTCCTCTCTATTTCAAATATTTGAAGTTGCTGTGACACTTGAAAGATGAGAAGAGGTAGATGTGGCTTATGCACAGAAATAATACAAAGCAAGTGTCTATTTGAATTCAAATGAACAAGTATCCATATGTGAACAGCTGCTACTTACTTGTCAACTCACAATTTATTAGAAGAGATACGGAACTGAACAGATTCTTACATACCCCTTGTGTCTATTCCTAATGATGTGCTCTCTGCATGGACTTGTCACGCTTTCAGGGAAGGAGAAAAACAAAACCTGAAAATGGTACTGGCCAGAAATTCTGTGTGATCACAGAAATGTGGTGTTAGCTGTTGCAAGCTGTTGCTCTGACGCAAATGTTGTTAGAGGAGATGGTATCATCTTCCCTTTTGCTTAAGCAACCACAGGAACAGTTTTGCAGAAGAGGAGGTTGAATTTTTTTTAATTTTTAATCACTTTCAAATCATCCACCAAGGCTCTTCAAAGCATGGGCAATTAGAATTGATTTTCATGATAATTGTTATCTTGCCTTTCACTTGCTATCTAAGAAACTATCTGGTCATTTAGGGACCTATGTTTGCTGGTTAAAGTGCTGATATAAGAGGCCTTTGACAGTAACTCAGCTTTAATGGAGAGGTACTTTGGTTCCTGTTAGTTTTCTATGAGAAATGCAATTGACTCTTCTTGGGGGGGAGGAAAGCAGAGGAGCTGGTGTGTGTATTTCCTCCCTACACCCATCCAAAAACCCCCTAGTGTTAGTATTTCTAGTTACAGATCTGGGATACCTTTGTGTTAGAAGGCCAAGTAAAGTGAGCTGCAATATGTGCGAGTGTTCTCATAGAGTACTGTGGGAATCCCACTGGATTTACTGGTGCCCTTCTCATGCAGACCTGCACTTCTCTTCCACGCATGTTGTGACTGAAGCTGGGATTTCACCAATACTGTCAATGTACTGTGTGCCAGTCTGATGCTGAATGCGGGAGAAGTGTGGTGGCTCATTCACCTTAACAGTTGAAGTTGTGAAAGCTTTTGTGGGGGAGGGGTAAACTACTGCAATTTTGCAGCAGTTGTCCTGACCTGGTTAACATCAGCCCCTAAAGTTGCAGTGTGGGGCAATGCGTGATCTCTTTAACGGGGCAACGTATTTGTCATATGCATTACATCTGCAAGGCGTGTCTATATGCAGTGTAAATGGGCACATTTCCTGTAAACTGGTTCTAGTAGCTGAAGCCATGTCTTTGGTGGCTGACTCAGCCATGCCTGTGGAGGAAAACATGGTTTCCTGGGGCAGCCTCCACCTCATGTGCAATTCTCTGACTTGTGATAGCATGTTTATGGTCATAATACATGTTATACCATGACCTGCTGCTCTTCCAAGGTATGTCTACCAGCACAGAGAGTATAGTCTAGTAGTGATAATTCTGCCAATATGGACAATACGATCTGATAGTGGTTTATGCACTGGTCACCCACCAGCTGCTGGAAGGGTTGGTTGGAGATCTCGATATGAAGCATCACTTAGAACAGTGCTGCGTCAGCAGCTGTTCCTCTTTTCTGGTTTCTTGTCACTATCGGTGGCCAAAAGCAAGACCAGGGATCTGTCTCCTCCTTTTCCTCCTGAGACTGCCGAGCAGGCTCTCGCTGAAGACAGGTGGGTCTTGCTCTCTACTGCAGCCAGTCTGGTGTATGGAGGAAAAGACTATATGTGTTAGTCCTTTTTGTCTCCCTTCAGAGACAGAAGAAGCTGTTCCTGAGATCTGTGTGCTGCCTCAGCAAGCCTGTCCTCTGACGCAGCACCCAGAGCTGGTTGCCTCTAGGCTCTTTGTTCCGGGATTTACTACCACTACAGTTTACCCAATTTCCTAATAAACATTGGTTTGCCTCTGTATTAGTCTAACCTTTTCTTAGCACAGCTTAATGAGCAGATGACTGGTCATCTAAACAGTCATTTGCACTGTCTTGAGAGATGTGAGATGGGAAATGCCCGAGGGAGAAAGACCTGTCTTCTCCCAGTGAAGCATGGGGGACCTTCTGGCCGGATCCCATCCTACAGAACTGGCTTAGGGATTGCCTTGGGGCTCTGTCTGGTTCCTGCCCTGCCTTGCCTGGTGGTTGGTTTATGTATGACTTCTGTGTTGATTTAATGGCACTTAATTTGTGCTCGCATCTCTTGAGCCGGAGGCTTATGCAACACAGTTCAGGCTCCTCTTCTCTTCTTTGGCACAGGACATACTGGCTATTGTGTGTAAAATATCCAGTATGTGGGAGGGGTTTTATTATCAAATTAGCAGACCTTAAAACATTGCAAAGTACACCTTGCTTCCTTGTAGTAGTTACATTTATATGAGAAAAGTGAGTTAACAGTATTTTAGTTGAGCAAAGAGGAGACGCTAGTTTTCATATCTTAAAGCCACAACTCGGGGATTTACCAATCCTCTAAATAAATCTATATGATTAATTTATTTAGGCTGTAAAGCAAGCTTTCCATCTTGCCCAGAAGTCAAAACCAGCCTTTTGCTGCAGGGGCTACTTTGCAGCAACCTGATGTGCTCTGGAAAATAACTCGCTGAGGCGAAGCAAAACCTCAATGTGGCTTGTAGAGAATCTACGTTAAGAGGGCAAGGGCAGAAATGGAGTTTATTGATCCAGATCATAATGACAGAGTACAGGCTGATAAGTATACTGCCTTAGGAAGAAAGGCCTAAAATTGCCGACAGGAGTCCATGCTGTATATCATACAAAAGTTGCATATGCCGTAGCAGGAGTTTAGAGGATTATCTATGTGGCTGTCAGAGGTATTATTTTTTTTCTCCTCACATGCAGTGAGTCTACATCCCTTGACTGTCTGTATAAATCTTGCCTGCAACCAAAACTGAGCTCATATGTCACTCTCCTAAGAACTGGGGAAATTTTTTTTTTTTTTGACCCAGTGTTTTAATATAATCAGCTTTTAACTGGAAAACCAACTTCCAAACAGTTCCGCTTAAAACCAGCGTGCAGTAGTCTGACCAAAATCGAACATTGTGATACCTCAGGGGCGTTGTATATGCTTTGTATTCTCATTCTTTAAAGACTGGATTGTGGTGTAATTGCATCTTCTGTAATTCACAACTTTGGTGCTACTGTGGGCTTCTAGTAACCTCAAAGCTACAAGGTGACAGAGAAGATGTGCTGTCTGAGGAGCCCGTGCAAGGAGGAGAATGAAAGAACCTGACCTCAACTATAGTTTTGAGGGTACTGTGGTCAGTCATCTTTATGGAAGGAAATGCTTCTGGCTTGGGCTAGAAATGCTTTTGACTTGCTCTGTTCTGAATTATATTTCCTGTTGGTGGCCTACACTTTTTTCCAGACGTTTTTTTTAATTTCATTCTGGTTTGCTCAACCCAAATCCCCAAATTCTTGCCATTACAGAGTTCTTGAGGAAATAATACAGTCAGAAAGCTTTGATAAGGTACGGTAACTGCTGAAACACTGCAACTGTGATTTATGAGAGCTTTATGAACCCCAACTATGGCACTTCTTAAGAAAATAGAAAGCTTTGCTCTTTGAAGATGAAACATGACTTCCACATTTTAGTCTATCTGCATAAGGAAAATCTTATCTGTGAGTTCATCTTCTGTTTTTAGCATTCATCAGTTTTAGTAACTACTGTCCTTGTATATGTTGCCATGGACAGATACTGTACTGTCACTTATGTGATCTTTTTTGAGTTGCTTGGTGTAGCAACGTATTGCTAGGTCTATGTATAATCTTATGCTGTAACTGTCACTATAGAAAGACACAACTACAAATAAGGCTTTCTGGCTTTTTTTTTTTTCAACCTGTGTAACTGGTGACAAGGCCATTATATAACGATTTCTCCTGAAATGAACCTCTGTTGCCATCAGAGGTACTGCAAACTGCTTGGAAGACATGCTTTTAAACTGTGAATTTGAAAAGATTGTAAGGATTAATATAGCTGAACTTGAAATTAATGACATATCAATGATGTTGGGATAAGATATTTTAGAAGTCTGAATTTGTTATTGTAGGGTCTACAGGTTTATCTAATTTTTCATTAGTATAACAGACTAAATATCAATCTTTCCATTATTGCTATGTTTTGTAGTGCTTTGTCAGACAGTTAATTTAAAGACAGTCTTCTTTCGATCCCTATTTGATGGATGCATAAGGGACTGGAGAATTGCAAGTAGTTTGATTTGTGCTTTTGCAGCACTTCCAGTAGCTTGAAATGTTACTATTTCTTCAATTTTCTAAAGATGTATGTTTGTGAAATTTAGATAAATTTTGGCTCGCTATGTAGAGCAGGGCTATTATAAAAGTACTTAATCCTAGCAACGCTCTCTGCATCTTCATTTTACTGTGATATCATTGAGTCAAGTTCATCTTTAGCATCTTTGTATCAACAAATTATTCTGCTCAGAAGGTTGGTCAGATTGTCTTCTCCTGAAGGAAGGGGTAAAATAGCTTTGTTTGTCCTCTCCCCTCCCATAAGAAAAGAGAAAACTGAGCTTGGCAGTAGTAGCTAATACACTGTATTAAGAAGAAACAAAATATACACAAAGCCTGAATTCCTGACTAGCACCTTGTTGGGAGGAAAACAGGTCTTTTATAAAAACAGCCTTTTATAAACCTGTGTCATCTTAAAATTATTAATAATTTTATCTTTTTTTGTGTTGGTTGGTTTTTTCTTTTTTTTTTTTTTTACATTTAAGATGACTTGAGCAGGTTATGAGTTAAGTCAGTGGGAGAATAGCAAGACATTCCTTAGCCAAAATCATGGCACTTTCTAACCTCTAAGCATAAGACACAGTAAGTGCCTGAGCTCACCAGCACTCTGCACCTCAATCCAAGGGTGACAGCATGGGCACCCATCTTACCTGCATGTTGCAGATGGTGGAAAGTTTGTAGAAAGGATCAAGAAAATGCCTTCCAGCAACTGTAGGCTATGAAGTCTTGGGCATGAAGAAATTCAATACATACCTCAACATCAGGTGTCATGGGAATAACATATCACACCTGCTTCATTGTCCTTCCTAGTGTAGGTTCCTTTCCGGCTATTGGTCTGGATTTCTGGACCAGCCTCTGGAGAGACCTCAAATAAACTTATTGTTGATTTTTTTTGAAAATTCTGCTATATCATTACTGTATTCATCTTTGTAACACGGAAACTGGTGGTGTGCAATATCTACCCCCAAAGTTTTAGAAGCAGTTTTCTTTATTAAAAAAAAAAAAAAAAAGAAAAAAGGCATAGGAAAAATGAGTTTGGTCACGTTCCTGTGTGGTGTTTACAGTTTCATAACATGAAGCTAAGCAAGAAGGGAAAGAGCTGAATTACCCCAGGTGAGGGGGACTCTGGAAGAAGAATGATTTTTCCTTCTCTCTTTCTTGCACCATAGAAAAGACAACATCAGAGTTATGCTGGTTAGAGAAATAATCTTTCAAGATAAAAAAGAATAAATTAAATCTTGCTTGAAATATTAGGACTGAGTCATGCAATAAGTATCTAAATCTTTTCAGTGATTGAAGCTTTTAGATGTAGATAACCATTTAAGCTTGCTCCGCTTTTGAACTGAAAATAGCAAAATAGTGATATGGCAGTGTAATATAAGATGGGTGTAACATAAAAAAAGATGGGCATGAAAGGGAGGGTGAGCATGAAGCAATGAAAGTTCTGGTTGTTCCTTAAGGTGAAAAGCTGTTACTGCTGAAATGGTGATTCTTCAGTGACCATAGCACACATGCTGTAATTCTTACTGTGCTACAGTGGATATTGTTATCATGCAGAAAAATATCTGAATCATTTGTGCCATTGAGGAGGCTAATGATTTGGATTATACGAGGACCTGTCTCCAGAAACAAGATCTGCAGTCCTTCGGTGGTATTTGCAGTATCTCCAACTTGGTGAATAAATACATCCAGAACACATTGTAGTTGATACACTACTTATGAGTTAAAGCTGCCTCTTCTTGAAAAACTCCTGCTACAAAACAAGGCTTTACTCTTATCAAAGGGAGCTGAGGGGAATGGATAAAACACTCCAAGGTGAAGTGGATAATCGTTTTGCTGGCTGAAGTACCGAGATGAATAGTTCAATGCTTTCAGTATATCTTACAGTACCTTCCTGATATCTAAGATGCAGATTCCTGAAGGCCATACAGGTGGATGTGGAGTCACTATGCTTGCAACCCTGCAGTGTGTCTGTCCCTGAAATCAGCACCCTGAAAGCAGCAAGGTCTTTCCAAAACTGAGTGACTCTAGAATGAGCCCAACAGCTGTCATTTGCCTATGCAACTTTCCACTCAAGTTTGGTTTGGTTTTTTTTTGGTTTGGTTTGGGGTTTTTTTGGTTTTGTTTGTTTTTGTTTGGGTTTTTTTTAATGTGTTGAAGCTGACATTACAAATTCTGCCTTAAGTTAATCCAGTCTTTAGAAGAAAACTCAAGATGTATGTAGTTTGCAGTGAGGTAGCGGTCACGCAGCAGGTCTGTTAATTGCTGCTGCATCTTGGAGAATAAGCCTGCTTTGTAGTAATTAGTACAGCATTATCTTTGAAAGGGTAGTGAAGAAAATGCTTTGCCTGTTTTGCTTAGCATCCAGATTGTATCAAAAATGAAAGCTGTTTCACTGATGCTCCGGTATCATTTTTGTCCTTCCTATTCCTAGCGAAAGAGAGATTTGAACTTGGACATGATTGTTCTTACCATCATGTCACAACAGGATTTCTATGGTAGGATCAAGTAACATGATAAGTCTGGTGATGAGTTAGCAGTAGGTTTGGATTTGTATGCCATCATGGAAGAGACTAGAGTGGGGACATCCCATGGAACGTCCTGTGCTGTACCTGGGGCCTCTGCAGTCACTAGGGTGTGACCAGTCTCCCCTGACTAGGTCATCTAGAAGTTAGGTGTCCGGTCTGTCAGATGTCAAGGCTCATTTTAGTCATCAGAGACAGACTGATAACTTTTGGAGACTTGGATATTAATCTTAGATGATGAATTGTCCCCTAGAGAGACATGTACTTTTCTCCTTTGACTGACTACAGAGAGAGTCTAGCCTGGCCATCTAGGAGTTGTGCACCCAGTGTGAAGTTTAGATAAGGATCTTACAGCTTACCATTAATGGGATGATTAAAAACACTGATACAAAGCAGGAGGACTAAGGTTTTCAGTTTACAAACACACCAGATTACCATGCTGTAAATAATTTATTGTCAGGTTAATGTTAGATAACTATCTATAAAATGGCTATGACTTGAGTTCTTGCTGGCTGAGAGGCGTCTTGTTGAGTCTTTCAGAGACAATGCATTTTCTGCTGGTAACCTGAAATGATGAATAAGTTCAAGCTCTCATCTCTGATACTCAAATACAGACAAGGCAACTGCTACTGCTTTACCTTTTGCATTTGACTGCCAAAATGCAAATCTTCTTTCAGGATCTTGACCTTGACTTTCAGCTGTTGTGCATAAATAAGTGTTACCTGTGAGAATGGTCATTAGGTACAAAACCCAACTCATTGTAGAAATGCAAAGTGCCATCAGGGAGAGTGTTGAAGTGTTGCATGGGTTTTTTTCCAAAAGTTTAGAGCAGGTCAACAAACCACACAGCTGAAAGTTGTTATTACTTTCTCATAATGGCTATGAGTAACTGGTAATGGATGGTTCAAATTAATTTATCTTCCAAACAGGCATGCTATTAATGATGTTCTTATTAATTTGCTTTTTGCTTTTTTACCTATTTTAATGGCAGTATTTTTCTGGCTTGACTGAGAAAGAAAGGTATGATGTTGTAAGGAGAAGGGAGAAACAAAAAAGCCTAATAAGATGCGATAAGCTAGACAAATTAATTTTGAATCCCAGCAACTTATGAAGGGCATGGAGCTGTGTTGTTTTGAGGGTAAATAAGTAGATTTAGCACTGCATAGTTCTTATTTGTTTTCTTTTTGGAGATTTGTACAGGTGATTTGGTCTAAGGAAACTTTCAAGCTTATAAGTGGGGGCCACATTAAAGAGGCTGTTTGAAGAATCACCATCCTGTTCTATAGGTCCTTCTCTGTCCATATGATGCATCTGTAGCACGTTCTCTATGAGAATTTCTTCTGACTTTTATCTCTGCTTTGTAATAGAGTGTATAGAGTCTTACATGTCTGTGTTCAGTTTTTCTGCAAAAAATGCTGTTGAGATAGAGTGCATCTGTTTGAATGATGGTTCTAGTCTTAGATGATGTTAGTCGTCTTAGTTGTTAGGAGTTCTTGAGCAATATAAACCTGAGTCGAACATGAAAATGTGATTCATTTTATTGTTTTCCTTACGTCTAGTTTGACACCATTTCCAGAATGACTGAGACAGGAACTAAGCTAATAAATGGTTTCCAAGGTTTTTTTATTGATCAAGCATAAAACAAAGGTAAATGCTGATGTTAATGCATTTCACTGTTCATTATCTTGTGTGGATGAACTGTGGTTTAGTTTCTGCACGCTACAGCAAGAAGATATTTGACTGAAATCTCTGCTTACAGTTCAATAAATCAGGTCTCTTCAAGCTAGACAGTTCTCTCATTTCATTTCAACAGATGTATCCGTTCTGCTATGTTTTTCATGCTTTCCTAATACTGTTCAGGAATCTCATTCTGAAATGTATTCTTGGTGCATTTCAGCTGAAATTTAGGCAGTGAGGTCTATTGTTCTGACATAGCAAAAGCTGAGCTGATTATTGCTGCAGGCTTTGGAAAACTGAACGCTTTTATTCTAAAGTGTCTGTTACATTCTGGACTAATTGTTGGACAGTTATATCTGTTACCCTGATAAATTTCTATAGCTTAGAAGATAGTACTGAAACCACTTGTGTTTTGGGGGATGTGTGGGTTTGGGTTTTCTTATTCCCATTAAATTCCCAGATAAACATCGCTTACACTGAAGTTTTTTGCTCTTTATTCCATTTGTTATCAACCTGAATGGGTATAGCTGTGGTAGGAATGCAAGCTGGTTTCAGGACATCCAAACTCCTTTCTCTGCATCTGGATGTAAGGAAGGTCTAGCCATAGCATTTTTTTTAACATGAGATTCCAGCATGGCGAAAAAACAAGATTCTGCGAACGATTGTACGTTTAATGCTTTTTATATGTTATCTATCACAGGTGGAATAATTAGTCACACCCTACTTGTTGTCTATTGCATTTAAGTATGGGGACAGCTCTTACTTTTTTCTATATACTTCAATGCCTGCCAGACAGTTTTACCTGATAGAGAACAGCTCAACATTACTGCTCTACAACTGGTCTCTGACAATGTGCCTTTTTTTTTTCTTTACTTTTTCTAGCCATTCTTTTCACAGAAACAACACAAGTCACGACTTGGATTCTTTGTGTAATACTGTTATCCTCCTTCACAGCTTCTGACCCTTAATATTTTGGGAAAACCACTGATTTCTCTTGGCATAGTGGAGAGTTTTGCCCTGTTCTTCATGTTCTACCCAAGTTCTTGTAAAATCTTCCCTTGTAAAGGGTCCTTACTCCTAACCAGTGTCACTTAAGCTAGGTTTCTGTTGGATAGGTGAACTTTGAACTAACCTAATTAGCGTGTTTGTTCTTGCACTCCGACAGATTGATGTGTATGTTGGCAGAGCCCAGCAGTAACAGCCCTGGGTTAATCTGGTTTCATTGTTTTCAGAATTTGGTTTTGGCCTTTCTTTCCAATGGAAACCTAACTCTAACAAGCCAAGCAATTAACATCTGCTGGTTTTGTTCAAGTTTGAGTAAGTGATGTAACTGTACTTCCCTCCCAAATGCTCTTTTCATGTTATACAGGATAATCTTCTACTCTAAACCTTTTTGTTTTCTTTAGTTTTAGATGCCAGCCATGCTTTTCCTTATGAGTTGACAGAAAAGTCTCCGCCAGACCACACAAGGTATATTTGGAATAGCTTGCCATCAAAGAGAATCAAGGGAGCAATTGATTCCGTCATTTGTATTTTAGACTGCAAGCATTTAAAAGTCAGACTGGGTGCTTTGTGCACAGAGTGTGGCAATAGCTTTGTTCACAATATCTGGATTCTGATGTAAGCTCAGCTGCTGTCAAAGCTGGAAAGGCAAGGAGCAGAAGACCTTAGTCTTACACACTGGAGTGTGTAAATTCAAAAGATTATTATGTGAAGATGGCTGAAGAATAGCAGTCACCAAACACTACTATTTTTATGCAATCAGGTGGGCTGGTACCTTGTGTGTTCTGGCTGTGATTTTTCTACCAGCTCCAAAGAAAAATCAGTGCTGGTATCTAAATATCAAAGGTGTTTACCCAGGTATTTCCAAAGATGTTCTGACAAACACCCAAGTAGACATTGGGAATTAGCTACAAGGCTGGGATTTCTCAAGATCCTTCAGTGTCATCATTGTAAAGATAACCAAGTAGTAATGAGTTGGGCTTTAAAACACCACTACATTTTCTGTATTGTTATTGCAGAAAGTCTTATTCATTGTAGCTGTAGAGCCTAACACAGTGTCAGCTAAAACACCAGAGGAGACCTGTGCTTCTGTAGGCAGATACTATCAGCTCTGATGTAGAAATCCGTTTGAGAAGCAAGTTCTCAGTATTTTACCAGCTAATGCATGCTGGGTGCTCCCAAGATGAGGAAATCTTTTCTGACATCTCCAAGAAGGTTTAATTTTGTTTGTTTGCTTCCTAGAAGCTTGGTTTGCTGTCCTTCCCTCACTTTCTGCTGGAGTTTCTATTTTTAATGTGCAACCAGGGTGCTCAGACTGAAGCTCACTCAAGAACCTGGACCTAGGTGTACTGGTGAAGATGTGTTTTTCACTCCAGCGATTTTGAGTGCCACTTGTCTCTGTATATGGCGTTTGTCATGGCATCATTTCTGATGTTTTCTTGCAGCTGTGTATTATTTCAACTAATTATGTGGTTTTATGGTTTGTTTTTCTTTGTATTCTATGAATTGCCTTCCAAACTGAAGCTTTTTGGAGAGAGTGGCTAGTGTTTTAGGTGTCCCTTGTGCATTTCCATTAATGTTATTGGAAAGCTTCTGTCACACGGAAAGAAGAATGAACGGGTTTGCAGTGAAACAGCTTTCTTGTAAGAGTGCAGCCCTCAGATTTCCCTTCTCATGGGCAAGTTACTAAGCTACTTGTTGTTGCCTTTGCAAAAAGGAAATAATAGCTCAGATAAACACTGAAAATGAATAGGTGGTATGTCTTGGTGCACCATGCAACCAGGTGTTGTGCAGCAGGCATCTCTCTCTGTTCTTTCTGTGCTACTGCATGTAAATAAATATTCTCTGGGCCAGTTCCCTTACAGATTTGTCTGGACTGCTCGTGGATCTCTCTCTGCTGGTTGAACCCTCATTCTTCAAGAGCAAGCGTATATGCTAGCTAAAGTGTCCAAGGCTCCAGTTTTATCAGCTGGGATTTACATGCACACACATGTTTTATCTCTCTCTCTCTTTCTCTCTCTCTCTCTCTCTCTCTCTCTCTCTCTCTCTCTTTCTCTCTATCTCTCTTTCTCTCTCTCTCTCTTTCTCTCTCTCTCTCTTTCTCTCTCTCTCTCTCTCTCTCTCTCTCTTTCTCTCTCTCTCTCTCTCTCTTCTCTCTCTTTCTCTCTCTCTTTCTCTCTCTCTTTCTCTCTCTCTTTCTCTCTCTCTTTCTCTCTCTCTCTCTCTCTCTCTCTTTCTCTCTTACCAAGGTACTGAATTTCAGTGAAGTCCCAGGGAGAGATTCCAGAGCTGTAGAATAGATGCTCTGTGGGTTCATAATCTGGGATTTTATTTCTTCCTTAGACATTTGATCTGGGTGCTTATCCTGAAGTGTCTGCTCATTGCTTCTGCTTTAGGGGAAAAGAGGACTTGATCATTCCTTGAACTGAGAGAAGACATCCTTCAGCATTGATCACAAACAGCAATTTGAGATATTGTAGATGCAGAAAACTAGGAGGAAATGTCCATACAGATGCTAAACTGGATTAAGTGATGGCTGAAAAAGTCAAATTCTGCTCTTCATTTGAGTTATAGTTGTTGCCATGGGGAAACATCACAAAACCACTTATCTTGATGTAGTCCAAAGAAATCAAGTAACCACAAACTGTGTTCGTAGAGCTTACTTATGTTTTTTTTCCTATAGCTTCACTATAAAGGGGGCGGTGGGAGAGGGAGGAGAGAGAAACACCTTTTCTAGAAGCAGCTAACTGTAACACAGATGAACCCTGGATTGTATTCTCTCTCTGGAATAGAAACACCAGTGATGCTTTTATAAGAAGACTGGAAAACTATTGGAAAAGAGAAACAATCATGTATTTGACTGCATTTACCCGAAATCTTCATGCTAGTAGTAGCCTGGTGTTTGCAATGGTGTGGGGTGAAATATTGAACATGGTGCTGTTTGTATACAGTCTTCTTTCTCACAGAGCTGTCTAAGGATTTCTTGAACATAGTTACACTAGGCAGATTGATGCTAGTCGTCTTGCAGGGTAACTCTAGCCGTGCATCCTCAGTGCTTTTAATAGCCCAACTGCAGAAGCTGACTATCTCTGCTGCACATGTGGCATTCAAGTAAGCTTTTCCTTTGGTAAGGTCTTACAATTACAACGCTTTCCTGTTCTTCCCGTAACTTCTAGTTCTAAATTACTTGTACATCTCTGAATCCTAGACTTCCCATCTCATGATAGTCATGTTCAAAGGATATCTTGTCTTGTTTTTTGATGTTAAGGTGTTGAAAAAACTTTTCAAATGTTTTATGGACCATTCTATTTCTAAGGCCTTTCAAACCTCAATTGTTTTAAGCAATTGTCCTGGATTTTTTCCATTGTCTTTGAAGGCTCTTTTCCTTTCAGAAGAAGCTTCCTCTGCCCTCTTGGAGTTTTCAAATGACCTTCAGTAGAGTTGGAAATATATTTGGCTTCTGCAATCTGCTATTTGTGCAACTGAGGCATACACAAAATTCCTCTAAAATAAAACTCATTTCTATCTCCACCTGTTTGCTACAGGTTGTTACTTTTGATTGGGTTTTTTTTTGGTAAGTACAATATTTTACAGCTCCCCCATATTTTGCCTCTTTGTGTTTCTTTTCAAGTATTTTCATGCAAATGTTTAAATTCCTGAGTCATCTGGTAGAAGTGTTTCCTTGCCTTAGTTCCCATTTTCCTTCTTGCAACACCCTCACTGTGCTGCTCTTCTATGTAAATTCATGAAGTATATGCTCTCACACCAGTATTGCTAGATAGGTGGAACATGCTACTCTGAGAAATGAATTTTCTTGGAGAGATCTATCTTGGATTTGGCCAGGCAGACTTACTGCTGTTTCTGATCACACTGCCAAGTGGTAAAACATTAAGATTACTATGAAAAGCAGCCAGTGTCCAATTGTGGGCCACCTTGACTCACATCGAATAGTAACCTATTTTACAGAGAACTTCATTGGTTTCAGTGGTACAGTCATCTACCGGCTGCCTGTTTCTGCAATTGGATGCCATTTGGAGATAAGCTAATGGATGCATTGAAAATTATTGATCAAGGATTGCTCCTTAAAGGGAACTATGTCCAGAGATAGAGTTTGCAATAGTAAGTATCAGGAGATGGACTTTAAGCTTTGTGAAAGAGGTATAGGTATCCTTGGATCTGCATAAACAATACCTTCTGCCTTCCAACTGAGCTAAAGAAGTTTGAAATGCTTTGGGCTAAAGGGTGCGCCCCCACGTTCCTGGAGGGTCTGCATGCACAAATGTGGTGTTATTAAGACTTGAGTCCTGCTGTTAAATTTTACTTCATTGTCTGCCTTCCGGTCACCATCCTCTGAAAAGCGCCAAAGAAATATGCTGGTGAAACTGATAGAGGACAGGTCCTGAAAGAGTTTAGTAAACTATGAGAGCAAGATGACTGTTTCAGGCACACCAAAGGAAATACCAGGTTCAGTTTCAGATAGTGTATGTTTAAGTTAGATTTCATTTAACTATTTGCTTGTTAATAATACAGACACATGTTATACTAAGGAGCTTTGCAGGGACCTGACAAAATGAGGCAACTGTGTAACACATGGTGGGTCAAATTGATTGTTGATGTATGCAAGTTTATGTACAACAGAAGGAATAACAGGAATAATGTGTGCTACTTCCATTCCACTTTGCTAGCTTCAGAATTAACTGCAGTCCACAAATAAATAATGGTTTGTTATCATTAAGAAACAAAATTACAAGCAGGCTGTGGAAAGAACGGGAAATAATACTTAATGTCAGTCACCCTCACTGTGGTGTGCAGCCACCTGGAAAGCAGCATGTGTTCCTAGCCTGCTTCTGAGGAGAGTAGACATGGACGTGGAAGAAGCAAAAATAATTAGTGGTATGAAAAAATCCTGCTAAGAGGAGGCATGCAAAGACTGGGAGCATTCTACTGGAGATAAAATAGAAAGAACTACTGAAGAAAGCTTCAAAATGGATTAAGTTGTATACGAGTTCAATTGCTGGGCAAATGAAGTATCAATGCTCTTCTCTGCTTTCTCCTGACTGCAGAATAACCCTTTCAGTTACGTGGGCAGTCATTGGATATTTATTCAAGAAGTGCTGCAGGCAGACATAAGAATTATGGGCAACAGATGAGGACAGCCAGAAGGAGAGCATACTCATGGAGTGCAATGTGGAATTTGAACCAGCAGTATAAGAATATATCTAGTTGTGTTACTGCAAGCAAGAGAAGCAGCAGCATTGTGTGTTGGGGGACTGTGGGTTGGCACAATTCTAGTGACTCTGTGAAACATCTGAGAGGTGTACCTAGTGTCTGTAGTTTCATTGTTTAAGCCCTAAAACAGCAACTTCTCTGCTAGCGCCTCCAGGTGCTAACAGGCTGAATGCTGCCTCCTGCTACTTGGATCTCCTGACCTGGTGGGGACTCAGGGAGCTGCTTAAACCAGGTTGAAAGCTGCAGGCATTTTATAGCTTTCTTTTCCCCTGTTTAACATGTAAATCAAACAAAGTTCCTTATTTTGTTAATAGTGTAATATACAGCTGAGAATTTCTCACACAAAAATATGAAGTTCCAAATTCCTTCTTAATGAAGCAATTTTCAATTTAGAGATGTGAGGGTAAGTGGCATCAAAAGTGGTATCTGTGGGAGTTGCTGTTGAGCATGGACAATGTCATGACATGATGATGAGTGATATTCCTACAGATATGTTAGAAGTTTTGGGAAAGGTTAGCAACAAAAAAAGAATTGCTGACTTTTAGCTTGGTTTAAAGCCAGAGAAGACTGATGTATCTTATTTTTTTGAATGACTTTGTGATCTTTTTTTTGAGTGTTATGAGTGATTTTAAGCAGGTGTAATTGTATTAGTTTAAAACAAAAAGGTCAATATTTTACACCGGAGAACATAAGCCCTCTTGAAAACCTCTGAATATTGTAACTGAAATTACAGGATTGTTTGTTTTGCTTTTGTTTTCTACTTATGTAAGAATGATATTATTTTACACCATTCTGTTGCATAACAAAAACATTTTTCCTTGTTTCAGATACTGATTAACAAGATCCTGGCAGCATTTGTCTTTTGGTTTCTATCAGCCTTGTTTCTAGCATACCAAAGAGTTAATCAAATTACTTAATAGTACATGAACAGTTCTGTGGCCTAACAGTCAATGAAATGTCTAATTCTATTAAAGTTTCTCTTTATGTCCACACAAAAGAAATAATTTTTAATTTTTTATTTTATGATTCATAACTTCTTAGGAATTGGTATTCTTAGCAACGTAGTGTCTTTAATCACACAGCTGCCTGCTGTTCTGATGTGTATGTAATATGTGCATGATATCACAGAGGTTGCTCCAGAGTAGTGAGAAAATTTAGATAAGGGTACATTGTTTGGTGATAAAGTTAACTACCTACATCAATAACACTAATGCAGCAGCCCTGACAATATTAATCCATTTGACCTACTTTTACCTATAAAACCACAATAACAATCTGTAATACTACTACATAAACACATTGGCTTCTCATGATGAAGTGTTGTTAACAAAATTCACTGAAGACATTTCTTTAGCATAAATTGTCTTTAGATACTGCAGCTGAAAGCTCCTTAAGACCAAACACCCACTTACAACTACTTATGTTTTATGATTGCTTAGGGGAAAGCATTGTTAAAGGTACTCAGTGCCTGTCTGTCTTGGACCATCTTCAGGAGACTTGTTTTCGGAGGCTGAGTATAGCTTAACCCTCTGACAGCAAGAGTTGGCCAACAGGGACTGGCTTTTGCTGCAGGGCTAAATTTGCTTGTCAGCTCTCTTGCTTGCTGCAAGAGAGGCTGGGTGTTAAAGATTTTCACCAGACTGTGGGTACCTCTAGGTTTGCTTTATTAATCAACTCAGAGTTGGGCCATCACCTCAGTGAGTGGCAAGTGACTAGCAAAATACGTCTCCTATATATATGATTACACGCAACATTACATAATAGATATTGCTATTTGAAAAGTTCTTAATGTTTCTTTAAAGTCTCCCAGTTCTTCATTCTTCAGTAGCTCCAGAAGTTCATTAATTTTCCCAAGTCCCAGCTGGTTCTCATCGTTCTGTTTCAGTTCCTCTTCTGAAGTTGTAGCTCATATATAAACCATCTCCATCAAAGTCCTCCTATAGACTTCTTGGAAAACTCAAGATGTTACATTAACTTATGCTTACTCTATGTCTCTTCTTAATATCTAACTTTTTATAAATTGCTTACTGTGGATTAATCACTTTTTACATTCACTATTTTGTTGATTCAGCTTGACTGGGTTTTAGGTCAGCCTTGATCAGGAGTGTACAGAGGATAAATGAGCAGCACTTACGTAAGTCTCAAAATATTGTTTTAAGCACCTGCATTCTATTAATCAACCTTATACAATTTCATCTGTTCTTTAACCATTCTATAATTATTCTCAAAATATATTAAAAGTCCAATGAGGCCTAAGTTACTTGAATCACTCAAAAGCTTATTCTTTTTACACTGGGTGACCATTAAAGGGTAGTTTTTGAGTGGCAGCGGTGCCTTCCTCAAGCATCTTGGTGCTGGCGCCCATGTAGCACGTGCACCAGGGAGCTGGCCCTGTCGCCTGTGGAGACAGGCAGGGACTCCGGGCTGCGTTACCTGTCGGGAAAGGCGCAGGGGTTGCTGAAAGGCATCCCTTGTGCCAGGAGGTCTCAGGCCACAGTTTAGAGAGTGACAGTGGGCAGGCAAGGATGGGGTGAGTGCCCTGGGGCACTGGTATTTGCCCTTCTCAGGAAAGGTGATCGCCCCAGCATGGCAGAAGTCAGTGCTGGAGGCTGAGACAGTTGGTCTGGGGCAAGCACTCTTCTCCAGTTCTTTGTGGAGCTCCTGCTAGTGAGAGTGGTGTTTCTAACTTGTACCCTCCTCCAGTGGAAGCAGTATCACTATGAAATGTGGGGGACTATGTGTTTTTACATCTTAAAATTTAAACTATGAAGCAATTAGGCATAGAAGACTTCTTAACCTGTTAGAAAGCAGGCTTTCACTAAAGCACTATTGCTAGGTTTTTCTAAGCCATAGTAGAGCTATCTCAGAGGAGCATGGAAGGTATTTAGTTACGTAATTTATTCCAGAAGATGGGTAAGGTGTAATATAACTCTCAGAGCTGGTGAGCACACTATGCATGTTGTGACTCTACTGAGCTGAAATAGTTCCTTGTGTTGCCTGTAGTAGATGGTTCACAGGCTTTTTTTAATACATGGACATGTTATGCTTTGCCTGTAAAGTGCTTGACTAAGACGCCAAGACTCCTCACAGTAATGTAAACACCACCAAACATTTGTTTGCTTATTTTAGCGCATACCCCTCCCCCCCCCCCCAATAACCACAAAAAAGAACTTTTCATTTTTTAAGCCTAAAGCAGAAGTTGTCAATAGTGAATACTTGATGGCTCAGGAAGAAAACAGCAACACCACAAAACCAAGGAAACTAAATCATATCTGACATGGTGTTTCCCCTGGATCTTGTGGATAAGAGTGCTAGAGAGACCTTTTACCCTGGCATTGTTTAGGGGCGAGTGTTGCTGCAGCATATGATGCGGTTCTTGCATGTGTGTTGGCATTGTTTGCTGGGCTGCATAGATCTTGACTTGTCTGAGGTGACGAGATTTGGGATGAGGTTGTTGGGGAGGTTAAGTCCAGAAGACCGAGGGTGGAAGTCAGAAGGGAGATACATGGAACTTTGTGATTTGAACATTTCTGCAAGGCCCAGAGCTGCTGCAGCAGCAGAGCACATGTGCCTTTAAGAACCGTGAAACAGATGATGTGTGGCAATATCTGCAAAACCAAACTTTAGAAAGAGCCTTTCATCTGAAGGGATAATCTAGCTTTTTAGAAGCACTGAAAACCCTCAAGTCCTTATCACGTTGATGCTGGCAGAAGAGGTACTTGAGTGGCACTGTGGATGGCTGCCCACTAAGCTGTGTGACTCCTCGTCATGGGAAGCTGTGGAAACTAAAAGCTGAAGCAATTCATGGTGGTAACGGAGAGGGACTGTCAAGGATTATATGATGCAAAGAACTACCATCACTTGTTCAGAAGGTCCTTGCACTGAACATCAGTGGTGCTTGTTCTGCAGAAGCATGGGCAGAGGCATGCCCTGGTTTGGTACCTTTCCCTAAGCAATTGCTAATGGCCAATAATGGCAACAGGCTGTGAGGCCAGGGACCCCTTACACTTGATCTGATTTTGTGTGTATATCTCCCCTACATAAGTAAAAACAACCTAAAAGGCCATATTTCACGATATCTTGTTTAGCTGACAAGCTGATAACAGTTAGTTCTATGGATCTTTGAGTGACTGTTTCATGATTAAAAAAAATCGATATTGAGATCCCATCATTGCACTGGTCTATTGAGAGATAAGACCTGTTAACTATTTAACCTTTACCAAATGACTAAATTGCTGGATTTCTGACTCTTTGCTTTACAAGAATTGAGTTTCATGAACTGACTACTAAGTTTGCATATAGTTCCTGTTGCTTCTTCAGTTATTTGATATGCATTGGCAGAATTGCACATCCCTGCTTCAGTTTTGCCCGCCTCCAGTGGCTGTGGTGCCGGGTTTTTTCATGGCAGCAATGAAAGCATCTCTTAATTTAACAAAACCAAAATGTTTAACAAACCACAATACCAAAAATACTGATGGGCAATCTGCTTTGTGGCCTATTAAGAGAGACTCTGAACGCTTTCTTCTGAGATCTCTATAAGAATGTGGAAAGCTGCAGACCTGACTGACATATGAGTTTGCATGAGGAGAGCTGTTTGGAGAATATGAATGTTGTCTAACATGTCAATGCATATGATCAGGGTTGTCTTCAGCAACTGTGCCGTATATTGAAATGATTCAGCACTAGGTCTATGAGAGTTTGGGAAATGTCTTGGTACAACAGCAACAATGTGGGTGTTAATTTTCTTTTTCTTCTTTTCTTATCTTTCACTTTCCAGGAAAGACTAAGCTATACTGCTGTATTTCCACATTGCTGAGCTTGAATCTCTCCTCTTCAAACATTAGGGATGTTTTTCATCGTTATTGTAATAACGAAAACTGAGCAAGGCTCAACTAGGGGAGGCCAGACTGGACAAGTATAACTGACGGACTTAGCGAGCTCCGGAAAAAGGGAGCAGCAGTAGGAAAAGAAGGGGAGGGAGGGAAGTATGAAAAATGGGAGAGAGCAGGGAAGAAGCAGAGGCTGCACGTTGATATGTTCAGCCTGAGCAGCAGCAGATGTCATGTGTTTGTGAATGACCATTTGTCTTGTCCTGTGGACCAGCAGATGACTTGAGATCTGCACTGTCCCTGGGTGCCATGGCCAGCATCTGCAGTGCAGCAGATCATCGATATGTGGGTGATCATTTTAATGTAAGCTAAAGTATTACACTCGTGACACCCCTGTAGTGCCTCCTGCAACTGCTCGGTGCTTGTTCCAGGGTCACGCAGGCAGC
Organism: Burhinus oedicnemus; assembly: GCA_008921705.1. Taxonomy (NCBI): domain Eukaryota; kingdom Metazoa; phylum Chordata; class Aves; order Charadriiformes; family Burhinidae; genus Burhinus; species Burhinus oedicnemus. Next base: position 346,794 of record VFFE01005258.1, read on the forward strand.
AGTGGCTCGCAGCTCGCTGGCAGTGCCTGTGTGCTCCCGTTTCCCCCAGGGTCCCCTCTATGTGTCCTTCCTCCTCCTCTCCCAAACTGCAGGGTCCTTCCTGGGGGACAAGGCCATGTTCCACTGCTACCGCTCATGCCTGGGACCCTGAGCATCCTGCTCCACTCTCACCCTATGGTAGTGCTTTCTTCCTCTTCTGTTTTCACTTCCAACTCCAGCACATCCTGTTTCTGATCCATGCTGCCCCCTGTTCCCTGCCAAACCAGGATCCTTCAGTCTTTGCCTGTCAGCTGGGCTTTGATCCTGTTTCCTTGCTGCCCCATACCCAGACATTCATTGTGCCACTGCATTGCTTTCTCTTACAGAGATCCTCCCTATCCCTCTTCCCTCTTCTTCTTCCAGCTGTTTTTCCTTTTCTTCTCCAAATGGCTCTGCCCCATCACATTCTGCTACTGTTTGTCTGTTGGAGATGGGATTCACTTTCTACCTACTCCCAAACAGAGAGATGTTTGCACATTCCTGAGATGCACTGGGAGCTTGAGGATGCTGGGAGAATGGTCGGGTAGCTACTTTGGAAATGTTAGTTTCAGTATCTGACCTAGAAACTACATCACTGTGTCAGAGCAAGATGGAACAGCAAGTTGAATTGTATCCACTTGCTGAAAGCTGGGTAAGGAACAAAGTGCTGTTTTCCTTTTCTGCTGCTTAATATGCTTTGGTTTTCTCTGTTTGTGCTATAGAATTTGAAAAGAAGAGGCTGTTCATTGTAGCTCTTTTCAGCATCCTGTCATCTTCATTTACGTGAAACATTGTGCAGTTCTTTGGTGTCTTTGTGCACCTACACTGGAATCTGATTACCTCAACCTGCGGTCTCCTGGTGCAATACCGTAGGTTTTTAGATGTGAGACTTCTTTACGGGGTAACACACGAGACAGGGCAATTCAGGAGAGGGGAAAAACTATTGAAATTCTTAGTGCGATCCTATCACTGTTCTCTTTTGAGGTAAGTAACTGTTGGTGGTCTCATCCCTGGCTCCTAAACAAGCTGCCTTCAGGACCTTCTGGCTCAACTTCAACAGTAGGTGGGTTCCCATGTCTCCAGAATATGAAAAGGGCATTGATGGAGGAAACTTGCCTCTGACAACTGTGGTCACTGTCTTACTTCTGCTGACTTCACAGGTTTTTACCCCAAGTGGAGGCAAAACAAAATGTATTGCTCTTTTTTTGTGAGGAAGACAGGCTCACAGGAACTAACAACCAGGTTTTGGAGCTCTGTGCTCCTGCTGGCTTTCTGCAGGATGCTATGCTACCTTCTTTGCCTCTTGCTGGCAGGCTGCTGTAGCAGACAGGGAATTCTCCCCATTTTTAAAAGAGAAAATCATCAAGTTTGCTATTGTGCAGATAAATATAGCACATGAGATTAGCTTACTCCCATAGTACCTCCACTGAAGGCCCAGATAACAATTGTGTTTATGGCCCTGCTCTTTTTAGAAGGCCTTTACAGTCCATCAGTTTTATAAAAGGATGTTGGAAGTGCAGTGGGGGGAACCCCCAAGCTTTCACTTTTTTTTAAGTTCTAGGGAAACTTAATTCCCTTTTGCACAAAATGTCTTATATCAGGGTTCCATGCTGTTGGGTTTTTTCCCTTTCCCTTACAAAATCTACGGCCTAATTTCATGGAGGACTGATTTTTGCACTATTCTAGATCCCTTAAGTGAAGTTAAAACTCTGTAATACATTAGTGGAAACAGTTGTACCTTCAAGGTATTCAATATTCCACAAAATCATGTTTCAATATTATTCTGTGGCACAGAGGGAATCTGTAATAAGAGTTTGTACAGTGCACAAAACATACAAGGAGGAGGATTTCTATACAGTGGAAGTGCATCATTCTGGTGAAGGGTTTTGCTAGCCTTACTGCAATATCCTTATGACAGGAAAAGTCAGGAGGAACCAATAATAAGTACTTTTTAAAGTTAACTTTCCAGCTGCTTTGAAACATGCCTGGCATGGTTGCAAACAATTCTGGTTATTGATATGACTTCTGTTAGAGGGGAAAAAAGACTGCCCTGAGCGAAGGGGACCCAACTGCAAAAGGTCCTGGAACACAGGAAAATGGAAAAAGCTCTGTGTGCCTGACTCCCCTGTAACTTATGGGGCATTGACAGAGGGTGCATCAGTCTCTGCAGCACCAAGCCTAGCAAGCCCTCAGCCCAAAATGTTTCTGCAGGTCACCATGTTCACACACAAGTAGCTGATGTATCTTCAATCCCTCTTCATAGCTGTTCTGATACGGGCTCCCTACCTACAGGGGACTGTAGTCTTTGCAGTGATATTCCACAGTGTGACTATTCATGGTATTGGTAAGCAAATGTTGACCCTATGGAGGCTTCTGTGTTGATGTTATCCCCTTCGAGCAATTCAATGGTTGAAGTCTGAATTTGACCAGGATACTTAGGGTAACTTTTCAGTTACTAAGATATCACGGTCAAGGGATCTGTAACCATTGTTTATGGGGTGGGGAAAAAAAGTGAGGGAGAAAGAGACTAATTCTTTTTAGATGAAAGTGCAGTCTTTGAATGTAATGTCTTGAAGTTCAAGACAGGAAGGAAACTTCTTCAATAAGTTACTCCACAGAGACACGGACCTAACTTTTCTTTAAGACTATGTGGTAATTCTAGTTGCAATTGCAAAGCTGAGGGAAATACATGGAAACTGAAGAAACACAGAATATATTCAACCATAACATGAATTTCAGTGTTACTTTAGTATCCCTAATAACCTTCAAAGACAGTGGTTAGTGCTAGTGTGCAGATAAGGTTGCTATTATGAATAGTCTTACTGCAATTCTGATGCAAGTGCCCTGGATCAGTTCACTCAGGACATGATCAATACCTCATCCTACTCATCTAAATAATTTCAGAACACCTGAAATGTTACTCAAAACAGTCTTCTAAACTAACTCTAATATTTCTCTAGTTCTTAAAATGAACTTTCAATTTAAGTAGTAAATCAGAATTTGAACTCCATTTCCTACTTGATCCTTAGTACAGTACCCAAAACTTGTTCATAAACATTAACCTATCTTAATGTATCCTTCACATTAAGTATGTCCTTCCCAGAAGGTGCATTTAGCATTCTTTTGTGTAAATCATGAATATGAAGCTAAAAATCTGTTAATAAAGTAACTTTTAATTTTTCTCATTAGTGAATTCTACTTGCCATGGTCACCAAGTAAATTTATTAATGTAGCGTCATTAACATTTTCATAAGGTGTCCAAAATCAATGAATATTTAACAAATTTTTTTTCAGCAACATGAAAATGAAGGTTTAATGTATCAATGCTTTCAACTGTACAAGACTAATTTTTCAGTTTTGTTTTGTCATCCACTTAAAGGCAGGTACAATTTTTCTGATTTAAGGAACTTGCTAGATTGGTCCCATGTGTTAAAGTTTTTATTTAAAAAAAAAAAAACAAACCAAAAACAACAAAACCACAAAACCAAATGAAAACAAACAAAACCCAACAACCCAGAAAACAAACCTAAACATTTTAATTACTTAAAATTCTTGTAGGCGTTAGTCTGGACTGTGCATAGAGAGCAAGTTTTTATGTTAAGAAGTATTCTGATTATATGCAAATCACTTTTTTTTCTTTAAAGAATAGTGAGTGTCGTCTGATCATTTTGATTTTGATTTATTTTGAAGTATCCCATGCATCCACATAGAACCAATACTGTGCCATACGAAATAGGAAAATCTTCTGAGTTTGATAAAGAATGATTTCTTCTATAAACAAGCCTGTAGGGCTTGGATTTATTCTTGATGATTTCCTAAGAAAAGTTCTATTTTTTTTCATTTTAGGATAGAGATATCACAATCAGGGTAAAAATCTCTGTGGATTTCTTTTATCTGCATAACTAAAGTTTTGTTTTTACCTGACATCCTGAACTTCATAACTACTAAAACTGGACCTGGAGTGCTGGGGTGGAAGGAATGACCTGGATGCTCAACTTGCATTCTGTGGCACTAAAAGTCAGCTGAATTCTGTCATATTCCAGCTTGAGAGAATTCATAGGCATGAAACGATTTACCAGGGTAAGTTTTGTCCTTGAGCATGAAGTTACCTTTCAGTCTTGTAAATTTCCCTTTTACATTATATCAGGTCTTCCTGCCTCTGTATTGAGCCTTTATCCAAGAGTTGTACATTTTTATCACATTTGATAAAAATATGTATCTGCTGGGTTCAGCCAATGATTGGGATTCGACTCTCAAAAAATACACTTAATGTAACATTGCTCAGAAACTGCATCTGTACAGGCTGTCATATTAGCTGTGGTGTCAGAGGATGAAGGGAGGGCTTCCAGAGCATAATGATGACAGGAGATATCTACTCTGATCTTAAATCACCCTGGCTGTCATACTTTCTAGGAACATAGGATATGGGTTCATTAAGAGAAGACAGAAAGGTCTGCATTAATCTAATCAATGATTTTTTTTAAAATATAGTTCTACACAGATTAATTTCCTATGCAAATATTGAATGCAGAGTCTACCTTACTATCCTTACTTGAGTAAATTTTATTTCACTAGCTCAAGTTAAAACCCAAGACATTTAGCTGTTATGAACGCATACAGTTGATATTTCAGAAAACATTGGTTCAGGTTAGGTTGATACATTGGGGAGAGAGGGAAATGTCACTGATTTGGTAAAAGCATTATTTTCTCTTCAGATGCCATTTCACACTTCTAATGCCAGTGAAATGCTCTTTTGATTCATGGAAAATAGAAATATCAGAAGTCAGGTTTCATGGTATGTCAGTGAATGGTACAAAGCAATGTTTTTAGCACCATTTCTGTTCCTTTATAGAGGGGTCTCTGGATTATTATTTTTTTCCAAATGGGATTAAAGACGCTGTGTCATCTATCAAGACTCTTCCAGCTCTATCAGAAAGATATGTTCAGGGCAGTCAATGGCTTTCTGAGCTTCGGTGGCAATCTGCTGGCTGGTATGGGAGGACTGGAGGGAAACTTTACTTTTGTGAAGCCACTGATTCCCTTCTCATGGAGACTTGTGCACTGCACCTTCAATTTTGCAAGGGTTTTCATACAGCAATTTCTCTTTCTTCCATTCTTCCTGGGCTATGTTGGCTGCTGTGTGTGTGATATTACTGCATCACCCAGAAGAGGTATACACATCCTGGAAACATCACCCCTCAGCTTCTTTTATGACTGTATTTGGGACAGAGGATATTTGGTAGGGCACTCTAGATTAAAATTGCCGACTGACTACTACTGTGAAGGTTACTCTGAAATATTTTAGCTTAAGATTCATATAGGACTGCTCTAAGGATGAGGTTGTCCCAGTTGATGTCCATGTGAGAGTCTCATTGCAAATAAAATTTCCTGCAAGAGATCTATGAAACATCTTGAACAAGCCACTTCAGGAATTTTTTTTTTTTTTTTTAAAGAGAAAAAAGTCTTAAGTATTTTGAGGGGAAAAAGCAAGGGAAAACTATTACAGAGGGATCTTCCTCTTTTATCCTCACAAGAAGATGTTTGAAGATGGTACTTTTTGTTTAGAGAACAAACTTACTGGAAAGTTTTCTTCAACGAAGTGAAAATTGCCAAAGACGGAATATCTGTGTTTAAGTGATTCACATTGTGTTCATATTTCTTGATTCAGTATCATTTAAAGGGCATTCTGGTTGACTCTGATTTGAAATTTCCTTAAGTCAGTATGTCACTGAAAAGGTGAACGCTAAAGCAAGAAATCTGAATTGAATTCAGTGGGAAGCTTTAACCATAGGTGTGCTTAAACTAAACACATTCTGAAAACTCCTCTTCCCACGTCCTCTGCTTTTCACTGTAATTCTCGTTTATTTAAATTACCTCGAAATGCAACATAACGAGTGTGTTTCATTGCCAGGGTATTCTGGGACTGTGAACCACGAGCAGAGGAAGATTTTGCACAAGAGGCTGGCTATAAAATACAGAGATGGCAGGACTTTTTGCTGTGTGACTTAATAAAGTCCTGAACTAAACTCACTTCTGTTCTGAGCCATGCTGAACAGTATAAAGGAAGTTGTCCCTGATATAGTACTTGGTCGTGTCCCTTTGCTTTAGTGGAGGATGGCGGTTGGGTTGGAAACCCCTGGACTTGCAAGCTTTGCTGCTGAGTTCCCCAGCAGAGTGCAGGGTGGGGAAAGGACATTGCCAGTCTTCCTTCCCTTGACCCAAAGATTTCCCTTGTTCTGATTTTATTTCTCTTATAGTACAGCATGGTGAAAGACAGAGTCTTCCTCACAATAACAAAACTGGACAGCGACAACCTCTTGTATCACATCTGGGAAAAAAATTAAGTCAAAGATATTAGCAGTCCCCGAATGGCTATTTATTTATTTTATTATTGCTCATTCTTAGACTGAGGCACACTTACAAATTTAGTTAAAATCTATCTCAATTTTGCTGTCTTTGTTCCTGCAACACTGAATCAGGAGGTTAATAGATGTCCATGTATGATGTGTGCTGCTTTCTCCTTCTCACCATACACAGTCATTCCTGTGAATGAATGTGACTACATCTTCTTCAGGAGACGTGCTTGTGGTGGTGCAGTTCCGCCCCCCTCGCCCTCCCCTTAGGCTTCTCTGTAATTGGCACCATTTCCTCCCCACCTGGGCCACACAATAATACAATAACCAGAACGATACATAATGGTCTAACATGAAAGAAACAAACGGTGGGGAGCAATGGACTAGAACACTAGGGCAACCTCTTAGTGTACCTGCTTCTCATGGCTCCTACCATTTGAAGATAATGACTATAATCAATCACTCTTGACAACGTATGGATCATGGCTACAGAGAGAGAGGTACCAGGACCACAAGTCCTAACAAGTCCTGGGCCTGCGTAACCGATGGAAAGTTCTGGTCTACTCCATTGTCCAAGCTGGGCCCTAGTGGAAAAGTACATGACAAAAGTCAATTATCTCATATCCTATAAGTAGCGATTCTAGTAAAGACCCTTTGAGCTCTTCTGGATTGCAGCGGGCTGTGGCCAGTAGCTCCCCTGAGTCGGGACGCTGTCTCAGGCAATAACCTCAAGGACTAGAAGACCAGGGTGAGACAATCCCTCCTGAGCTTCAATTACCACCCACTGAGGAATGCCGATGCATTGTGAGTATTTGCTCTAACCCAAAAAGGGAAACTTTAACCTATAGGTTAGCCTCTCTTTCATCCACCTCTCCACTTATGTGTTTATGATAAATTTGCATTAGCTTTATGAATGTTCTTCCACTTGTCCGTGCACGTGTAGGAGTTATAAGGGGTACTCACCGACTCGATAGAGTTGTGCAATATTAAGAAATCTTTGATCTCAGTGATTATAAACCATGGGTGGGGGCGGGGGTCGTGCACTTATATGCTTTTGCCTATATATATATATATATATATATATAAAAACCTGAGATCTGTACTTTTGCTCACATTTATATATATATTGGTCTGGGATACCTTACAGTAAGTTAGTTTGAATCGTGTCATCTTTGAATCTGTAATCAAGTCGCTGTTCATTTATTTAGTGAAATCACTTTTTAAATATTTAAATCAGTTAATGATTATGTGCTGCTAAAATTCAACCTCTTGATGTACCTCAAATCACTAATAAAATTTGAACTGCTGCTAAATCATAACTGTGTTTAATACTTCTGTCCTGCGACAGTGCTGAAAAAACCCTAAATTTGCAGCTTGCAACTGTTACTGGACTAGGAGGAAATTCATATGATTCTTGACATCTGGGGAGAATGCTAGTTTTCTTGGGAGAAACAACCTTATAGCTCTGTACTTTTCTGCAACATCTCCAATAGGTGTTCTGTCAGGATAAAAAAAAAATGTGTGCTCAGTTCTGTAGCTGACTCTGGAGCAGCTGGGCAAGGAGGTGTGGCGATGGATGAGACAGCTTATTTGTGCTTCTAACACTGCATCCCTTTTAAGAATGACTTGTTACTGAGTTTTTAGCATAAAACTAAGAAAACAGCACTTTTTTTCCCCCCAAAAAACCCCATTTGTAATAGTAACTTCAGCAATGAGGTTATATTTGTGTTTTGCATCAAAATGTTGATGGCACTTCATAATGCTTCAGGACCTGCTACTTTCTTGGTCTTCCCAAGCTGTGTATGGAGTAGAGCATTTTCCAGTAAGTGTCTGTTTTAGCAGTAGAAATTCATGAAGAATGGGTAACTGCTTAATGGTTTCCAGTTAAGATTCTGGCTGCTGGTGCCAGAGCAAGACCCCGGGCAAGTGAGGACAGGATGGTGGGGTCACCTAGATCAGGCAGAGAGTTGCAGAGGGTGGAGAGGAGCAGTGAGCTGATAAAACCTCTGAGTGACTAAGACCACCTGAGGGAGAAGAGGAGACTAGGCAGGGCTCAAAAACTATCTGAGGCGACAAAACTGAGGCTGGAAGCATGGGTCACCTTGTGAGGGCACAGTGGCCGGGAGGATAGCTGTGTGGAAACTCTCTTCTATCTGACACAGTCACTGTGCTCACTACGCTAAAAAGAAATACAGTTTTTTTCCTATTTTCTCACAAAAAAAACCTCTGAACAACCTCTTCTTGTGTTTGAAAATCTCTCTTTTGCTATTTAGAGATCTCTCTGTAACGAGAACGTGGAGACACACCCGTCTGGGATCATCATAAACATGCTGGTGTACATCCTGGCATTTTACATAAAAGTAGATATATTAGTGAAAGGCCTGGAGAATGAAGAGCAAAATTAGTGTGAAAATATAATAAAGTGATGAGGACAGCGAGCAATTAAAAAAAAATTAGAAGGGGAATCTGTGGATAAAATTAAGTTGAGATACTGCTTCCAGGAAGGTAAGTGTTTTAAATGTAAATAGTGTGATTACCCATGGAAACACTGGTTACTTTCCCACAGACTTAAAATTACAGTTTAATAAGCAAATATAATCCAGTAAGAATGTATTGTCCTAAGTACAGGCCAACCATCAGCACTCAGAGAGCTGTCAGTAATAAACTGTTTCTCACTACTTCTTTCCCAGGAGAGAAAAAGGAGGAAAGTGATGCCCTGCATTCTGTGATCCCTGACCACAGGGGCTGAAAGCAGCAAACGCTATTTCTGAGTACCTAAGCTCAGAACCTGGATCTTCAGTGACCTGAATCCTGGGGACAAGACTCCATGGGGAGCGGTAGTAGAAAATCACTTTATCAATTCAACAATTCAAAAATAATACAAAGTAGTACCTAGTAGATTTGAGCACAGTTAGATTGGTTTTCGTAATGTATTACTTAACGGCTGGAAACTGATTTTACCGTTGAGGGGTTTTGTGCTGAGGATAAGATTCTGAACCTTTTTGTTGAGCTGAATATGGTAAAGCACTGCATATGCTTTAGGGTCAGGGTTGCCCTCCCTGGAGGAGGAGGGAGTTTGGAGCTTTTTTGGAGGGAGAATTAGGTCCTTGCTCAATTAATGTTTTGGATCCAGCCTTTTCTTTCAGACAAGAGTTTACTTTTTTGTGTTGTTAGATCTGTTTCTTCCTACTGACCTCCTGAAGTTTTACCTTTATGTGGAAAAAGTATCAACAGTCTTTGAATGTCAGCTCACTCTTAAAATACATTTTCTTCAAGAGAAAATGTAATTACTTCTTTTTGAAGCAGAAGCCCTTTTTTCATCTGTAATCTTTTGAATAACTAGATATTTTCTTTTTATTTGCTTAAACAAACCATAATCTCCTTCCCTGAGTCCCTTCAAAATCTATCCATCATGCTAAGAACTGAATCTCAACCCTAGCAAGTTCAAGATCCTTATCATCTTATTGTAGCATAGAGCCTGTTAAACCTTCCATATTTGTTTTCAGCTTAAAAAATTCAGTTTATGAAGAGTGTATAGAGGCAGCTTTATAATCTATTAGAAAAAAATTTTCGTTTTTTAGTTCAGTAAAGCAAAGATCACTCATCATATATAAGCAGCACAGCATGAATAAAGGTTGGGTTACTGCAGATTTTTGCAAGCTTCCTCCCAGTTAATTGAAATGTAGACTTGGTGAGATATACTTTCACCACAGATAGGAGGAGGATGGAGGTACAGTTATGCATTTCTCTGGTAAAGTTGCTTCAAATTGTGATGTGCAGACTCTTACACATATAACTGAAGCATCTCCTGGACTCGGGGCTTAAAAAAACTTGAAGTTTTTATGATTATGGTGATATGGGATGTATGCTTAATTCAGTATAGCTCCCTCACTTAACAAAACTCAGTTAATTAACCTCAGTTAATCCTACTGATGCAGTTCTGCAACTTGTGGTGCCTGCTTTATCTTGGACAGTGCCACAGTCAAACGTATAATTTGTGGAGTGATAGTTGAAGAAAATGTGTGCTTTACTCTTTTTAAGGGTTCTGAAGTTATTGATTGTGTGGCTTTGTCTTGTTTCAGCTTTGCAGCTTAGAGAATTGCTGATCTTATATATCCCTAAAATTACCTCTGGCTTTGAAATCTGAGGTTTGTTTACAATCCTTGGTACTTGAAAGCCTGATTTCCTGCTGCTTCTGCTGGGAAGAGGAGGGTGGGGTTTTTTTGGGATGTTTGGTTCCCCCCACCCCACCCCCCGCCACCCTTGATGTGTTAATGCAAATTGTTGAGCTGACTTCCTGTACTTTTTAGGGAAAATGCAGTGGGTTTGCTTCATGTATTCCGTTCAATTTGGAAAGAACTTGTGCAGGATGGACATTATTCCAAAATTCTCGGTGGCTGTAGCTTACCCTGCAGGTCTTGGGGAATGCTGATGCTTGAGGCAGGTGCTAAATCAAGCCACTTTCGCTCAACATCATGTACTTGTGGACTTTAAATCTGCCAGGTGTTTGTCCTCCAGAAACAGCCTGCTTTTGTGGGTTAGGCGGAGAGCCAGCAGCTCTGAAGCTGTATTCCCACCTGTATCTGGTTTAATAATGCTTTGTCCTTATGTAACACTTTATTTTGCTGTCGTCTTTCACTTTTCTGTCTCCTTTCCTCCCCCACAACTAGGCTGTTGCTGAATCTTGCCAGCAGTACATAACAGGAGCATATTAATGCTCTGTTGACATCTTACGATCAGTTTGGATCTACAGCTTTGTCAGTGCTACCACACTGCTAAAAACAGCCACTTTCTAATTCTTCACTTCTTTTTTTTCTTTTTTTTTTTAGCTCTTCTCAGGATTGGACATTGTATGCTTTGTGGTCTGTTGTTAATGCTAGCACTTTATATAGCAATTGCTGGGCAAAGTCAGGCGGTTTCTTCTCAGCTAATTCAGTTAATTATTTTTTCTAAAATACAAGTTGGATTTTACCAGAGAGCTTATAATGAAATAGCAAGAAGGCAGATATTAAGGGACTCATCTGGTATTTTTGCAAAGAGCTCACTAGGGTAAAAAGCAGTTAATTGAGAAAATATATCTTGCAAGTCCTAGGACCAAAAATGCCAGCTGCTTTTGACAATCTGATTATGGAAGTCCAGTAGACATGGACACAGATGTGCTCTGATAGTCATTGACTGATTGGATAGTGATTTTTCATTGGAACACCAAAAAATTTGGTGCTGAGACAATTACAAAATGTTCCTGTGGGGTAAAGTATGCATATTCTTTTAGCGGAATAAGAGGTAATTTGGGATAGTCTAGTCCTTGGTGAAAGAGGGTTATGCTTCCAGTGGGACTTAAGAAGTGAGCATCCAGGCATTACCTGAGATGTGCTGTGCTCTAAACTAAAATCCTAGCTTTCTTCCATGATAATCTGATGGTGGTGTTGTCTTTAATTAAAAAAAAAAAAAAAAGTAGATGTAATATTTGGCAGAAATGGTTTGGGGGGAAGCTTCAGCAATCTCCTCTTTGGCTGCCATACCTTGAAAGAGTAGTATTTGGGATAAGAGGGTTTGAAAAAGACTGAAGTAAATCTCATCTTTTGGAGAACAGAAATACTATTGCTGCCTATAGATGCTTTGGTGAGCAGTCCCAAGAATAGGTGACAACATGATATGGAGGAGAAGACTGTTTTGTGGGCTTTTTTTGTTTGGTTGTGGTGGTGTTTTGTTTTTGTTTGTTTGTTTGTTTTTAATTAAAGGTGAATATTGAGGATAGAAGTACCTGGCTTTGTTTCATGCTAAAGTCTTCATAGCTTTTTTCTTTTTTTATTAAGGGTAGATATTTAAAGCAAATAATATGTTTACCTTCCTGCCTTCAATAACTTGTAGAAACTTGTCAGGTAATTCCTGCAATAGGCTCACCTTCTACAGGATGTCTCATGTTGGCTTAAAATTGTTACAAAGTGAAACCTATGTCCCTAAACCAGATATCTTGCTAATTAATTATCTTCGCTTTTTGAAGAAAGCACCTTCACTGTAACATGAACTTGTTGCCTTTGTTTCTTAGCCTTTGGAAAGTAGATTAGAAAGCCCTTTATTGTCAGAACTCTTTCCCTCAGGTAGACAGGCAATGCAATCAAATCTACTGCCTTCATCCATCTTTCAGTTAAACTACATAGATTGAGCTTTAGTCTGTACCTATTGTCATTTTGCTAGCTTAGCGTATGGTGGAATGACACACCTCCTTTCACAGAATCACAGGGGTTGGAAGGGACCTCTGGAGATCATCTAGGCCAACCCTCCTGCCAGAGCAAGGACACCTAAATCAGGTTGCACAGGATGACGTCCAAGCGGGTTTGGAATGTCTCCAGAGTCGGGGACTCCACCACCTCTCTGGGCAGCCTGTTCCAGTGCTCTGCCACCCTCAAAGGAAAGAAGTTCCTCCTCATGTTCAGATGGAACTTCCTACGTTCAAGCCTGTGCCCATTACCTCTTGTCCTATCACTGGGCACCACTGAAAAAAAGACTGGTGCCATCCTCCCGGCACCCTCCCTTGAAGTATTTATCAGCATTGATGAGATCCCCCCTCTGAGTTTCCTCTTCTCCGCACTAAAAAGACCCAAGTCCCTCAGCCTTTCCTCATAAGAAAGATGTTCCAGTCCCCTAATCATCTTTGTAGCCCTCTGCTATGCCCTCTCCAGCAGTTCCCTGTCCTTCTTGAACTGGGGAGCCCAGAACTGGATACAGTACTCCAGATGTGGCCTCACCAGGGCAGAGTGGAGAGGGAGGATAACCTCCCTTCACCTGCTTGCCACACTCTTCTTGATGCACCCCAGGATGCCATTGGCCTTCTTGGCCACAAGGGCACATTGCTGGCTCATGGCTCCCACCGAGCTGCTTTCCAGCAGGTCAGCCCCTAACCTGTACTGGTGCATGGGCTTATTCCTTCCCAAGTGCAGTACCCTACACTTGCCTTTGTTGAACTTCATAAGGTTTCTCTCTGCCCAACTCTCCAGCCTGTCCAGGTCACGCTGAATGGCAGCACAGCCTTCCGGTGTGTCAGCCACCCCTCCCAGTTTTGTGTCATCAGCAAACTTGCTGATGGTACCTTGTATCCCTACATCCAGGTCATTGATGAATATGTTGAACAGGACTGGACCCAGCACTGGCCCCTGGGGGACACCACTTGTTACAGACCTCCAACTAGACTCTGTGCCACTAATCACAACCCTCTGAGCTCTCTCTGGCAGCCAGTTTTCAATCCACCCCACTGTCCATTCATCCAACCCACACTTCCTAAGCTTGCCTATGAGGATGCTGTGGGAGATGGTGTCAAAAGCCTTGCTGAAGTCAAGGTAGCCAACTGCCCTCCCCTCATCTATCCGTCCAGTCACGCCATCGTAGAAGGCTATCAGATTAGTCAGATGTGACTTCCCCTTGGTGAATCCATGTTGGCTACTTCTGATAACTTTCTTTTCCTCCAGATGCTTTGAGATGATGTCCAGAATGAGTTGTTCCATCATGTTTCCAAGGATGCAGGTGAGGCTGACCGGCCTGTAGTTTCCTGGGTTTTCCTTCTTGCCCTTTTTGAAGACTGGAGTGACACTGGTTTTTCTCCAGTCCTCAGGCACCTCTCCTGTTCCCCATGACCTTTCAAAGATGATGGAGAGTGGCCCAGCAACGACTTCTGCTAGCTCCTTCAGCGCTCGCGGGTGCATCCCATCAGGACCCATGGACTTGTGGATGTCCAGTTTACTTAACGGACCTCTAACCTGATCCTCCTCAACCAAGGGAAAGTCCTTCTGCCTCCAAATTTTCTCTGTTACCTGCAGTCTGGGGCTCCTGAGTGCTGGCCTGAGCAGTAAAGACCGAAGCAAAGAAGGCATTCGGTAATTCTGCCTTCTCTGCATCATCTGTCACCATGGCCCCTGTCTCATTCAGCAGCGGGCCCACGTTTTCTCTAGTTTTCCTTTTGCCTCCCATGTACTTAAAGAAACCCTTCCTGTTGACCTTAACATCTCTTGCCAGATTTAATTCCAAGGAGGCCTTGGCTTTCCTCGTTTCATCCCTGCATACTCCAATGGCATTCTTGTAATCTTTCCAAATGGTCAGTCCCTTCTTCCACTTACTGTAAACTTCCTTCTTCCACTTGAGCTTTTTCAGAAGCTCCCTGCTCAACCATGCAGGTCTCCTACTTCCCTTGCCTGATTTCTTGCTCTTAGGGATGCACTGATCCTGAGCTTAGAGGAAGTGATACTTGAATCAGTTCCTCCAAGCTCTTCAAAATCTATCTATTTTGAATCCCAAGGTATAGACATAAGAATTCAATTTTCTGTTTCATTATAGGGGTTTTCTCTTCATTTTCACTTGCATTTTCTGATGCACATTTCAGTGAGGGTAAAACAGCAAGATGAAATACTACAATTGCTGTGAGAATTTAAAAGTATAAAATAATCCAAATTCTCTTACTCATTTTTTTCACTCTATTCTGTTATAACAGGATGTACCTTGATGCCTGGAAGAAGTAAATGTTAGTGTCATGGAAGCTGATATGTGAGGTATAACCAAGGCCCTGGGTAGAAGTTGCTGTTCCCATTTGTTCTGTCAACAAATTCAGATAAGACTGGCATTCAGGGAGTGGAGCTTGTGCAAAAACTTTCCCAAGTATAAAGAAATAACTCAGAATAGTCTTAGACCTTCAACAGTCCCCTTTCCACAAGCTTTGAAAAAGCAAAGGAGGCGTACTGCTTGAGTACAGGAAGAGGTGTGTGATGAAAGCATTTAACTAGAAGACAGGAGATAAGGATTTTCTAAGCTTAATGGCATGATGTCCTCATGCTCATGGAATGGAAGGCAGCCTTGCGGTAAGCAAATGAACATCTTGCTGACCTCAATTAACATTCATTCTGTTTGTGCCAGCACTGAATTTTGTTCTTCAAGCCTGCTAGGTGCATATTAGGTGAATAGCAGACAAATGTAAATGACCTCATTTTATCACTTGGATGGTGTGAACACCTTGGAGTCCACCTTTAACTAAATTAGAAGCCTGGAATGAAGAGCTATAGCTCTCTGTGGTCCATGGAGAGAGCTATACTCCTGGGGTGTCCTGAATTGCCCTCTGTATACTTCACTGATCACATAGGAACACAGGGTCGTAGCTCAGCCCAATGTTAATGTGAATTTACTCTTTATATCTGCATGCATCTGATCTTAACATACCTGACTAAATTTGCCTCTCTTTTTTTAAAGATTTTTTTATATATATATTTTATTTCTGGTATTCTCTCATAGGAGAGTATTTTGTTTTATTGTGAGACAGCACAAAAAATTACAGAAATCACAAACTTGATGTCACTTTGCCTCTGTAATTCACGAGGAAATGCTGTATCTATAAATCACAAAAATCTAACAGCTGCAACTGCAGCCAGATAAAACACTGACACAAGGGCAGCTGAGAAGCAGTGAAAGACACATGAGACTATGACTTTCTGTCAACTGGCTTCACCCTCCTGGAGAATATGTGGTGTCAAGCTGTCAGTCTACTTGACTTCAGAATGAACAGAGTGAACTGATAAAGCAATGTGAATCCTATCACCTCTCCTGTCTTGGGAAAGTTTAGAGACTGACATAATTAATGAGATGTTCTGCCTTTTTGCTTCTTTCCTGCTTTTATTTTTTTTCCCGTCTGTTGTGTCAGCTTGTAGCCCAAAATTATAACCTCTAGTTGTCCAAAATTCTGCTTAAATACCATGCCCACATACCATTATATGAATAGACTGGCTCAAACAATAAAAAATAATTAATGCACATACAGAGAAGATCTTGAATCAACTTGCAATCTGTTTCTGTCTTGGTAATGCCTTTAACTGAAATATCAAGTGAAAGTATTGCTGAAGAGTAGGTGATCTCTGAAATTATCAGGCTATAACTTAGCTTTCTCTGATCTAGGTTCCATATATGTGGAAGAGATACATTTTAACTTTTTTATCTCATCTTCACATACAAACATTAAATTCTAGCTACAAAATATTTAAATATGACGGGTACAGGATATAGATAGATCTATAGCTCTACTATAGGAGTCCTGTGGCTGCACAAATAACTTTGATTTGCTGTCACACTTTACTTCTGAATTATTTTCAACCCTTATAATTACATACACTTTATTCTGTTGTTTATTTAATAACCTACTGAATTGATGAAGGAATTGTTACAACAATGTTTCCTCCAACATCAACCTCATCAAATATCAAAAGCTTAGCTGAAGGGACCCATGCTGGTATATGAAATCACTGATGGTCATGGGTTTAGGAGACCATGAACTTCCATGATTTTATTAATATACAGATAATGAAGAGGTAGACAGAGGTCACTAATGAGGATCTTTTTCACAGGTCTTGATTTGTCTTCCAAAACACTTCCTGTGCCACTTAAACTCATGGTATTAGAAGTGCTTTGGTCCCCAGCTTCTATTAAATCACCCTCAAACACCCTTTTCTTTTACCCAAGGGTTGTATTTGTTACTGTTTGCATTATGGCAAATTAAATTTCACATGAACTTAATTCAGTCCATCCAGATAGACATAGTTTCATTATGGATCTTGGGCAACGACAACAAGAGATGCTTTCTTGGTCCCTACCTGCAGAGGTCCCAATTTTGTATCAGCATTTTCATGGGACACGCAGAATATGTATGCATATGTAACAGCTTTGTTGGATGGATGGGTGAAAGTGGACAGAGAAGGGAGGAATCTTTACACCAGTCCCTGAAGTAGCTACACCAGGCTTGTACTGTTAACTGCTTCCAAATTGCTTCGTAGAAGGAGGTTCACTGTGGAGGAAGTCCTGGTTCCTTTTTCAGCTTAGGGATTTTTCCATCAGGTGGACTGAAATTTGGTAAATCTGTGATAGTTCTTTGAGCATGTTTCATAGCTTTATTAGTAAACTTTAAAATTAAGCTTTGGAGAAAGATTTTGCTGTGAACTAGGAAACAGAAAGTCTAAGGTTGAGCACCTTTTGTGGTGTTTAAGTGGGCTAGGGGTAGGAATTGGCAAACTTCTTTTAAAGGAAATAAAAGTCTGTGTTTTGGGGGTTTGGGGTTTTTTTTGGGGGGGTGGTATTGTGTTGGGTTTTTATTATTTGTAGCGTTTTACTAAAAATCTAGTCTGATTCACACCTAGGGGAAAACTGTTGACTGCTTTTTTTGGGGAGGTGTTTGTTTTTAATTAAAAATAATTTAAAAACAGCTCAGGCTGAAATGGTTTCCTGATGTAGTGAAATGTTTTGACTTTACTGGGCTTTCAAAGGAAATGTTTGCAAAATAAAAGCAAGGCTTAGACCCCTCAGCCCAAAGTCTAGAGTAGGTGCTTCAGATGTGGAGGGCCTCAGCTCCCAGCAGGCTCTGTGCTCTGGTGAACCCTCTCCTGGAAGCATGCCCTGAGTACTAGGTGTGTTGTGGTGTGGGTGCCTTGATCTCTGCACAGCGCTAGTGTCTGTTATCTCTGCAGTGCTTTGCAGCGATTGAACTGATTAGCATGGAAACTAGTTCAGTTTTGATCTTTGGAAAAGTTAGAAAAAATGTACATAAGTCAAAACCCAGTAATACTTATAATATTGATAGCAGTACAAAGTATGTGAAGAGTTCTAAAAGATAATGCAAAAGAATCATCCATTTGAGGAATATTGTCTGGTATGCAAACTAATAGAGAATGCCAGTTTGGTTTTGGTTTTTTAAAGTGTATATAAAAAATGGATAAATGTTAAACAAAGATATGAGATTGTTTATCTCCTTCTATGGAAGACTGTATTCAGAATACCTATAATGACCTTGGCACTCTGCTTAATGAATAAATGGTGTATTCAGCCATATCTGATAATGAAAATGAGGCATGCTTAATTGACTTAGCACCCAACTAATCAGCAGTTAATGCAGTCCTGAAAATTGGTAAGTTATTTCATCTTGGAGGGTCAGAGCATGCTTGTAGAGAAGGGGCAATCTAGGCTTTATACCTGAAGCATGAAGCAAGTATGAATGGCAAACAGTAACTGGCCTGGCGGTTTTGGTCAGTTAATGTGGCCTTGTTCCATGCTCTCCTCAGCCACCTGCAAAATGTTTATAATTCTACAACGAAACTTTGTTAGTTGACATCCTGCAGGCAATTGCACTAGGGGATCTGTTAGACTGTGAGCAAAACAGCTCTGTCATTGGCGGACCAGCAAGTTAGATTGGGTTCATTTTATAAAAAAATAAAGTGTGGCTTTTAGTCGCCATTGTGTGAACATCCCAGAATAGCCTGCTGGGATTTTATTCAAAGTACACAGTGAGTTACAGTGCCTGACTTAACACCTGCAAATGTCTCTGCCCCAATTTTACTTGGCTACAGACAGTGATTCAGAACTAAATGAGACAATTTCTTCCAAAATCTTCCCCTCTCAGCGGGGATTTTTCTATTGCTCGCAGGAATGACTTAGTATTCAGAGCCAAAACAGTGACGTTTGAGGAAGAGGCCATCAATTTAGTTCCCTGAACAAGGGATCATCAATGGAAACTTTCCTTTCACTGTTCATGTTCAGAAATCCCATGTTAACAAAGGATTTAATACAGCAGGAATCCTCTTGTTCCATTTTTTCCATTTTCTGTGAACTCCTTTTTTCTTTAGAAAATTTTTTCTTAATTTTAAAATATTAAATGGTTTTCACACAACATCTTGATCAGCGAGTAGCAACTTGGAGGTTTTGTTTTTAGAGTTTTTGCATTTATTTAGAAGAGCAGAGGGTTAAACATGCTAAATGAAAAGTGGCTACGTGCCTTGAATCAACAGGCATGACAGCAGTGTCCAGATGCTGCTTCCAGAGCCTTTGAGTTGCTGTCTTCTCCCTGATTTTAGCAGCAGGTGTCTTTAGAAGGCATAGGATTTACCATACTTCTCCCTGCTGGAAAGCAGGCCTGTGGCATTGCGGGTCTTGCAGTGAAACAGATGGGAGTGGGGAAGATGAGGCCTAAGTCCCCATGTTGGGCCCGTGATCCTCTGTAGACGTTATCTGCCACATAAATCCCCGCAGAGGCACCTGCTGCTTTCCTGTTGTTAAAAATCTAGACATCCTACAAATGGTCAAGATAAATGAGGGACCAAGCGTTAAAATGCAGAAGGAGTCTATATTCAACTTTTTCTCCTTTGTCTCTGTTCACCTGCCTGCTGAAGCTGTCTGTCTTTGAAAATCATCATAGATATAAAACAATGGAAAAGTGATTTTATTTTTTATTATGTTTGTGCTAGAATACTCCTTTCAGCTTTTGACTTATTTCAGTGCCAGGCTTCAGACACTTAATGTTTTGTGAGTTGGGGCTTTGCAGACCTACCCTGAGTATATTCTGAATATATTGCTCAAAATCCAAATCCTTGACCTGGCATCAGCACACTTTATTTAAATTGGTTTGAAACCTGAACTTTGTACCTCATCTGATGCATCAGCTGTGAACGGTCACTGTCTCAATTGTGAATCTCCACAAACTTCAGGAGCTTTGGAATTTCCTTGTGGAACAAAAGGGGAGCCTTGCCAAGCCCCTGCTGCAAAGCATTGTGCAGCCTTTCAAATGACAGACTTTACTTGGCAGTATTGGATTTCAGTGCAGTCAAGAATGTACCACGGAGGTATTGACAAAACATCTTGTCCTCTAACATGAATGTTTATTATAGTGATGCCCAAGGACATTTCAGCTTTTTTTGGTCAGACCAATACTGAGAAATGTACATAGACACTAACTGAACCGTTAGCAGGCTTTGCAAGGAATACTAATAGCGTTATTATAGCAGTGGTGATCTAAGAATAAAAGCAAGGTAAAGGTCACATGCAGAAGCAGTGTTCTTAGACTTACTGATAACTAGCTATGTCCTGTAAAGTTTCTGGACTAAGGCATTTCTGTTGTTAAAAATATTTGGAGCCCAGACTAGAGGTCTTCTGTAAACATCTGTAAATATGAAAGTAGCTTTTGGACACTCTTCAGCAGGAATCCAGATGTAGTCTTTGTGTTTCAGTCCCTATTCTGCACCCACTCCACTTTGCCAACCATAGTTTTAACTGAGTCCCTTTACCTGTGGGAAATAAGTGCTGAGCACTTCATTCTCTACATGATGTTGCACTGGGTTAAATAATGTGTTTTGTGGAGAGAGGCACAGAGGAAAACACTGAATGGCAGGTTTTTCTTAGATATTTAAGTGTTCTGTTTCTCTTAGCATTCTGTAGTGAACACTGAGTATTTGTACTTGAGATGATGATGATGAACTCTTATCCAGCTGTGATGCTGGTGCTTGCTGTCTTCATTGCTGATATTAAGTGTGTTTCACCAGTCCCTCAGAGGGTATTAATGTTGATCGTTGTGATTGAAATGGATTATAAAGGAGCAATACTTCATCTGTGTGTTGCCTTTTGTTTATTTATCACTGTGCATAGTCTGGAAATAATGTTAACTTAGTAAGATATTTGATGGTCAGAATGTAGGGTTGATGAAAAAAGAAGTACTACCAAGACTGTTACTGGAAAGAAGCAAAAAGGACAATGTCTCCCTCTCCATTGCCCCTAACATCCAGCTTTGACACAACTTAGCTGCATCCTTCTGGAACCATGACGGGGCAGGAGTGCCCTGAGCTGGGACAGGCTTGGGTGCCAAGCTGCCCTTGGACACCCTTGGGAAGGTACCCAGACTTAGCCTATATTGTGCTTCAGTTTCCTTGCCTCCCTGTGTGGCTTTAATTGAAACCCCATGCTGGAGGAGAGCAAAGGAGAGGTCAAGGTAGCTGTGCCTTCTACAGGGGACAAGAATACAGAAATCAAAATCTTTTGGATGCCTTCAGCTTGCTGTGGTTTCCTGCAGCAGCGGCTGATTTGAGATCAGAAGTCAGCTCTTCCACAGATGGGCTGATAGTGATGTGCGAAAGGAAGACCTAGAGACAAGAACAACCATTCTCTACAGGTGGGGGAAAACTGCAAATATGCAGCAACTGCAAAACAGGAAGGAGGGAGGGTGGTTCTCTTTGCATTAGCATGCACCTCACACCTCAGGTGAGCACCTACTCCTGAAGTGAGTTAGCTTAATGGTCACAGAGGTTGGTTAAGGACGGAGTTTATATTATAACCCTGGGTTTCCTATGTTGGATTTGAGAGCAGATACTCTGTCTCATTATCCCATATGTTTTGCTCCTGGTGTGTGGTTTGCTTTCCACATTTACTTCTCATGGCTAAATGAATAAAAGTCTTAGTCCTTCAATAAAAAATGAACCATCTGAACTCTTTAGAGGCAGCACAGTTACAGACTGAGATAGTTATTCTCTGTAGATCAGAGATGAAATCTCACTTAGAAAACTCCCCTACACTCAGTATCACTGATTTAGAGACATTCATACATACGTGTGTGTGTGTACATGGTAGCTGTTCGCATAACATGACTACTGAAAGCTCATGTTCTCTTGAAACCATTTCCTCAGTAAAGGCCTGTTTCCGATGTGTCTGCACCTTTCTGGATTAATTCAAACCAGATGTCAGTGACTAAAGGGTGTAATGTTAAAGATGAAATCCTATGAGTGCTTAATACTGTAGTAAGCAGTCTTTCTGATTGCCTGATATATTTCTGAAACATACCTTTCCTAGGTCTGGTCACAGCCATCCCATGATTGTACCCCCGTTCTGATCTTAGTCAGTCACTTTCAGCTGATGAGCTCCCAAACTGCAACCTGAAGACTTGCTGTTAGTTTGTATATGTTGCAGTTACGACTTTGTGTGGGGTGTAAGTGGTATTTAGTTGATTGGAGGGGTGAGGTGGGGATGAAGCTCTTTTCTGTTTAATATTTCTCATTAGCCTGTTGCCTCAAAGGTAAGTTTTTAACATAACATGCAGGAATTTACTTACACAGTATGCCCTATTAATGTAGAGGAACTAAATATGGAAAAGACTCCCACTTCCATTGTCTCTCTTATTCTGGTCCTTGAATGCCCCAGTTGGACTTCTAATGAAGTATTTCCTCCAGCTGTCAAGAAAGTTTACATTGTGAGCCTAACTTTCTGTTTCCTAGCAACTCTGCATCCTTCTGCTCATAAAGGAGGGTGGCTTATACTTTTAATGAACGTAATTCTAAGCCATGGCCAATGAAAAGCAAATACTGTGGAAGAATAAATGTCATTCATACTTTAAACAGCAAATAAAAAGTTCACATCATGATCATTTATCTGTTTTAACATTGCATATATTTTTGAAAAGGTGAGTATTTCTTTATATGTCCTTGCATTTCAAATTTAGATTTTTAGTTGCGGTTGGTCAATGTGGATATGACCACCCTCGACCATTTGGCCTTGGGACTAGGAATTACTGCTTGTAGAAGTCTTGTTTGGCACCTCCTGTTTGAATATCACCAACGTGTTACTTGGAGGGTATTGGATTTCCTATTTATTTTTTTTATTTTATTTTATTTGGCTGCCCTGATTTGAACCTGAGTTTTCTTACCTGGATGGTGGGTCAGCAGTCAGCTGAACTAGATTATGGTGAGATTGATTAGAAGTCCTACATTAAAAGATTTCAAATGGACTGCATCCCTGCACTGTAATACTTGTGTAAAGCAAATCACTGAAATATCTTCAACAGTCCCTTTATTGTGATGTTTTCTTAGTGTTTCTCATGTATTGAAGTATTTTTCCCATTCTCTCTCACTTCATTATGTTATTAGTGTGTTGTGAAAGTGGAAGTTGATGGGGAAATCTTTGAAATCCAAGTTCCTTTTAGCCGTGTTACAGGTAGAACATGGACGGCAGCTGTGTGGGAATTCTGCTTCCTCTAGAAATTTAGGAAGAGTTAAACATCTGATTGGTATTTGAGATTTCCTAAATGACTAATGAGGTGGCATAGAAACAAAGTGAAAGCTAACTAGGGATTTGTTTTTCGGTGATACCTTTTCCACATTTAGAAATATTAGTGTTTCTTTGCATAGGAATTAAAGAGCTGTCTGGTGTTTCAACAAACTGTCTTTTCTGTTAAGAAGGTCAAAAATTTTTACATGTTTGACTTCTCACCTCTGAAGTGGCCAGGTGGCTTCCACTGCTTGTTGGAAAAATAGGTACTCTGAAAGAGCAAACTTCAGTGAAAACACATTGCTGAAAACAGTGATCAACTATAGAACATAGGACCTGCTATGCTGGCTTACAATGGTAATATATTTAGCCTGAGATCTTGTCTTCAATGGAGACTTAAAGACGCTAAGAAAGGGGAAATGCTTTTTTTCTGGATTTCAACAGTATACAAAAACCCCTACATCTAGAGCATACTTCCTTCTTTTTATCTTCCCCTACTGTCTTCATTCTTATTTATTTTGGACAAGTCTTCCCAAACTTTTTCTCACTCGTAATGTAATCAATTTGTGTTTCTTCTTGCTCTTTAAACAGCACCCTACATAAGCTCCCTTGTGTGTACATTACAATTGTTCTTAATTATGAAGTCGTGTATTATTTCTCCCATGGATACTTGCCTCATGCAGAGTTGCAAGATGGATGGCATTAAAAGCCAAGTTGATATTAGTTTAAGATTTTATGCTTTAAAGTGGTCCTATGTGTTATCCATGTAGTGTCATCCAAATCCTGATCTGACTACAAAGCATTTGTTATAACAATGGTTTTCTGTAGTGCTTTTTGCTGTGGTATCTTACAAGCTTTCTTATCGTTAATGCATCTATTATCATTAATGCATCTATTTTCAACGTGCCCTGTGAGGAAAAGCAAGGTTTTCCCATTTTACTTAAGGAGAATGGAGAAGCAGAAATGTCAGGGTCAAAAAATACTCATTTGAAATGCCTAAATGAAGAAACTAAAGACTTGATCTTTCCATGTCTACAACATAGAGCACTACAAAAATTTAAAACACAGATCAAGTTCAAAGCTTGGTTCCCTTTAGCTGCAGCTGCTGCAGAGCTCCTACCCAAAAGACTTCTTTTGTTATATGACTCTGATTCAGCCCTGAGCAGCCCCATCCTGTGCGTTGGCCCATCCATCAAAAAAATGCAAAGGATTATTAGAAGCTCTGCTGATCCAAGTGTCAAGTCATCTTCCCTGTGAATGAATAAAACTAATCCTTAGCAACCAAAGGTTTTTATTGAGTGAGCAGATCCTCCATTAATTAGGGAGGACATGCACTTTGCCAGTGAGGTTCACCAGTATTTGCTGGTAAGGGAAGAATGGTACAATTTAGAAACCGTGGGCTGAGGTTAATGCTGTGGGGAGAAGCATAGGCTTGCTACAGCACAGCTGCCGCCTTGGTGGTAGAATCTGAACCCCTCACGGTTAACACATTTTTCCACACAACACCTAGATAAAACAAAGGCAGGCGATTCTTTCAGCTGTAAAGGTAGGCATGTGAGACAGAGAAATGAAGTAGTTACTTACAGCTGTGTAAGAAATCTGTGATGTGACAGGGAAGTGGTATGAGCTCCAGAATAATACTGTAATTGTAATTACTACAGTGTCCCTTTGTTTCTGGTAGCCATGGAATTTTCTTTCCTTTCCTTGAAGCCTCATCATTGTTCTTGCTCCTGTCCTGCTATCTCAGTCTCTCCACCCTGTGCGCTGGCTCTCAGTGCACTCTGCCCAAATTGCGCTGCACTCAACCTTATCCAAATGTTGCAGTACACCGTAGTTCCAGTGTTTTGTTTTATTTAAGCATCTTTCTGATGTACAGTAGCACTCTTGCTCACCATTAAAATTTTTTTACCTTAATACTTTTTTCCTGAAGAGACAGTACTATTGGAAGGGGAACTTGGTCTTGTGCCTACTATCATTCTGTCCTTTGTATTACTGCAATTTTATAGGCAAGATAGGGCCATAGAGGGAAGCTCTCTTGCTGCAGTGACGTGTGCAACACTTGCTCACCAGCACAGCCAAGACATGTACTTGTTGAAACTATAAGTGTTACACTATTATTTTTGAAGTCAAGAGGATTAAAACTTGTCTCCTAGGTGAGAAAGTCTTAATACGTCTATTTTGCTCCAGTACCCCCCCGTTTTTTTTTTCCCCTCCTTTGGCGTGTGCTGAGTGAAGTTTTAAAACATGACTGCTCATTGGAATGTGTAACAAGATAATATTGTCGGGAAACGAAGAGGGATAATACCTCTGCGACTGCTGTGCTTAACATGATGAAAGACAAGCTTTTAAAAACTCTTTAAATAGGTATTCTGTAGGCATTTCTCCCATCAGTTTCATTCTGCTGTGTGGAAAGTGTTAGGTATCACTACCTCTCCTTTCTTTTTTTTTTCTAATTTTTACGTAGTTGGTCTAATGCATGGGTAAAGACACTGAAACATCTCAACAGTTTCTGTAGCTTTTTTTACTGTAGGAAATTTATAGGGTAATATCAACTCTACTAATATCTCAACATTTGAGACTTCCATTAACATAGTCTTTCACAGACACAAAAAGAAAATAATCTGTTCCAGACAGAACTTCTAGAATCATAGAATCATAAAATGGTTTAGGTTGGAAGGGACCTTAAAAACCACCTAGTTTCAAACCCCTTGACATGGCCAGGGACACCTTCCACTAGACCAGATTGCTCAAAGCCCCATCCAACCTGGCCTTGAGCACTCCCAGGGATGGGGCATCCACTGCTTCTTTGGGCAACCTGTGCCAGTGTCTCACCACCCTCACAGTAAAGAATTTCTTCCTAATATCTAATCTAAATCTATCCTCTTTCAGTTTAAAACTGTTACCCCTCGTCCTATCACTACACTCCCTCCCCATCTTTCCTGTAAGGCCCCATTAAGTACTGGAAGGCTGCTATAGGGTCTCTCCTGGCTGAACAACCCCAACTCTCTTAGCCTGTCCTCATAGCAGAGGTGCTCCAGCCCTCTGATCATCTTTGTGGCCCTCCTCTGGACCCACTCCGACATGTCCATGTCCTTCTTACGTTGGGGGCCCCAGAGCTGGACACAATACTCCGGGTGGAGTTCTGCATGTTTGTAATTGCTTTCTGTTCTTGAATGGCTTGCAGAACTTCTGCGCTAAGCAGAAGTAATGTGGCATGATCAAAAAAGAGCTTTGAAAGCTCCTTCAAAAGCTTTCTCAGAAGCTAGAAGGCAGACAGCATTGAATCAAAGGCAAAATGTTCTGTCCAAATGCTCCATCCCCATCATCATGTCATCTTAATTTGAGTTCCTGACCTAGAAGTAGGCAGACAGATGGATACGTGCCCTTCTGCTTCTTTTTGCAGCGACAGAACATCCCAAGTACTTTTGTTACATCTGTGCTGTATTTGCTCAGCTTTGCTAGCCAGAGATTTCAAATTGCGAACTGTTTCCTGGTGCTTCTGTTTTTGTGACTGCTAAATCAAACATACATTTTTGGGGCTGCTGTTTCTGCCAAAACCACCGATTCCCTGTCTTCTCCCATCCCCAAAATCAAATTGCGGTTTTGGATGCTCAGATGCTGTGCAACTTCATGGATGATTTCTGGTGTAAGAACCAAACATGCCTCACTATAGGAATACCAGCAACTTCCTGCATGATATGTGGTGTCAGAGGCTTATACTCCTGCCTGTGAGCTATTAACAAAGTAATTCCTGTGATCATCCCATTAGTCCACTTTGGAATATTTTGAAGTCAGGTATTTGATCACTTAAGCTGGCCCAGTATTCCAGCGCTGTGATTTCTCGATTTTAAGCTGGAGCTGAGGAAACATTCTTCTTTGCTGAAAGTAGTCAGAAGGAGTTGATGGATGGAAGAGAACTTGCGTATCTTTGATTTCAGTGTGACTTACTGTGCAGAGCAGTGAGGAGTACCGTTATACTTGCAGCAAGGTACATACATGATTACCAGGCAAAAGACAGTTTCCTTTAGATTCTTAAAACTTTTGGTCTTGTACAAAAAGGTACCATACGCTCTTAGGATCTTGGGGACTTGGAAAATGAGACTGTAGCACCCAGTGCTGACATTCATGCTTCAGAAAAAACTTCACAACGAGAGCTCTGTGGTTTTCCTCTCCTTGTGGTTTTTTGTTTTGGTGGTGAGGCTTTTTGGGTAGTTTGTTTTTTTTTTTTGGTTGGGTTTTTTTGTTTTTTAAGATGCATTTGGCTATTAGGGAAGAGTGTCAGTAGGTTATCTTTATGCAAGAAAGCTGTAATACTGAGCACTCAGGTGAAGTCCTGAGTGTCGTGCACGATTTTTGAGTCAGTCTGCCAGTGAAGTCCAACACTTACAGAGAAATAGCAACCTTCCTGCAGCTCCAGATAGAGGTGGTCCATCTGTGATACATGCTTACATATACACCATACAGGGAAGAAAGAATGGGGTTAAAATGCTCAATTTCAACAGGCAATAGTCTTCAGAGCATCCGTAGGTACTACTGAATTTCACAATTACAAGTAGAAAGTTCATTTCTCTACAGTCCAAGTCATTAGTATAAAAATATGGAAATCACTGAACCTTCTTCCCTCTCTCCCAGAATCCCCCCCCAAATATTTGAAACATGTAAACCAGTTCAGTAATCAGATAAAGAATTGTACCCAGATTTCTCTTCCTCTCCCACCCTGCCATCCCTTGTAATGTTTGGAATATGCTTTTTTTCCCTCCTTTCCTCCCTTTCTTTTATTCCACCCTTTTACACACATGTGCTTCCAAAGAGTAGTCTAGGATCTAATATGGGATTTGCCCACTTTGCCAGTACACGAAATCTTTTCCAAGTAGGTGTCTAACATTTGTTGTAACAATCTAAATATAAGTTTTCTTTTTCAGCTTCTCAGTCTTGCTGCCAAAGAGACATATCCATTATTCACATGGTGTTAATCATCTGGACTGAGATATCTGGACTAAAAGATGAACAGTGCAGGAAGAGCTTTGTGTGAAGAACACTGGGGTAATAGTCATACCTTGTACCGTGCTCCAGTCACAAAGGGCAGGATTCATATCATCGGCCATTATATATCCACATCATTGATGTCTTTATTTGAGCTCTAGCCAGTCGAGACACTTAATAGTCAGGGAAGAGGCATAGGTGCTTTTAGGTCATGATTTGTCTGACCTGTTTTAGCTGTAGTAGATGCTAGCATGAGATGACTCACACCCTGTGAATGCCCATTTTTCTCCACTGACTGGAAAGGGAACCTAAGGTGACTCTCGCAGATGGAGACATCGGTACTTGTTCTGATCCTTCACAATGTGTTTAGGCTAGTCATGGTGAATTTAGCAGCATTTTTTTTCAAAAAATAAAATATATATCAAGGAATGTCATGAGATTAATTTTTGCATCATTGTAAAAGCACAGACAGAAAGTTGGTTGATATCTGTGATGCTCATGGTAATGTGAAAAGAGGGAATAAAATGTTGTGATGAAATAAGCAAAAATGGAACAATTTTCAGCTCTTCATTTCCTGCCTCACTTGAGACATCCTTGTAGTGTGTCATGCCTGCTCGTACCAGAAATGGGACTGCTCTGTATTTTTTTTTTACTGCGTGTGATGGGAATGCGTTTGCTTTAGCCAAATGTAATTTGAAAAACTCAGTAAGTTCTTTCACACTTCTCTTTTAGCAATTGACTTCAGTGGATCAAGTAAAACGGGTAGCCGTGGGAGGGAGCAGGGATATTACAGGTTATTGCAGAAATGTATCTCTTCTCCTGTTTTATTTTCTTGTCCGTTTACTGGGTACTGAGGAAAATACTTTGAACCTAGTGAGAAATCAGTTTCTGTAGGTGGTATGTGATGAATGTGTGGCTGAATAGGGGACTTTTTCCTCCTCCTAGGAACAGTAGGATAATATCAGAGGAGGGAGTGTTTTTAACAATGCACAAGTAAAACGGGCATGTGAAGAGGATTAATGAAGGAAATGGGGTTTATTCTTAATGGATTTAAGCCAAGATATAGCACTTTGCAGTAACAAAAATTCTGGGTTGAAGGGAATAATTTGTTGTGAAAATGTTTGATGCCAGCAAAGTAGCAAGTGTTTCATGCAAAAATCCTGACCTGCTGCTTAGCCACTCTAAAAACATTAGTTATTAATCACTCATCAGTAAAGCAGCTGTTTCCCTTTCTTTCACTTTAGATATCAAGTTGAGCACAGCTTTTAAAGTTAATTGCTTAATGTAGCTTCAGCTCTGGTTTCTGGGTGTTCCATTGAGGTTTCTCTCTGAAGAGCTAAGAAATAATAAATTTCTGTCCCTCAAATTCTTTGTGCTGAAAATCACGATTCCTCTTTGTATATGTGAAACTCGAGGTCCCTGGCCAAGGCTGTTGATCAGTTCTGCCAAAATTTCTCTAATGTGGGGTAGAAAATGAGAGGGTGAAGTTGGGTTGAGTCCCACTGTCAAAAGGGAGAGAGTACTTAAAATGGCTGTTCAAGTTTATTATGTCATTCTGAAATGTCTGAGTAACACTTCCTCTTGCCATATTCTTTTGTTTGTGTGTAAATATGTACACTGTAAGTATATTATACATACAAATGCAAGTGTTGCTAATAGCACCAGTATACTGTGGTGTGACGCAGAGAGAAGAAAAAGTGTCAGAACCATAATAATAAAATCTCAGGAACAGCAAAAGAGGGAAAATAAGTGTGCTGCTTTCCTTGGTACGAAGCACTTCTCTCACTTATGTTTTACTATTGATTCTTGTTCGTTAGTTCAGTGCAGGCATTATAAAATGTGGCATACCAGATTTGTGGAAATGGATAGGTTCCTAAATGTATCATACAACATGAAGAGGGAAAATTGCTGAGTCTGAACATATGCATACTGAAAATGATTTGTTGATTACAGATCATGAAGAAGATGTTAACATCAATAATGGTTGCCTTGATTCATTTCCTGCAAGATGTGATGGGCATCTGATCGAAACGGTGCTGTCATTTCTGGTAAGATTGCAAGTACTCTTGCCTGTTTGAGGGGCAAATGTTGTGGATGAAGCCAGACTACGTGGACATCCTAGCTATTTTCTTCTAAAATATCTGTGAATGAAATTAATCAGGTAGAGAGTACTGCTGGTTTTATACCGCTGTTTTGGAACAGCCGACTTTGTGTGGCTTGTGATTCATGTGCCCTTGGTTTTATTAGTGCTGAGGAAACCTTTCCTATTCAGACATCTTAAATTCACCAAAATGTTGCCCACCCTAGGTACTCTTAAGGATTTTTTCAAATTCTTAACTGATTATGCCAGTGTATTCATTTTGCATTTATGAGTATCAAATTATTTCCAGGGAATTTGAAACTGAAGGGATTAATACAATGAAGTGCTCTATGAAGAGTTTGAATTTTATTAAGAAACGGCTTTGTATGTACAGTCCTTTCCAACTCTGTTTAATGCTATTGGTGTACACCTATTGAGTTCTTAAATATTCCAATCAGTCTGCATCAGCACGTGGTATGCTAGTAATGGGGTAACAAGAGGATTTAAAAAAAAAAAAAAAAGGCAATTTTAGTTACTGGCTAGCACTGGAACATGGTCTTCTCTCTAGCTAAGAAAACCCAATTATTGAATGATGTCCAACCACATGGCTTTTCTCTTACATGGTGTGGATGGCTGCTGCTGCTGGCAGGGTGAGGGAGAAGGGAGTGAAAACGAATCCTGTGCTCTTGGAGCAGGAAGCAGCTTTGCCCTTTCCTACCATCTTCACCTTTTCTCCCAGCAGCATGAGGAGCAGCAAGCTCTCCTGCCTGCAAACCTTTCCTGCGCCCCTTCCCTGAGCTGTGCTGGCTGGGTCAGGTCTCTCCTCTGCTCTTCCCACTTGTGCTGCTGCCCGTGTAGGACAGGGGGTGAGCGCGCACCAGATGAGGGAGATGGGAGTTTGGGGCCCGCCAGCTGTTTCACCAAATAGCAGCATGTAGGTATATTTGTGATACAGTGTTTCGAACTGTGGAAACACAGAAAAGATCTGGGGAAACATAACAAAACTTGGAGGGGGGGAGTTATTCTTCTCTTTGGTCATGTGGGTTGGGAGAAGAGTGAGCGTCACAGCAGTACCTAGGAACATTTGTGAAAACATGCTCCTTTCTGTTTATAGTCTGAGGACAGTTCTGGATGACTAAACTTTACTCTTATTTACTCTTGGCAACAATTTTGGCAGAGAGATCTGGCTGTGTGCTGGGTTGTGCAGTCTCTCCAGACATTGAAGCCACCTGCTGAAAGCACGGTAAGCAGGATGGATGCCCCTGCCACTAGGGAATGCACCATGACTGCCGCAGGTGCTGGTCTGTGCTCTCCAATAGGCAGGAGGCCTTTCGCAGGCAACTGGTCTCTGCTTTTATTTTGGCCAGACAACCGGCCATGGATGGTGAGCTTGATCTCAATCTCAGTTTTAGTTTTTGTTCTTTCAGGTGGATGGACTCAAAGATCAGGCAGAAGGCTGTGGGTGAGAGTGCACTTTCCATGGCAAAGCAAAGGCAGGAATGACCCTCCTCAGATGGCAGGGTGGGCAGGATTGCAGCCAGGGAGGCAAATGGGGGGCCCCCGAAGATCCTGCATGGCTGCAGCAGGGGTGCACACCGAGCCCAGCGGAGTGGTTGGGAGGGGAAGGGACTGGACTGGTGTTGGGGCTGCTTATACAGATGACACTGCATGGGAACAGGGACTTGCTTGCATGCCCACACTGGGAAAAAAGGAAGCTCTTCTCAGTTCTGTGTGACCCCCATCATACTGCTGTTTTGGTTGAGGAAAACATAATGTGTTTAGTTCGGGTTTTCACCAGCTTGATTAATTAGAATCTTAGAATCGCCTAGGTTGGAAGGAACCTTTAAGATCATAGACTCCAACCATTACCTAGCGCTGGCAAAACCACCGCTAAACCATGTCCCTCAGCAACTCATCTACCCATCTTTTAAATACCTCCAGGGATGGCAATTCAACCACTTCCCTGGGCAGCCTGTTCCAATGCTTGACAACCCTTTCTGTGAAGAAATTTTTCCTAATATCCAATCTAAACCTCCCCTGGTACAACTTGAGGCCATTTCCTCTTGTCCAATCGCTTGTTACTTGGGAGAAGAGACCAACCCCCACCTCACTACAACCTCCTCTCAGGTAGTTGCAGAGAGTGATAAGGTCTCCCCTCAGCCTCCTTTTCTCCAGACTGAACCAGCCCCCTTCACTCAGCTGCTCATCTTAAGACTTGTTGTCTAGACCCCTCACCAGCTTTGTTGCCCTTCTCTGGACACGGTCCAGAACTTCAACGTCTTTCTTGTAGTGAGAGGCCCAAAACTGAACACAGTATTCAAGGTGGGGCCCCATGAGTGCCAAGTACAGGGGGACAATCACTTCCCTAGTCCTGCTTGCTCCACTATTCCTGATATAATGTAGGAGGCTGTTGGCCTTGGCCACCTGGGCACACTGCTGGCTCATAGTCAGCCAGTTGTTGACCAACACCCCCAGGTCCTTTTCTGCCAGGCAGCTTTCCCACCATTCTTCCCCAGGCCCGTAGCGCTGCATGGGGTTGTTGTGACCCAAGCGCACGACCCAGCACTTGGCCTTGTTGAACCTCATACCATTGGCCTCAGCCCATTGATCCAGCCTGTCCAGATCCCTCTATAGAGCCTTCCTACCCTTAAGCAGACCAACACTCACACCTAACTTGGTGTTATCTGAAAACTTACTGAGGGTACACTCGATCCCCTCGTCCAGGTCACTGATAAAGATGTTAAACAGAACTGGCCCCAATACTGAGACCTGGGGAACACCACTTGTGACTGGCCACCATCTGGATTTAATTAGAGTGGTATTTGCAACCGAGTCTTATTCATATCCAGACTTTCTGTAGTCCTTTATCCTATGACAAATGTGTATTTGATTAGTTTCTTACTTCATAAGGCTGCTTCTTAAACTATTTCACAGGCTGGCTTTTGAGGAAAAAATCTGTCAAATCACATAATGGCAGTTGCATGGAATTACCTAGGAGATCCTACTGGACCGAGCCTGTCTCTTTCCACTAGGTAGAAGATGAATTTTGCAATCTCTTTTCTTCTGGTAGGCCATGCAGACAGTTAAACCTTGTCAGGTACCTCTGTGCATGGGCATGTGTGATGGGAAAAGCTGGCCACACAGCTAAGGGGGCACTCAGGCAGGGGTTTGGGGGGAGCACTTCTGTGCCTCTATTAAAAGGCTACGTGCCTGCTTTGCACAAAAGGCTGGATACCACAGTCCAATTTATTCTAACCTTGTCTTTAAAGATTGTAGATCATGTTTAAGAGTGAGTGTTATATGTAGGTTAGAAATGTTTCGGTTTTGAGACTAATCTCAGTTTTGATCTTGAAAAACTGCAACTAGAGCCTTCTGTTGGTTCCTGTTCAAAGTCTTTTCAAGTGGGAAAGTGAGCTCTTTTCTAATATACACCTTACAAATGTTGTGACAATGTGAATCTGCGTACTTCTGAATCCAAATGCTTTTAAACCAGTACTTGGTATTGTTTGTGAAGACCATGTATTCTCTTGTAGTCTTAATAATTACAGGCTATACATATTTGCATTGGCATTGCTGCTGTTGTGCTTTCTGCTTATTTAAATGAGAATTTAGCTGGAAAAAAAAGTAGGAATTTAGTGGGCATCACAGCCAGAAAAAGCCCATCTTACTGATAGTGGAACTCAAAAGCAGCTATTTCTATTTTTACACTAAATTAGTGTGGCGGGTTGACCCCAGCTAGCAGCTAAGACCCCACCCAATAGCTCACTCACTCCCCACAGCAGGATAGGGAAGAGAATTAAAATAGCAAAAGCAAGAAAAACTTATGGGTTGAGATAAAGACAGTTTAATAAGTGAAGCAAAGCTGCGCATACAAGCAAATCAAAACAAAGAATTTGTTCGTGGCTTCCCATTGGCAGGCAGATGTCCAGGGGCTTCCTGGCATGCAGGGCCTCAGCACATATAATGGTTGATTGTGAAGACAAATGCCATAGCTACAAATGTCCCCTCCCTTCCTCCTCTCTTCCATGAGCTTTTATTGCTGAGCACAATGTTATGTGGTATGGAATAGCCCTTTGGTCAATTCAGGTCAGCTCTCCTTGTTGTGTTCCCTTCTAACTTCTTGCATATGCCCAGACTACTCAATGGGGGGCAGAGTGGAGGGAAAAAAAAAAAACCACCTAACCAAAAAACCCCCACCCCAAAAACCTTCATGCTGTGCAAGCACTACTCAGCAATAGCCAAAACACTGGTGTGTTATTAACAGTTTTAATCATAAATCCAAAGCACAGCATCATACAGGCTGCTATGAAAAAAGTTAGCCCCATCCTGGCCCAGTACAATTCAGTTTTCTAATGGTACATCTGTATTTGTTTTGCTGTTTGTTCATTGTGGCTGTAGCCTGGTAATTTGGCTTTTCGTGGTATTAAATGCTCTAATACTGTTTTTTGTTTGTCTTCTTGAAAATTACTTGTCTGGTTTTGTGGAATCTACTGCTTAAATAACCTGGAGTTCTCCATGCCAGTTGCTGCTTCTCTGATCAAGCTGCGCCCACTAAGAAAAGAGAGGATGTGTCTAATAATTCCAGACAGATGGAGTGGTCTTGCCACAGAGGCTATGGAGAGTGGCAACTAAACAGATTAAACTTGATGAAGTCATTGACAGACTTGCACAATTAACATACTGATGCATATCTTTCTTGCTTCCATCTGTCAGCATGGCTAATTCATTTCATTACTGTGAAATTCACTTGACTTGACGTTTCAGGCTGATTTTGTACCATAATTCACCTGCCGGGCTACTCGTGCTCTTCTTGAAACAAACCCTTTGAATCAAAGATATTTCAGTAGTACGCTGTGATCCTTTCATCCTTGGAAGCGGTTTTACAGGTCTTAATATTGCAGTGGCAATGAGCACAGAATTAGAGTAGCCAGTGACTTAGAAGTGTTTGAGTTTATGTCCTGTCAAGTATTCCTCTTTATAAATGTGAATAATGTTCTTCTCAATGGTTTTAAGATCTTTTATCTGTTAGTTTTGCAACCATGCAAGTAATAGCACTATGAGGGCTGATCCTGCCTGTGGAGCACTGGCTGGATGATTAGCTATTGCAAGGATCCTCTGACCAGAGTATTGCGAACACTGAATTATGACCTAATGCTGTAGCAACTTGTTTTTCAAATACAAGGTAAATCAGGGTCACTGTTGCTCAGAAGACCTCCCTCATACAAATTCTGAAGTTATTCCTGTGCTTTGAGTGCACTGAAATCCAAAAGTGCAGTGATAAAAAATAAGTTGCTTCATACAGCAGTTGTTTTATCGAGCAAAAAATTACACAGTTACTAGCTGTGAAGGTTTGGGGAATGGAAATGTTTAGGGCTTAACAGTCCTCATTCCTTTTCTGAAGTTGTTGACTAATAAAATGTGAACGTGCGTGGAATCAGCTGTGGACTTGTCAGCACTGTGACTTGTTTTGCCTGGATCACATACAGGGTTAGCTGAGGCTGTTCTGTTGACAGTGTCTTATATGAGGTCCCCCACAAAAGGAACACATTCTATTTGCACGAGGCAATCTGATGCTCTCCAAAGGTGAGTCAGAGAATCCAAGGTGTTGATGTCAGCCTTCAGATATCTCAGGAGTTGCATATGCCACAAGACTTACAGAACCATATACATAGTGTGCAGCTAGCTCCTGGAACCAGAAGACGTTGAAAAGGTAGACCTGATGCTGCTGCCAACCCTTCTGTCAGCATGGATGAGTTAAGTTTCACTTGTCCGTGTTTACACAAAGATCATTATTTGCTATTGATACATTGTTGATTAATAAAAAACGTTGATCAAGAAATGATGGCTTTTTTGGGAAACGCTTTGTGATATCACTGCTTGGTGACTTCTCAAGGAGCAGTGCAACTCTGCAGGAGTTCACTTTTACAGGAATTAACTGAAGACCTGTAGAGAAAAAGGCCAAGCCTTTGGGGAAATGATTGTTTTATCTTTGCTGGGTCTTTATTGCTCTTTTGAGCTGAGCTGAGAGAATACATGTTGTCTCACTTCAGGTACTTTTTTGTTCTTTAAATTTATCCCCAGTAATACTGATTTCATTCATAGCCCAAATTCACAGGCACAAATAGTGAGTGTCTTTGGGGATGGGGCAGCCTATTGCTGTGCTGCTCACAGCAGGTCCTTGTTAGGCTCAGGACCTCATAAAACAGGGAAGAAGCCTTTCCTTTGCTGTTCCCTTGCAGATGTGCTACACAATTCTATGTTTTAGTGTGCCAAACAGCAGAACTGGGACCCCAGGTGTACTATGTGCCTCTTCCTCCTTTCTCTATGGCACTGCTGCAGCACTCTGTCTTGTAAAAAAGTTTTAGGCCCACTGACTTTCATGTCCAGACAGATGTTAGGAGAAGCCTGAAGCCATAGTGCACTTGTAAATTCAGACAAAGGTTTCAGCTACTCTGTGGAATGTGATGCTTTGGATGCTTTATGGTTAATGCTAGTATTGGCTGCTGACTTGCCTGGAGCCATTATTCCCACAGATTCAAGTAGCCCTTAAAATAATTGAACCTGCTCACTGAAGCATTAACTTTTGGATTGCCAGAACCTTCGTGGTGGTACCGTGTCCATTAACATGCAGTGGGAGTGAGGGGTTAAAGATGACAAAGGAATGAAGAGTGCAAAGGACAAAATTCTCTCATGTACTAAACCACACCGCTGGCATAACCTTTTCTTTTGTTGCATGTTACTAAATAAATATGAGGGTCAGGGTGTATTTCTGTATCTCTATGCAACTGGCAACTAACTTCTTGTTTCTATGTAGAAATTGTTTCCATGATTATGATGAGACCACAATAGGAAGGTCATTTTACATCCAGTGAATACTTCAGCAATTTTCTTTTTTTCTTTTTTTTCAGGTTTAAGCTTTTTATGTATTTATTTATTTTTCATTAAACATATGAACCTTCTGCAGACTACTTTCATGGTCTTGGTGTTGTGTCTAAACAGGGCAAAGTATAAGAAATCAGCTACTGAGTCTTCTACAGCTGGGGGAGAACTTTGTGCTACCATGCCAATGTCTATGCTGAAGTTAGGTCCAATTTTTTATGCTAGGCATTCTTGAAAATTTCACTAAAATGTCCATGAAAACTTATAGCTTCACATGCTGGTGGTTTTGAATTAAAAACTTGTACCTTAAGCAGATCTGCTCTGATAGGTTCAAAATGCCATGATGAAATACAAGCACGTGAGTAAAAACTTGTTAAAGTAGTCAGTGTCTCTGTGCATGAGAAAGCTAGGAATATGGCTCTGCAGAGTCTTAGAAGAGCACTTTGAACTGTCTAGTCTTGCTATAATGAAAGTATTACTCTTTGTCTTCAAACACTTCTGTGCCTCTTTCTTTTGCCCCTCAGTGCTGCCTTTACTCTTACATTGTCTCAGTAACACTTTGAAGCAAGGGAGAATGAATATATATATAATTATACATATATGTCTTTTTCCAAAACTTGGACTCACAAGAGAGAAAGTCTTGAGGAGAAAAATAATGCCAGGGTAAGTAATTTTTTTGATGTTTTCACTTTCTAGAGTCCAGACAGGACATCTAAATTCCTGGCTATGTTGTTACTCAACATGCCTAAGCCCTACAGAACCTGCATAAAGCCTTATATAGGAAGGGAAAAAGGACAGAAGACTTAGCACAGATGGTGGATAAATTTGGGTAGTTATGCCAAGACAACGGTATTATGGCTTCCATAATCTTAGTATCTGTTATGTTTTGTCTTTTGATTCATAATCAGGGAACATTCAGGCCAGCCCATGTGTGAGATGCATCTCTAATGAGAAGGAAGAGAAGCATTTGGAGGCTATTGAAGCAATTAGCATTTCACTTTTTCTCCATTGTGTCAAATGATGCTATCTTACTCCCACAGAAGCTTTGGCTTCTTGCTTTCTACTACGCAAGGTAGTTCTTAGTTGGATGGCAGTGTTCAAAAGTTACATTTATAAATGCATTATAAATATTCAGGTAATTTCGGGCTAGGTAAATCCTTCTAAATCTGCATCACAATGAGCAAGTTGCTTTTTATTCTGGTTTGCAGGCCTATAATCCTTCGACACAGATGTGCCAAGTGAGATGCTGGGTTGAACTCCATTCTCACCAAGAGTCCCATGCAGAAAGCCAAGCGCTGACCTTTCTCTGCCTAAATACAGAGACAGAGGGTGCATGCTTGTGAGTGGTCGCTAACTAGACCCGAAGAGAGAAGATTAGTAGTTAGAATTGCTTCAGTACTTTTTCCAGTTCTGCTTCTTGAGTTTGAGGAAACAAAAAACCATCATAGATGGATCAAGATAAGCGTTTAATTGCCAAGCTTTTGGGAGTCCTAATGTTGTTCCAAATCATGAAATGAAAAGAATCCCTCCTCTATTAGCAGTTCCTGCCTTTGAAATGTTTTCTTTAATATTAATATAGTTTGGATTAGCTTTCAGACTTTGTCAATATTCTGCCAGGAGACTTAGTTTAGATAAACTCAAGTCTTTAAGGGTGGACTGCATAAATAGAAGTAAACAAGGAGAAAGATGGAATTATAAGTAAAATAAAACCTCAGTCTCCCCTTCTTTATCCTATCCAGAGGATCAGTTTCAATTCTGGATTGCTTTAACTATCTTGATTCCAGCTGAGACACTAATGTGCCGTATTTATTAGCGGTGACATGCCTCTAGAGAGGCACAGACCGTAGGAGGAATTCAGGCTAACTGAGGAGACTGAATTGGCAGCTATATTGCAAGTTGCTCTGTTTTTTGTAACTTTGTCAGTAGCTGGTTTCTGTCCACTATGAGAAGCAAAATTTTAGGCCCAAACCCCACACTTTCTGCTGCTTAATCAGAAACCCCAGGAGACAGAGGAAAAGGGATTATGAAAGGAATAAGAAAGTTAGTAACCTGACAGTTTTATTTTTCATCAGTGTAACAAATGTGTGTTGCTCTGTTCTGTATGTTTTCAGCTGGATTTTCAGTACAGATAGATAACACCAATACTGCTTGAAATCCTATTAAGTAGGGGAATCTCCTCTTTCATGTCCGGTGACAAAAGGCACAATAGCAGGCAAGGATAGGCTGGGTGTTTACGCTGCACACTGACTCACCTCATTCTTTCTTAGCCCAGTTGTAGCTTCCTTCTACTAAAGAAAACATGATATTAAAATGCAGAAGTGCAAAGGGTGTTTGATCCTGAGAGCTGCTTGGGAAATATTAACAGTTGTTCCTCCCTCTATCTCTGTAAATGTGGTTATGGGATACAGATTTCATTTTGAGAGTTCTCAGTATGTATTCCACTTGGACTTCAGAGATATCTTTTGGGTTGTACTGTTTGCATTACATGCCGGCTGTTTGTGTTGTCAAATAAGCAAATTCTCTTCTGCTATTTTGAGATTAAATACTTGCAGCTGGTAAGTACGCATGTTCTTCTACTGAAACGATTCACTGCTGCTTTGGAGGCTATGTTCTTTGGCTAGAAAACAGAGTCTGAAAATGATTTTGTATCAAATTTACTCTAGCCTGAGTCTGTGTTCATAGGCATTTAGCATAAATATGGCTCTAAGTGTTCAAAACATGGCTAAAAAAAAAGTCAACACACTTGATATCCCTGACAGAAATTAAGTGTATTAATAATCTCTAAAGACCGTATTCTGCCCCTTGACTTATATTGATATCAGCGCAAATAATTTTAGTTATATATTGCTCACTGTGATCAAAGATGGCAAAATTTGGGCATAAATCAGAATTGATTAAACAATGTCTGATTTAGCTTTGCATGTGAATGAGCTTTGAATTTGTTTATCAAATGAAAATAAATGACAGTATTCAAGAAAGTGAAAATGCATAGGAACTTACTGTACTAGAAAGAAATCTGGAAACAAGAGTGGGCAGGATTATTTTATATGGGTTTTTTGCTCTTCATTCATCAATGACAATGTTATGATTCCCGTAGTAGTAAAACAAAGATGGGTTTGGAGTAAGATGTAGCAGAATGAAGAATAAGCTATGGCTTTGGGCAAAAAAAATACGTCTGCTCTTACATAAAGGATTACCAAGGGTTCTGCTTCTACTTGACTTATGACATCTGGTCTATGAACCTTGAAATGGTACAGCAGTTAGCTCTGATATATTGGAATTGTTCTAGTTTACTTACTAGGAACATTTTCATAGCAACATTTGCGACAGTTCTTCAAGAATAAACAACATCTTTATACGGTGATCTCAGGCATTTTTTGTAAATATATTATTGTAAAGATACTAAGATTTATGTGAAAAACTCAGAATTCTAGCAACTTGTTTTCCATCATTTTATACTATTTCAAAGTGTCATATAAATTGCTCAGCAACCTTTTTAAAACATTTTTAAAAGAGAATGGCTATGACTGTCTTCACTTTTCTCCCTCCATGCACTATTACATTGTCAGACCATGCTCTAAGAAGACTGAACCCCAGTTGTAATTCATTTCTCACAATTCAAATCTTCATTTGATTTAAAAATTAAAAATGAAAGAGGGGAGAAAAAAAAAGGAAACAATACCTTTTTCTGGAAATATCTCTGGAATACTTTTAATTTAAAAAAATTTATTACTTTTGCCCTATGAAAAACAGTCAACTGATTATCTAGTATTTCAGAATCATAGTTATCTGCATTTACCAGATGAAAAACTGAATTTCATTCAAAATGAGATTACATTTTTGTAATAGAAAGGCATTATATAGCTAATATACAAGGTAAGACCTAGAAACCGGCTTGGCCAATATTACAAAGACATTTAGAAAATATTTCTAAATACACAAAACTGTATTTTATCTATTAACACTTACTTAAAATGAAGAAAATCTGAATAACAGTGATCGCTTAGAAGCTTTACGGTCTACAAATTGAAGGATAAACAGATATCATGTACTATGTTTTATTAGATTAGTCTCTGAGAAACAGCCATCTTAATAGAATGAAGGCAAAACACAGCTGCTAACGGTATTACAAATTTCATTCATCAAAAGCTTTTTTGTGTCCTAATTTTAATGCTTCTTATGAGGTGAATTACTTCTGCTGTATCATCTGTCTCTGTTCTGAACTAAAAGTTAAAATACATTCTAATTTAGCAATATCGTTATAGCTGTTAACCCAAACTGAAAAAGCAAGCTCTTGGTAATATTTACAAGAACGTAGGTGAACAAGGCACTCATATTTTGAGAGAAGCTTAGGCTAGGGTTCCTACATGCAGTGTTTTTTGCAGCTTTCTAATAGTCATTTCACTTGCAATGTTTACCAGATTTTAAGTAGGACTAGGCATAATAGCTCTATAAATATCATGAATCATGTCTTGAATCCTACAGAGCAGCTGTTCATGGCTGTATGAATAATTTACTGATTAATTACACATAGTCTCTTAAACTACTAGTTCATATCAGTTTGTTGTAAAGCCTGGAGTCTAATACAATGTGACACTGACTCAAAGATCACAGGACTTTCTAAAACATTGGGATTGTGTTACTAGCTAGTGTCTTTATTTAGGAAAAAGTGACCCAAGGCTTATTTTTAATCATTCAGAAGCCAAGTCACCTGACTACAGAACTTGTTTCTACCTTTTGTCTCCAGCTGTGACCTACTAAAAATATTGTAACCCAAGAAAAATAAGTTGAGAGTTAACTTCTGGCAGCTATAATGCAGTTATTTTTTAAATATTTTGGGTAATTTATCCAAATGGAATTATTCTATCAGTGTAAACTTAAGACTGCAGGAAGTGTCTAGGCTTTTCTGCTGGGGCAGGGATAGGTGGCACACCTGCCTGCAAAAGGTGTCCCCAGGTGGAGGTCCTCCTGCAGCAGGTGGCTGAGCTGCAGGATGTGGTGAGGAGGCTGTGTAACATCAGTGAGGCTGAGAAGGAGGCAGGTAGCTGGTTGCAGGCACAGTCTGCAGTGGACCCGCAGCCCAAGGCCAAACAACCAAAAACTCCCCCACTGGCACACGCAGAAGGGAGGGGGGGCAATAATGCAGAAGAATGGAAGCTCACAATGG
Source organism: Burhinus oedicnemus (assembly GCA_008921705.1). Classification (NCBI taxonomy): domain Eukaryota; kingdom Metazoa; phylum Chordata; class Aves; order Charadriiformes; family Burhinidae; genus Burhinus; species Burhinus oedicnemus. Next base: position 389,092 of record VFFE01005258.1, read on the forward strand.
CAAGGACCAGCAGGAGGAAGAGACTTCCCCTGAAGCCTGAGGTGCCCTTGCAGAACTGCTTCATCGCTCTGCAGAGTGAAGAGGAAAGACTGGTCACATCAGGAGAGATGCTGGAGTTGAATAAGGCAGCCTGATCTGTTCCCCATATAACAACCAGCACAACTAAGAAAAGAAGACAGGTGATAGTAGCAGGTGACCTTCTTCTGAAAGGTATGGAGGCACCCATTTGCTGACCTGACACACTCTCTATGGAGGTGTGCTGTTTACCAGGGGAGTCGTATCAGGGATGTCACAAAGAGACTACCAAGCCTCGTGCAGTCCTCTGACTGTTATCTGCTGCTGTTGTTTCACGTGGGCACCAGTGGTACTGCTAGGAGCAGCCTGAGGAGTATCAAGAAGGACTGTAGAGCCCTGGGAGCGGTATTAAGGGACTCTGGAGCGCAGGCAGTTTTTTTCATCAATCCTCCTGGTCAAAGGGAATGGGGTTGATAGGGCCAGTGGAATCTAGCGAGTCAACAAATGGTTACAGGACTGGTGCCACAGTCAGGGGTTTGGTTACTTAGACCATGGGACTTGCTTTGAGAAACCAAGTCTGCTGGGGACTGATGTGGTCCACCTGTCAGAGAAGGGGAAGAGCATCTTTGGTCAGAGTCTTGCCAAGCTTGTGAAGAGGGCTTTGAACTAAAGTTGCTGAGGGAGAACCTTCTCACTCCATCCTACTCCTACCAGTTTGATGTCAATGCCAGCAATGGACGCCCAGAGACTGGAGCACGATCACAGATGAGCAAGAGTGTAACATAAAGGAATTCCAGCCACTCCAGCAAGTAAGTCAGCTTCACAGATGGCCCAACTTAAATGCCTCTATGCAAATGCACATTGCATGGAGAATAAACCTCTGGCAGGAAAAGGGGAAATATAACTCTCATTTTTAAAAAGGGAAAAAAGGAAGACCCAGGGAACTAGAGGCGGGTCAGTCTCACCTCTGTGCCCGGCAACATCATGGAGCAACTCCTCCTGGAAGCTCTGCTAAGGCACACAGCAGATAAGGAGGTGAAGGAGGTGATTACTGGCAGCCAACATGGCTTCACTAGGGGCAAATCGTGCCTGGTGGCCTTCTACGATGGCATTACAATGTTGGTGGATAACAGCAGAGCAACTGACATCATCTGCCTGGACTTGTGCAAACCATTTGACACTGTCCTACGTTACACCCTGGCCTCTAAATTGGAGATGCATGGATTCAACAGAAGGACCACTTGGTGGATAAGGAATTGGTTGGACAGCTGCACTCAGAGAGTTGCTGCCAACAGCTCAGTGTCCAAGTGGCGAGCAGTGACAAGTGGCATTTCTCGTGAGTCAGTACTGGGACCGGTGCTGTTTAACATCTTTGTCGGTGACATGGACAGTGGGATTGAGTGCACCCTCAGCAGATTTTCCGACTACACCAAACTGTATGGTGCGGCCGACGTGCTGGAGGGAAGGGATGCCATCCAGAGGGACCTTGACAGGCTTGAGAGGTGGGCCTGTGCAAACCTCATGAAGTTCAACAAGGCCAATTGCAAGGTCCTGTACATGGGTCGGGGCAATCCCAAGCACAAATACAGGCTGGGAGGAGAATGGATTGAGTGCAGTCCTGATGAGAAGGACTTGAGGGTGTTGGCTGATAAGAAGCTCAACATGAGCTGGCAATGCATGCTCGCAGCCCAGAAAGCCAACCTCATCCTGGGCTGCATCAAAAGAAATGTGGCCAGCAGGTCGAGGGAGGTGATTCTGCCCCTCTACTCTGCTCTGGTGAGGCCCCACCTGGAGTACTGGGGTCCCCAACATAAGAAGGACATGGACCTGTTGCAAGGAGTCCAGAAGAGGGCCACGAAGATGATGGGAGGGCTGGAGCACCTCTGCTATGAGGACAGGCTGAGAGAGTTGGGGTTGTTCAGCTGGGAGAAGAGAAAGCTCTGGGGAGACCATCTATAGCAGCCTTCCAGTACTTAAAGGGGGCCTTAAAGGAAAGATGGGGAGGGACTCTTTATCAGGGAGTGTAGTGATAGGACGAGGGGTAACAGTTTTAAACTGAAAGAGGGTAGATTTAGATTAGATATTAGGAAGAAATTCTTTACTGTGAGGGTGGTGAGACACTGGCACAGGTTGCCCAGGGAAGCTGTAGATGCCCCATCCCTGGGAGTGCTCAAGGTCAGGTTGTATGGGGCTTTGAGCAAGCTGGTCTAGTGGAAGACCATGGCAAGGGGGTTGGAACTAGATGATCTTTAAGGTCCCTTCCAACCTAAACCATTCTATGCTTCTGTGATTCTGTGAAATAGAACTGTCTGGATAACAATAATAACTGTCAATAACAATAATTACTGTCAAAGTTTAAGGTAAGTGAACAACATACAATTTTTTTCTAATCCCCCTAACACATGCATACAGATTTTAATCCTTTGAATGCAGTATTCTAAGACTTTACTATAGCTAGGTTATTTTCTCAGATTTGCTCCCCTCCTTCCTCCCCCTCAATTGAATAGCTTAACAAGGGAATATTCTTTTCTTTGGGAAGGTTCAGTCAAAACCAAGAGCTGGACATGTGTTACGAGTAGCTAGTTGTCATGTTACTCTGGCACTTAATATTAAAATCTGAGATGGGAAAAATTGGTTTGTATGGAGATTTGTTGAACTGAAAAGAGATTTGCTCATGTCTATCATTACATCACTATTTGTGCCAAGAAAATAATTGTGAAGGAGCATTACCCATGAAGAATACAAAAGCCTGAGAAATTATCTGTGTATGTAACTATCTTTACAGTCATCCATTTGCAATCTCAGTGACATCAGTGTGTGGCAAATAGTATTAGCCTGTACACTTATAGAAAATTTCCCAAAAGAAAAGCAAAATTAGAAAAGATGTCTGTAGTACTTTTAGTGCCACAGAATAGTACTGTCCCCTTCTTACTGTGATGTTCACATCTAAGATGTAAGGGAATACGTTGTATTAGAAAGTGTATTATCTTCACATTTGTTGTTGATGTCACGGTTTATAGGAGAGCTAGTTCAAAAAATTGGTTGTTGCTTTCTGGGTTTTGGCTTTCAAAGCATGATTTTGAAATGAGATACAAAAGAGCTTCACCTGCTGTTTGCAGTAGAAAAAAAAAAAAGGTTATTTCTTTGCTGAAACTTTCCCAGGTGCTCAAATTTTCAGCTCAAAGCCCATGGGTTTTTCATTGCTGTGCCAACTGGTAACACCTCCAGTTAATTAATGTATAATATAATAGCTCCTACAGGTGCATGAGGAAATAACTAGATTTGTTAAATTAGCAAATAACAAAATAATATTATGGGTCATGATAGTCTTGGACTATCTTTGAATCTGCATCCTCCCATTGTGCTTCCATTTACTCCTGGCCAATAGTTGTGATGGATCTTGCCTGAAGGCCGTAGCAGCCATCTGTAGAGAGCTGCTTCATGTGCATGTTTAGTTTTCTGTAATCAAAGTCATAAGCCCGCTTCATGTTCAGATTCTTCTCCTGTCTTCTGACCCTGTTACATGGTTTTTCTGTTTCCACAGGACAGATATTTTGGAGCTGTTATGTATCCCAATCCAGAAAAAAAAAAAGCAGCATTCACAATGTTTTATAAGCACTGAATCAGTTCTGCAGCAGCTTATTTATTAAAATCGTATGTGCAGCGTGTCTAGTTATTTAGAGCATAGTGAATTAAAAGTCCTGTTTTTTGCTTTGCCTGGAAGTTTCAGTATTTCAAATCCTTTCATTCTCAAACTGAAATGAAAATTTTTACCTTTACCAGGTAGAAATATCAATTGTTGTCTTCTTACAGAAAAAAAAAAGTAAACTCGTTTGCTGAATTCGAATCAAAATGCTTTAGGTATAGTTTCATTTGACCTTACTTTGCACACAGCTTCTTAGGACCTCATGTGTACTGCAGATACTGCACACCAATTCTCTATTTTTTTTATTCTCTCATTTTCTCTGTTGTTATATACTGTATCATTAGCTAGATTGAATTTCCACTGGTGTACTTTCGTTACATATTTGTTCACACACACTGATATTCAGTTTAAAGGGATACTATGTAAGAATTACCATTTTGTGGAAAACTGCAATTTCTATGAAGTTCCCAAATACCCCTGTTGTCTCCCATTAAGTACCATTGGTTTTAGATGACTTAACCAAATGACACAAGCTTTGTCCTGGAGATGTATCCAAGACATGTCTTTCATGTATCAGAGTAGAATCAGCTGTAGAATAGCTCACCATTATTCAAAGATGAATACAGCATTTTTTACTCGTTAAGAATTTAGAACAAATTGCAGCCAGGGGACTTTTAAGCCCTAAGATTGCCTCCTGTGAACATGTAGCAGAAATGGGAAAATGTCTGAAAACTTCATTTTTTTACTATAGCCCAAGTCTAAGTTATTGATTCAGCATAATCTATAGCAAATCGTGGAATGCTTGTGCCACCAAATGTCTAATTCATCACTGAAAAAGTTCTTTCCTGTGATTTCAGTTGGATTTTAGTTTGCATTTTTCTCACGGACTCTTTCAGATAAACCCTAAACAAGAGCTTCTTCCTAATCTGAAGCTTAGGAACTGAACTTTACATCTGCCATAGGAGATGGTAATGTTTATATTGGTTATACATTGAGCAATATAAATGCAGTAACTCTTGCAAAGCTATCTTTGAAAAAGTAGCATTTTCAAAAGTGAACAGCCCTGGACTGTGGTATCACGGAATCACAGAATCACGGAATTTTCAGAGTTGGAAGGGACCTCTAGAGATCATCTAGTCCAACTCCCCTGCTGACACAGGGGTATGATATGATAATATATACAGTTAAATAGAAAAAAGAATGTGGCACACTTTAGGCTGAAGGAATGAACGTTGATTAATTTCAGATACAATGTACTTGAAAAAGCATTACTGTGCTAAGACCATTTCGAATTTTTATTTTGGATTTTTATCCTTCAGATTTGCTGGCTACTTCTAACACCCTGTAGTAGTCACTGATTGTGCTACCAGTTCTTTTTTTTTTTTTTATTTGGTGGGATTAGGAAGATTTCTGAATATTTGTTGTTGTTATTGTTGCATGTTTTGCAAACAGACTTTTAAAGTTGTTGCAATGGTCCTAATGACTTATCTGTAACATATTAGTGGAATTTCTTAATGCATTCTGATTATTTGGGCTTAAAAAAGAAATTGCTTTCATAAAGAAATTCTTGTGGAGAAGGGTTTTTTTAAGGATACTGATGTGATATTCATGAAATCCAGCTGAAAGGCATTTGGGAAATGAGCAGTTTATTCAAGCTCAAGAAATTTAGGTTTACAAGATATTTAGCTATTTTTAGCCACACTGAAATGGACTGGAAGTTCTGCACTTTTAATGTCCTCAGATGGTGCCAAGGTAACTCTTTAATAAGGAGTTAATTCTCAATAAAGATCTGGGGAAACAGCTGTGTGACAGCACTGAGGAAAATATATTAACTTCAAGTACAAAAATACAAAAGTACAAAAATGTTGTACATGAATGAGACCATTTTAAGGAGCTTGTGCGACTCTAAGACCAGAGGCTGTAAGGAGCTGCATGGGATAAATATAGTGCAGAGGTGAAAGAGTTTATAGAGGTTGCTGACTGCACTGGCAAACATTTTCAGAAGGGGATAATGAAGGTTAGTTTTGTGGGATATGATTTTTGCTTCGTAAATAACAAGTAAGGTAAGTAGCCTTCAGAAGGAAAAAATGCTGAGCACTCAGTGGCTACCACTGTGCAGCTTTGTCGCTTTGATGACTGGGAGCAGGAGCCAGCACGTGAAGTAATCCATCGCATTTTCAGGGGGCCACATTTTCCAGTGTGAGGCTCGAGTATCAATATTGGCACTCTTTTCATTCTTCCCCTAATGTGTAGAGAGTAATGAATTCAACTTCCCTGCAAGGAAGTTACCATCTTCTCAGCCTCAGAATGATTCTCTACCTTTGTATTTTAAAGGACTTTGTTATGAGTTTAACCTGGTATTAAATTCTTAAATTAAGGCATTAAATATTTTCCTAATCTCTCGTAGATAAATTGAGACATAGATTGTGCACCATGTGTCTACTGGGTAGAAATATCAGACAAATGTTTATGCATGGTAAAAATTGATGTCATTGACCTAAATCTAGAGAAACTTGTTCTGACAGAGTTTGCTATACATGGCATGCTAGGCATGGATTCTCTGAAGAATGGTTCTTGAGCTGTCTTGGAGTCCTCTGATTCCTTGTTTTCATTTTAAAATGATAGAGGGCTGTGCCATGGAAATTTAAGTAGGTACCACATTACTATTATTATTATTATTATTATTATTATTATTATTATTATTATTATTATCTTTTTATTGATCAGTGTTTGCACCTTATCTATAACAAAACCAATTGCAAATAGCAAGTTATACCTGACGCAAACTGAATTATGCCAAACCACTAAAATCATGCACTATTGAGTTAATTTGTCAGATGTATACATGATATATAGTGTAGCAATATGTAAATAAGATGATTTGGTGGAGTTGAGAGGTGTTAAGAAAGGGTTTTCTGAAGCTTTTTACAATTTCTTGACACTTGGCAGTTACTGTGTTTCAGTCATGGCATGTTGCAAGGAGGGGGAAGGGTTTGTGGCTTAGAACTAGCTTTTCGTATTAGGAAGATAGCTTGAATGTTGTTAAATTTTTGCTGTGAAAACACAGCTCATTATAATATACATGTGACTGATCAGAGGGATGATGCTGTTGCAATTATTTAGTAAAGGTTTTAATTTGTGCAATACATTGCTATGTGACTATTTCACAGGTATCTTAAAATCAGGATAAGGCCAGACAGGCAATGGGTAGCCTATCTGCTGGCATCGCTTTTAAAGAGGTCTTACAGTGCCTGGAGGTAAAGACTGAACCAGCCCAACCCTAAGCGTGTGATGACATGCTGGCAGAGAGAAACTTGCAGTGTAATGCCTGGCTCCTTCTCACTTCAGTCAGTTTCCTAAAAGGTCCCATTTAAACTTTGGAAATGGACCATGATGTGTGAAAGGCTGGTTGTGATGCAGGTGGAATGTGTCTATGCTGGAGATTGAAGGATGTTGAGACACATCCAGTAGTGTCTAGTTCTTGCCCAGTGCCTTTCCTGTGTATATCATGGGTTGGCTGCTTATAAGGTAGGGCTGTACTTTCCTGAGATGTCTGAGAGGGCTTCAAAGTGTTTCCAATATATCTACTAACAGCTAGGCAACACCTGGCTGAGATATGCACAGGCCACGTGATGCTGCGCTCTCTTCCCCTCTGCAAAGATGTTGAGATTGCAATTCAAGGTGGAAAGGTGGGTGAGAAAGGAGCAGGTGAATGAAAGGAAGGGGCAGATGGGGCAGAGGAAGGCAAGGCTGAGAGATAGCAAGGTTAAGGGATCGAGGCAGCATAGTGACCAGTCAATTAACCCCTGCAATAGAGGAAGGCTCAGAGGAGATGGGCAAAGGTGATTGGCTCAGGGAGGAAAGCAGAGAGTGATTGACCGCAGCTCTTGCCAAAAAAATCCCCCACAAAAAATCCACACACACGCACCCACAGAAAAAACCCAAGCCAAAAATCAAAACCAAAACTAACCAACCAACCAAAACCCTCCAAAACCCCACCCTGGACTTATTTAAAAATAAAGGGGACCAGAGGGTCACCTTTGTTTTAGACTAACTGGCTGTATCATTTGAATGGATAAACCAGTTGTGCAAATGTTTTTGCCGAAGTTAATTGAAAGAGCATGAATGTCCTCCTGAGCCATGCAGACCAGCATGGGGGCAGTCTACACTTGGCTCAGCTCAATAATAGTGTATAAAAAGTGAGCAACTAACAATGAAAGGAAGTCCAGTGTTATGATGGTGAGCATATAGAGGTTGATAATGAGAATCACATTTGTATTGTGATTGAACTGTACATTGCAATTGCTGTATTGTGCTTGTATTGTGATTTCAATATGTTGCTGTATCACTCTGTTAAATCAAAATCCCATGTAATATCAAATATCTGCAAATAAGTACATTTCAACTCATTATTAAACATTGTATTAAACATTAAATTATCCTTGTGCTGAATATTTAAAAGAACCTAGTCAGAGAGTATTGGACTTGGGCGGGCATGGAGGCTGTTTTATACACGAAGGAAGATAATTGCTGTTCTACTTTTCTGTAACCATGCATTCCTACAAATCACTTGTGTCTTTTTGAGGATCGTCAGCTCATTGATCAGATTTGCTCTATTTGCTCTTATAGCACCTTAAATTATATCAGTTTTTACTTATTGCTAATCTAGATCAACATTTTATATGTTTATGAAGGGCCTTTCTGAAATCTGTAGCTTAGGCTACATGTTAATCCTTCTCTGAAACACACTAATCACTAGTGAAATGTCAATGGAAAAAAATTTTAAACTTGCCAAGTCTGGCCAATCTTTAGGAATTCCTGAAATCTTTTATAAGTAAAGGAACTGGCATTTCTTTTTAAATTCATTAAATTGAGCAAATAAGTGCCCATTTTATATTGGACTCTTCCTGCTTTTATTCAGCATCTTGCTTTCCCTAGAAGCTTCCTGCATTCTTGGTTTTCATTTTGAATGTAAATCATATAGTAAACAAGGAATTATTTTTTTTTTTTCCCCAACTGTTATGCAAGATCTAAAGTAGTCATAAAAATTTATTCCTCATGGCACTGATGCAGGTCACTGATGTATATTAGCCAACAGAAACTCTCTGCTCTGGCTTCTTGCTATGGAAGGGGCTAGTTCTACAGAGAAGATAGGACCAACCTGTTTATTCCTCATTTCACTGAGAAAATAACAGTGGCATGAAGAGAAAGAATCAGAAATATATTTTCCACTTGTTTCATTCTTCTTGATAGGACTTCTTTCCAGCACAAGAGGAGAAGCACTATGGAGAGAGAGAAAAAGTCTAAAAACTCATGAATTGTTATCAGAAATTATAAGCTCAGATGTTAATATGGCTGACATAATTTGATGGTGTGGCTTAGCTCTGAGTATGAATGACATACAGTTTGAGGCAAATGCTGGAATATTTGTTTCTGAAATGTAATGTGAAAATTCATACCTAACAAACTGATTTGGATTAACATGAAAGTGAAGTCTAAATTAAGTCATCTCTGGCTGGCGTGAAACAAGGGTTTGCACTTTTATGAAATTAGGATACTATCATCTACTCCTATTTAGAGGAGAGTGTTTAAAAAACACAGGATTGAGGCGGGGAGGAATGCATCCTGTTTTCCTTTTTTTTTTTTTTTTTTTTTCTTTTAGGTTTGTAACAATATCATTATAAAAGTTATTTTAAGACTGTTTATTCAGGCATTTATCAATTTGTATGTAGGCTTAAAAATAATTAAGAATATATGAAATTCTGGCTCTTTTTAAGGCTGTATCACACTTCAAATGAGCAGTAAATTTCATCGAAGAAGTTTGATTTAACTGTAATATCACGGCCTTATCTTTACCTCCATACAAATGCCAATGCCCACTTTACCTTTGGAATGAAGGCTTTAGGCTCTCGCACAGTTAGATGCCATTGAAAGTCCTGAGAATAAATCTTCATCTTGCTAACAGACTGTGTCACCTGTGGGATGGCTGATACACTTAGTTTTATGATAGCCATGGAAAGACTGAGGAACAGAGTCCCTTCTTGCTCAGGTGTTGCTGGTGAGACCCCTGTGTGAAAAATGGAGTTTCCCTGACCATCATGGTTGCTGTTTCTTGCTAGTTGGCACTTACCCTCCAGGCTCTGTTTCTAAGGTGTAAGTGCTTCAGGCCAGGCTTATGATATTGTAAAATTTTCATTTTGATGATGTGGGAAGAGAGAAGGGATCTTTCCATTCTCTGTGGCACAGCAAGCACTACATCAATTTTGGCTGATGATAAAATCATGAAACTAATGTTTATACAAGCTAATCTGTTTTTGGAGAGATGGAAGCTGAAGTGTATTCAATAACTTCAGATGGTGGGCCCACTCCACTGGAAATAATTGCTGTTTCACTGTAAGATGAAGGAGCAACTGCATTGAAATGCTGGGTAGTTGTTTGAAAAACAGCATATGTTCTGTTATTTATATCTTATTTAAGCAACTGGTTATGCAAGATGGTTTGCTATTTGGCTTGTCTCATTTTAGTGCCAGCAAAGTAGTAGTGTATGCTGAGGTTTTGATTAGCTGTGCTCTAAACGTGTTCTCAGAGTACAGTTTTTTGTGCTGTATACATTTATATGAGTTCAGGAGTAGCTCCTTTCTAAAGTTATTTTCACTATAGCTCATGCAGAAGAGCAATGTGTGTAAACTGGTGAGACCTGGCCACCTTTATTGTTACCAGGCATGAGTTTGATAACTGTTTAGTCATTGTCTCATGTTCTTATGACAGATTTTGTCATGTTGATTCCACAGGAGGTTTTGTTGGAGTCTTGACAAGAGCTTTCTCAAAAAAAAGAGCATGTAAATAATTTTGAGCATGTAAATAATTAGTAACAGTGGTTATTGGTGGTATTAATTTGCCTTAGATAACCTTGCCCTGTGAACCAGAGCCCCTAGATACACACAAATTTTTTTTCAATTGGAATGAGTTTTTTCTTCTGTCATCTTGAGCCATATCAGAGGAAATCTTGACAACATGCATGTTGTCATATGCATTCTTGCAGAAAAATCAATGGCACCATAAGCTAAACTTTAATCTATTAAGTTTCTCATTTGTTAGTCACCTGAGCTACAGTTATTTTGCGTCAGATGTTTTTTTTCTCCTCTTTTTAAGGGACTTCATTTCCTTTTGCGTCATTCCTTGTAGCAGCTAACATGTGAATGAACTGTCCTTTTTATGTATTTCCTTTACAAGATGAATGGTGGTTATTGCCTGTGAAGAATTTTGAATAGGGTACTGCATAACGGTAACATCTTCTCTTCACCCTTGGTACCTTTATTATGATAACTGAATTTTCTAACAGACTCCTGTAATACTAAATGTGTGTCATTAAAGGCCTAAGGAGCTGCTTCTAAATGTGGAGGGGGTAATCAAAGCTCAGTGAGGTCTCTCCAGTCCCAGAGCACTACCCTGTCTCTGCCAGCAGCAGTGTTAATTAATGACAATCCTAATAGTTCACATGTATGATGTGTGAATACCAGTCTTGTGGGATCAGCAGAATTCAGGGCTCCTTGTTGGCTCAACAGACAGGAATGTTGTCTTAAACATTAGGTCACTTCCTTATTGATAAAACTACTGAAACTGTTCCAGCCATTGGGAGCTAGCATTATAATATTTGAAATGTGAGCTGAAGTACAGCAAAAGGTTTTTTTCAGAATTAAGTTGAGCCGACTTACTGAGGTATTGAAACGATTTTATAACTTGAGCTGGGAATCAGGTTAAAGCCAGTTCATGCAGGGGTACATTCAACCTGAGAATGGCTGCTCATCCATAACTAACGCTGACTTTAGCCTGCCTTTGAAAGTCTCCAAAAGTGTTGCACCAAATGCCTTTCAGTACTCTGTTTCCTACTGTTCCATGACAAACAGTTAATACTCAATGACTTTAATTCCTTTTGTTTCCTTTCAGTTTTTTTTAAGTGACCCATCACTGATTATTGAAGTTCTGTATAAAAACATCAGTGTAAATGAGCGCCACAACAGAGCTACACCTTCCCAAATTGTACTTAACTCACAGCAGATCCACGAGTCTTATTCTGAGGGAGTGGAATAATGGTGTGAACAAATAGAAGTCCCTGTATTGTAAAACTAATAGGGTACATGTGCAGGTGGTTGTTTCTCATCATTAGATGCCCATTTTGATTAGCCTACAATTATTTCCCATTTTTAAACTAGGTTAACATTCTCCAGATGTTGCACCAGATGAATAGGAGGGAAAGAAAGATTGTGTCTGAATATCAAATGCCACTGAGGTTCAGTTACCAGCCCATGGCTCATTTAAAAAGAGCTAGGCTGAAAGTGAAAATGCTGATTCTTAACTTTCTCAGTATGTTACCTGTATTATTTTTCTGTTTTGACCTGCCGTATCCATTTTGTGTCTAACGGAGCAGTCTGTATCATCATGGCACAACAGAGCAGTTTCACGATGAGCCAAGCTGCATGTTCCATAACCCTGTATCTACTCTCTAGAGAACAGCCATATAGCTGAAGTTATTGGGACAAGAAGGCAACACATCTAAATCTCTTTTTCTAAAAGGCTTAACATAATGGAATGAAGCCTGCTGGATCTTCTCTGAGAGCCTATTTTCACTGGCAGAACAGAAAGACTTTTTTCACAGAGTTTTTGGAGCAAAGTTATTTTGGGTCTTGATCTTCAAAATCTGAAGCGCAGAGTACTGTCTCAGAATTCAGTGACATTTTACTGCGTAAAGATGTGTCAGAGAGAGTGTGCTGTTAGATTTCATGAGAAGTTGTAGTTTTGCTGCTTAAGTATGATTAGATCAGAAGATTGGAGAGCATCGGTCTTTTTTTGGTGTTGAATGCTGTTGCATGTGTGCTTAATGCACTCTGCAAAGAAGCATAACATAACGGCCTTCTATTCTCTGTAATTATTTAAATCTAAAGATAACATGAATCATGGAACAAATGAACAGTGAGAGAAAGAGATTGAATACAAAAAAGGAAAGAGAGGACTCCGGAAACTTTCTGTGGCACTATGTACCCACTGTCAGCATAACGTGACATTGCAGGGCTGTTGCACAGCAAACGAGATAAGGAAACAAGAAGAGTCAAGTAGCTCAAATGCTGTGATACGGGGCGAAGTAGACCTGTGCTCCATTGCCAGTTTGATCACCAATCTTCAGGAGCCTGCTTACCTTGATGATACCTTGATACCTTTCCAACCTTGGTGATTAATAATTTTGAAGAAATTGTATGGGCCAGTATGTAGACCATAGCTCTGCTTAAATTACTGAATGCGACTTATGTTGTTCTGGAATTGTAGGTGTCAAGTAGCAGCTTTTTCTGATCTTGTATCTGATAGTCATCTCATGCCATTTTGAATATGTGGATAGGTAGAGGCAAGAACCTTGGAACAGTGGATGGTATCATGTTTCTGAACTGTCACCAAGATGTGAATAAAGGAGCTGTCCTAAAGACGGTAATTGGTTTTTGAGACAAGATCAGGAGCAGTAAGCAGGCAGGAGGGGATTGAGGAGCTTCCATGTGTGGAAGAAGATTTCTGGATCTAATTTAGGGGAAATGCTGGAACCTTCTGCCAGTCCTAAACACATGCAGACCTTGGGAAAGGGAACAAGATTTCTCGGAGACTGTTGTTTCTACTGACACAAGGCTATTCTCTATCACAGCCTTTCACTGCAGCCACTTCTGTCCTATTTCATAGTGTCTGAAGCCCTAGAATATAAAAGTTCTGCTATTCCCCTTTCCTCAGCATATAAAAAGAATATTTAATTCCGTGTTTGATCATATCAGCTGACATGCAAGAACTGGCAGTTCTAAATGTGTGGTCTGTTTGCACTGAGAACAAAGCACTGGTTACATTTAACTGGGGAATAATAATTATGCCATATTTTTAAGCAAACCAAAATTACAGTGCGTTCTCAGAAACTTTTTTGGGACATCAGAAAGTGGGACTTTGTGCCCAGTATTACTCCTTAGCTTAGCTTCATATATTGTGTGAAAACCTGTGCTACAGGTCCAAATACAGCAATAGGATTAAGGGATGAGATTGTCCTTGCAGCTAGCAAGTGCTTACTCCAGCCTCTGGAGGCAAAATTCTGTTTCATCCATGTTGCTTTGGCTTGCCCAACCTTTGAAAATGTATTAGTATAGAATTTTTCTTTATGTATGGATTTCAACTTAGAGCAAAATATGTGGGCAGGTTCCATCCACATTGGCAGACTAGAATTGTTTTTAGCAAAGACCAGTTTGGCCCAGTACGAGCAAGGAGAGCATCACTGAGGTCCTGGGGAAGCTTCACAGAATGCTGTTGGCAATCCAACAGACACCTAGTTTGTTCTGGGTCATTTTAGGGTGAATGAAGCATGTAGTTTGTCTGTCTTATGCTTACAGAGAAGCCATTTTTCAAAGTGGCTATAAAACTGAGGTCTTTAGTACTTGTGATTTATCATAGCTATCTTAACACTGTCAACAGAAGTAAGATTTGACTTTAATATAACATCTTTGTGGTTTGAACAGCTGCTTTCTGCCTACCTGTGTTTCCTGTTTGGAAACATTTTACATATTTTTATTTCTTGGGCTAAAAGGCAGTTGTAATAATGTTGATATGTGACTTGCAATAAGCTCATTATGCCATCGATTATTATTACTTCATTGCAATCTAAGCACTTCTCAGAACAGAAGTTAATTTTTCTCTCTACTCTTTCTTCCCCTCACCCTAAATAACAAATAGCCCATAAGATAAGCACATAAGATAAGGAACAAAAACTGCAGTGCAAGTAAATAGTTTTGAAATAACTGCAGTTAGAGACTTTAGGATTAATTTGCTGTATTTTTGTTTCTAATAGTTGCCATGTCTATTAAATTGAGACTTGTTTCTCTTTGTCCAATTTTTATATACATTCCAGTAGTGGATTTTTTTTCTTCACAGAAAGGTTTGCTCCTTTTGAAAATTAAGAAACTAAAATTCTACGAGTTTTTAGGGCATATTCTAATAGAATAGTGGCATGATTGTTCTGAAGGCGACAGAAATAAATGGGGTGTTTTATTAACTCTGGAGTTTCTTGGGTCATGCAAGTATAAGAAGAGTTATGTACTTAGTGCGATATCTTGTTATGTCCCACTGTAAAAAGGTGCAGTGGAACTTCTGTCTCTTAAAACTGGTTTTGGTACTTTGTTTTCCAATGTATTTTGATATTATCTTTGGAAACAACCTCTGATGAAGGCTCAACACCTTTCTATGTGACCAGATACAAGAGCTCTGCAACAATGAAATTTCTAAGGCCAGCAAGAAAGAAATGAGAGCACTGAGAAGACAACCTTCCTAAAAGCACAAAACACCAAAGTATTAGTGAGAAAACCTCAGAAGTACAAACAGCTGCTGTAGGACTAAAGTTTGTTCAGATTTTCCTCCTCTAAAACTTTTTTTAATAAACATTATTTCCTAGAACCTCATTGTCTTTTGAGCCATGAAGGCGACTCCCTTTGCATTTAGCTTTTGGTTATTTGATTGCCGTTTGAAACAATGCTTTGTGGGAATAGTCCCAACAAGGTAATATAATTGTGCTCAGGTTTTGGACTGTTGCTGCAGAGTGGCAGAGTCTTTTTTTGTAAGTGATTTTATGAAGCTGTCATTTCTCTAGGGAATTCTTAATCTGAAAACAAAACATTGCTTGGGTTCCATTCTCATTAACTTTGAAGCTACCACCTGCTTTCTATTGAATTAGTAATGTAATTGCAGATAATGTCTTCATAGAAGAAGGGGATGGAGGCTTACAGTAGTACTATACTGTTGCAGTAATGAGGGGAATAGAGGTGTGCATTGGGAAATACCAGTTGTTAGTGTTCAGATAGTGTGTCAGAATGTTGTGTTGGAACTCTCTGTCTCTGTTACCAAGTACAAGTCTGAGCACCAGAAATGAGGAAATAGGTAATTGCAGACTCCAAATTATAGGCTTGGGGGAGGTATTTCTTTCACTGGGATTCTCTGGTGATTTTTAACATACTAGCTCACATGGGAGCTTTTTCTCTCAATAGGGGGGCACCTGTATAAGGTCTGCAGACACTATTTGACTGATTGCTTTCATGAAACTTGAATTATGCTTGCCTCCTCTGCACTTCCTTTGGGACTAGCAGAGATAAACCTGGCATGAATAAAAACTGCAGATAAAGGTGAAAAAACATAGATGTCTGAAGGCAGTATTGATCATCCATAGCCCTTATACTTAGGAAAACTGCCTGCAGACAGAGCATTTGATGAGAAACATTCTCAACACTGATTCCTTTGCATTATTTGCATTTATTCCTTTTCCCTGTCATGCTGCTCTATTTTCTGCTGGAACAGGGCAGGACTGTGCTTTGGAAATTCAGGTAAATATCCATTGGAACAAACCATCTCTGCTCTCTCATCTCTGCTCTTGCTCTTGCCAGGTAAGCAGCGAGCCGACACAGCTGAACATGAGCAGAACACATTCATGCATCTCAGTGGTGCATGTATGTTCCTTTGTGCTCTTGCTTCGGGACAGACTGCACCTAGGTAGCAGCATCTCAAAGGAAAGTGGAAATGTAGGGCTCATCCTGGCTTCTCTCTGAGGCAACAAGACAATAAAATCCTTCACTGAGTACTAGGCTGGATTTGCTTTGATTCGGTTATTCATACTAGTCCTAAAGGAAATTTGTGCTGCTTGGCAGGAAGTGTTTAAGAAATGCTGAAAAGTTTCCATGAGCCACTTAGTGCAAGACAAACAGCACCCCAGGATATATTTCACTCTGAACAATATGAATTAGTCTCTGAATATTTTATTTTTTTTTTATCAGGGTTACACTGTTAACCCTACTGTGAATATCTTTATTGTAGTGTCTTGATGACAATGACACTTTAAAATTAGTATTTTGTTACTGTAAATTATGGTGGAAGCAGTTGTCTTTTCGAATGTTGCACTCTTCCCCATGTTGTGCATGTTTTCATTTATAATAAAATCTGTAGACAGCTGTATTCATGACTCTGCTAATGTGAAAAATACGAAAGCTGAAACAAGCTTTTGAACTGAAAAACAACTTTTGGTGTTCTTATTACAAATACTGTTGAATTACAACAATGGAAAGATGGTCAAAAAATACCTTTGCACACTCGCTATTCTTTGCACTTTTCTGGTGTTCTCTTTAATTTTTTTCTACTTCACTGCTTTCACTCTATAGGTAATGATATTGAGGCTTGACTTTTCTCATGGCTCAAACAGCTTGATTCTTCTCATACCAGAAGGAGGTAATTTTGTTACACAGCACTTGTTTTTGAAGACATTAGAAACTGTGTGTTGTTCAGAGGGGCTTGCTGGGCAGCGTAATTATCTCCTGCCTGCTATTTAAATAAGAAATGACCATTCAGGACATTCTTTTGGCCCAGAATATACTCTGCCCAAAAGGAAAAGCAGTTCTAGGGACCAGAGTGGTAAAGCTGAAATCTCTCGTGTGCATTTTTTTTGTTCTGCAAGATAGGCTAGTGTATAACTATACTATGCTAATGCTAGCTGTGTGAAATTATACGGTATAACAGCTAGCATTTGTTGTGCAGTGTGTCTGATCCCATGGGCTCCCTTTGCTGTGCCACCTGAATACCTTCTGGGACCTGGAAGCTTTAAGTGGATTTCTGTTCAGTTATTTTCCTCAAGTTTGGCTGTTCCTACAGTATATTCTTTATGCTTTTTAACCAGTATGTCCCTTACATTCTAGTGTGGTCAAGATCTTGACCTGACTGTTGTGAAGCTTAATGGTTTGAATACATTTATTTTTTTGAAGTCTTCAAATATTCCTGTCAACTTGTGGGAGGAAAATAAACTAAAAGCCACCTTCTTTCTAAGCAAGCATGAATGTCTAATTTATCTCTGAGCTGCAGATTTGGCACATGCTGTTTTAAGACTCTGTTATCTTTTTTTTGTAAAATACCATTATTGGTTTTAACTGTGCAGACTTTGTATATTGAAAATGACAATATATTTCTAGCAAGCAACAGCCCAGATGAGAATACAATATTAACCAAAATTTACAGTAATTAGCAGTAGCTCCAAAAATATCCATGGCTAGTCATATCAGCCACCTGAAAGAATGTAATAGTTCCACTCACATCTAGTTAACTTTGGATAACTTAAAAGAAATCCTAACCCCTCTCCCCTTCTTTATTTTTTTTTAATTTTATTTGTCCTATAGGCTGCACAAAGCCCCTATATAACACCATAGAAATTATGCAACTGTTAATCCAGAACTGATGTTGGAAGCCAAGACTTGCTCTGTGGATGGCTTTGGAAACTTTATATCAGCCTCTAAAGAGGAAGAGTTTAACAATATTTTCTTGCACCTTCTGTATTCCTTGATTGGTCACTACAGAAAATACCAATTTGGAGAGTTAAATACCAGAATAAGCAGTAGATACCCATAGAAATGAAACATTGTCTGCTGTCTTGGTGTAAGAATTACTATGTAAACACTTCATAAGCATTATTTAAATCCAGAAAATAAATAAATAATCCTTTTGGTGAAGAGTGTTGGCATTTGTAAATGTATGCGGAAGCACTTAATATTCTGGAGTTATTTACTCTGTCTTTCTTGGCAAGAGTTAATTTACAGAATCTTTGTGATGTCTTAAAATACCACTATGCACACTCATCTCTGCCTTTTTATCCACTAAAAACTTGGAGATTTGAGAGCAATGACATTCTGCTGTAATATGGTCAACATGAATGTATCAGATTAAGTTCATAAACAGGAAAAATTTTAGGCCTTTATCCTTTTCCCCATAGTATACACATGCATACTTCATGCACATACATCTTGCTCTCTCAAAACAGATCCCAGACAATTGCTAGCAAATTCCTTAAAGGCATTTGGAGCAATGTATTTTATATCAGGAAAGCTACAGAATTTCAGAAGCTGAGGGTGGGAAATACTTTTTTAATGGTAAGTGACTCTCTTGAATAACATAGTCCCTGTAAATACCAAAACAAACAAAAAAAATTACTACCTTGAATTTGCAGCCTTTCTTTTCAGTTAGAAAAAAAAAATGGTGCTTATAACTGGAGTTATAGGAGCTGGTCTTTAGAAGAGGACAAAACAGAAATGTGTTACGAAAGCTCTGATTTCAGGCACAAAGGACTGGGTTACTAGACCTTTTTCATTGCTATGAATACAGGGACAGACCTTATAAATAGAAAAGTGAAGCTGTTGCCTAGAATCTTTACTTAGTTGAATTTATTTCACTTCTTGAGTGATTACCTTGATAAAAGCAAAAGCATAATCTTGATACTTTTACGTGATTTTACAGATATTTCAAATTAACTGCTAAACCAGAGTTTCCCCAAGATAGTTGTTTTGAAAACTTTGACTAGTTAAACATAAGATGTGTTTCTAAGGATATTTTTGTCTTTCTACTGGCTTTTCTTTGTATGTATGTGTTGGGCGGTATGTTCGATTTATGTGACCTTTGGCTAAAATGACTTTATATTAGATCACCACGCTAAGTAAACTGTCAGCCTTTAATGATGACCAGTGAAAGATGCTTACTCCAGAAGTGTAAATTTACTAGAAGCAAATGTGTTCCATAGAGGAATTTTTGCCCTAAGTGCTTAAGTTGTCCTGATGTCTTTGTACTACTTTTCCCTAGCAGAACTAGAGAGACATGTTTGGAAACTAATTTGTCCTTGATATCTATCTTAATTCTTTCTCGCAATAATTTAATGATAGCGATTTACATAAATTAACAAGAAAACACCCTGTGTATATATAGGAAAAATATTTTTCTTTATTGGAGATTAATTGATGCTACTGTACTCTAATATTATAGCCTTTTTCTGGCTTTGTATTGTGAAATATGGCAGAGGTCAAATGATTGCCTTCTCTTAAATGTAACTTTAATGTTTTCAGTCAGTTATGGAGGTGACTTTTTTATGTGGAAGAGGAAGCAAGTTTGCTTGCTAGTAGAAAGAATGCAAGTTTTCTTTGGTTTTTGAGCATTTGAATGTTGCATGTAATCTTCATTTGTGGAAGTGACATGAAAAAAATAAAATGTGTTAACTGTGTATACAACAGGGCTTCAACCAAATTGTTTCATGAATTAATGCATGTAGCTTATTGGAGAGTAAGCTTAATCATGGCATTCATTTTAGTGCCTTCAAAAAATCCCCCACTGCATTTCTTCAAGCTTTCTGAAAAAGCATTTTAAGTAGCATCACTAATTGTCGCTAAATGGTATAGTATTTCAGGAAAGCTCTGGAAAATTATGATTCCTCCCCCACCTTCCAGAAGAGAATGATATCTCTTTCACTTATTCATGGAAGTTTTTATTAATAAGAAGAAATAGCCTTCTTGGATATTGAGCTTCTGTTGGCATCTTGCTAACGTGTGACCTCTGTGATCCTATGTCCTTCTCATGTTTCTTAGTCTCTGCTCTGCCTTAAAGTTCTATCCTAATTGGGTGGCTTCATTCTACTAACATATCGCTCTGTAAAATTACCTACAGGTATGTCATGAGCGGAATATAAATACACTGGCAGACTGCCTGTTATTTGACAAATGGACACTTTGGAACATACGTCTCCAGTACTGCATTATTGTACTCAGATCATTGATATGAAAGGTTTAGGCATGAGGTTATTTAAATGTCTTAATGCTACAGGACATCTACTGTGCTCCCACACAAGACAAATGAAATAGTTGTTAAAAATTCAGTACTCATCCACCAGTAGCCTGCAATGCATTTTTATATTTGTGTTTATAGTGTTCATATTCAGATACCTGCATAAAGATTCATTTGTATTTGTGCTTGTATTTTGTTAGGAACTCTCCGAAACATACATATGTTTTTAAAATACAGTATTGCCTGACTTAACAATTATGTATTTTTCTTTCAATTTTCAAAATCTTTCTTATAAGTAAAAAATCCTACAATAAGGTGAAATGGGGACTACAGACTATTAAAATCTATAGATTTTTTTTGTTCCAACTTTATGTTTGAATGTTTCTTGATGTTCCTTAATATCAAATAAGCCAGTCATTTTATTTTCTTAAATAATAGCATCAGAAGGCTTAAAGTTGTGAGAGGAAAAAAAGATAAGACAACTCGAAATACAGACATATTTGAAACTAATGCTGTGCCTGCATATGTCCTATTCCTAAGATGTATTTGAAGTCAGTGAAGTTAAAACAGGGCTGAGCTTAGCTTTCTGTCTTCTCCAATTTATATTTGCCATCCTGGCATTTAAAGTTCTTTATCTTATGAATTATGTTTGTATTACATTACCTAGGTCCCATTCTTAATCACTTATGCAATGTCTGACTACCTTGTTGAATGTTAGGACTTTGATTTGGAAGTAGTGAATACAGCTTGCTCTCTTAGAGGCACAGGCTTTTTCTATTCAGGCAAATTAGTTTTGTTTTGCTGAGATACTAATTGAGCTTTCTCTTGCTTAAAATAGTATTACTGCATAAAGGATACTGTGTAAAAATATAAATGTAAGAGAAGGGGAGGAGGAAAGATTCATATAATTTCTATGTATGCCTTTTCTGTTAAATTTACTTAGATATTAAAAAGATTTATTGCAAATATATTGTTTTATCAATTACACAAACATATTTTACAGTAAAATTTGAGCTGGCTCGTGACCATGGAGCTTCTTTTCTGTTTGGAAGTGACAGATGATTAACAGAACACAGGTTTTATTTGAGCCCATGAAAGTTATATGGATAAAAGTGCAACTATGTGAGCATGAAGATACAGGACAGTATGACTATGGGCAGAATCTGTTTGAGTCATCTATTATCAGCTGGTTATTCCTTGATGTTACAACTACTACTAGACAGCTTGGACTATGGCTCAAAAGCATCTCTTCAGTTGTGATTAGTTAATATGGCAAAGCAGGATGAAATATGTATTTAATAACAAAGATTCTTACCTGTTCTTGAAAGCAATCAGTGTTTTATATATAGCTGCAAGCAGATCTACTTTGATTTTTCAGTTTTCATTCTGCCTCTCTTCATTATCTCTTCTGCAGCTTCTGGTACTGAAGTGCAAAGCCAAACATGTTTGGCTCCCTGTGGTACAAGTTGCTTACACTGAATGCATGGAAAATTGGAATTTAGTAGTTTTGAGTTTTTAACAAAACAGGGGTGTTTCCTTCATTACTTACATTTCAATTCTTGGTAACCATGCATGAATTGCTCCAAAAAGTCCTTGAGCTTTCATTATAAAAGCTGTGTGTATTCTATAAAGATATACACACACAAAATATTTTTATGGTTCCCTAGAAAATAACTACTTTAACAATCAAACCCAGAGAACTATTCAAACTCTATTCTCTACCCAGAGCTCCTACAAGGAGGATTTACCATTTTGGAATGGAGAGGTCTCTAAACTACGCTAAGCTGGGCCAAAATAGAAAGATGCGACATAAACAGAAAAAATGTGCTGTATGTTCAGAGGAGGAGAACTTCCAACATGCCACTTTTTTTTTTTTTTTTTTTTAATACTTCTATGGAGCAAAAAACCACAGATGAAACTTCAGAGTTAGATTGTTGCCTGTAGTGCAAATGTTGGTTATTTCAGGATGTAATTTGTGATTACAGACAAGGGTCTATGCCAAAACGGGCTGTGCAACAGAAAATCGAGGGGAAGATTGCAGATGGGAGAGTGCAATGCTTTGAAGCATGGATTGAGTCAGCTCTTGGCTTACTTCAAACATGATCTGCGGTGCAGAACTAATCTGTTAGTGTTTGACATTACAACTAGAACTGTTTCCCAGGAAACTTATGGGGACAGTTGATAAGTACAGTGTTTCTTTTATTTCCTCCTGTTACTAAAAAAAGCAAAAAACAAACCCTTCCAACCAACTTTTCATAGTGGAAGACTGCTTTGTATGAACTTCTTAGGAAAAGTTCCTTTCAAGTAGTATGTGTGTGTGATCACTATGAGTTTACCCCAAAAATAGCAATAAACCTTTTCTGTTTGCTTTTCTAGGCCAGTGGTACTTGGTGAAGGACTGACTGCCTGAGGCAGGTAGGGTCACAGTTACCAAGCAGATGTATCTGCAGCTGATTGTGGCTTGTTTCTGTAAAGGTAGCTGCCAGCCCAATTAATTCACCCTGCATAATTTGAAGTAGGATCCTTAACATCATTTTAATAGAGCTCTTTGACAGCCTAATAGGGTTTATAATGTTATTTTACTCAAGAAATCCGTGCAGACCAGGAGCAAAAAAACCTCTGATTCCTCTTTCAGTGCAGTAATAGCAAGCAAACAAGAAGGCTGGATTATAAATAAATAAATTTCTTCTCCTTTGAACGCGATGTCATAGGTTTAATGAATTGAGACCTTACACTTAAAATCCATTTCAGAATATCAAATTCCTGTGAGGAAAAGAAGTCTCTGTGCATTATTACAATGTGGAACAGATGACCGTCTAATTTCTGTTGTTTACAGAATAGGTAGGATTGGTCTGCATATCTGCCACTGAAAGAAAGAAATGATACTGCTGCCATTTACCTTGTATTCAGCTATATCTTGGGAGAAGCAGAGAGAAGGGGAAAATAAAGAACATTCACAAACACATACAACCAAATCTGAGTGTGGTTTAAACACTTAACAGTGGAGTAAAATTTGTAGATTAAAACCACAGGTAAAATGTACTGTACTGACTCAGTGGAAAAGTGTATTTGAAATTTCCCCTCATTGGGATCTGTCTTCCCTTCCTTCTGTGATACGGTGATGCAGAGAGAGGCCTGATGTAAATACAGCAGGAGGCTGGCAGCACGGCAGGTAAATAGTGGCTGCTTTTCTTTCTGAAACGTGTTGTGGCATTCAGCAACGTTTCTACAGGCTGCAGGCGTGATGTATGTGTCTAGACCTAAACAGGATGGAAGAGGGAAGGAAATAGTTTACAGGACATCTGCTAATCCATGACATGTTCTGTTTGGAGGTCAAAATAATTTACAGCGCAGTAGGATTACAGATGCAGCAGCTTTTATGAGCAGGGGGCTCTGTTCTGTGCCAGGTGCTCACACAGACTCCTCTGTGGCAGTTGCATGAGAAAAAGCAGCTTGAGTGATCAGAAGTGTGAGAGAAGCAGCAGACGGCACCAGCAGGTATACTGCTGCTGGCCAGATTTCCACACTATCTAAAAGATCACTCACCAAAACTTTCCTTAAGGGCCACGTCCTGTTGCATTCCATTCTTTTCCCCAGAGCAGGATCCCCAGCTCTGGTGCCTAATTGCTGCCAGGCTTCTGCCTCCCCAAATCCATTTTCCCTTTCCTAAACCTGATCAGGTCCCACGTGCTCCAGCAGAAAGGAAAGTCCTTGATGTGGCTGAATTCCTGAGCCAGCTTCTGGAGTGTATACAGCAGGGAAGGTGCAGGAGAAAGCCGCTCCAGAGAAGGTCATGGCATTGCCTCCACCCAATGCAATGGCTATTGCTTCTATATCAGGTTTCTTAATACAGATTACTACCACAGAGAAAATTCTTCCTTGTTGTAGACAGCAATACTACAATACATGGAGCACAGAAAACATCCAGCCATTTAAATGTGTTACGCTTGAACTGCCTGACAGTTGCACATCTCTGATAGCAAGGTTCCCACCTGCCACAGCTTGGGGTTTGGCATCAACCTGAGAGGGTTTCCTGGAGTTATTGCCACCATTTGTTCACTGGGACAGAACAAGAGACAGCGACTCCAGCCTAGTCCTAAGCTCCAGCATGAGACTCAGGGTTTTCATGTCCTTTGTCCCTGGCCTAAAGCAAGCTGCTGAGGGACTTGAGGCTGGGTCCCTCCTGCCCCATGGATGAATAGCTGGGGTGTTGGGTCACTGGCTGTTCTTCAGTCCCTCTCACAGGTGCTCATTATCAAAATACATCAATTCTGTGAAACAGTTTTAAAAATAAGAACACCCCACCCCCAAAAAACCAAACTGTTTGACTAATTTTCAGAAAAGCATCTGAGAAGTTTTCACCCACTTGTATTATTTGGTTTCCTAATTCAAAACTGACTGTTCGCTCCACTCAGTTACTAATCTAATTTGCAAAACTGACAACTGACAATTTAAATAATTTGATTGAACTGAGGTGATTTTGGCCAGTAAGTATTTGCTCATCAGAGCTTGCTACAAGATAAAAGTGACAGACTTAAATTTATATGCTCAACAAAATTAAAAACAAAACAAAACAAAACAAAACCGAACCAGGACTGTTGTGTGTCTGTGGACATTGAGGCTCCTGGTTTCATGGTGGGCCAGGAGCAGCAGGGCCTTCCCATGATGGGGGTGGGTGTCAGGGCAGGGCCCAGTGGCCGAGGCCTGTCCTGCCTCCCCAGCCAGGGAGCAGGGGGAGTCGGGGCGGGGGGCAGCCCCAGGCATCAGGCACCTCCCTGAGGCCAAGCTGGGCTGTGGGCCTGTGGGTGGGCCCAGCTTGGTGGTGCCCATGGCTAGGCACAGCAGGGCAGGACTGTGACGCCGTGGGACTGTAACTCAGGCAGGGATCGAGTACGGGAGCCTCAGGGGAAAGCAGCTCCCAGAGGCAGGGGTTGGCCCTGACCACAGGCTCCCTGTGGCACCACACTGCCACGGAGCCTGTCCCCATGGCTCCCGTGGGATGGGGCCACCATGGGCTGTGTACTCTAAGTGGGCCCTGAGCCCCCATGGGCAAACACCCATAAAGGGGAACACGCTCGAGGCCCTTATACCTGGGAAGGAAATGCTGGTATTGACTTAACTGCATGGTTGGGAGTGAGCACTTCCATAAATGTAGTTTCTGTGACTTTACACCCTGTCACACCGTGACGTGGTGTTATGCAGCATTACTGCCTTGGGATTTGACTGAACTAATGGAACTTGCTTTAACATTAAAGGTCTGTGAGATCACCGTATAAATAACCTATGCCATTAACCTCTGCTTATGTCAGACTATTGCTCTAAGCAAGAAAAAAAGAATGTGTATAAACAAAATCTGGTATTTGAAGCCAAGATTTTAAAATATCACCCTATCAGCTGTATGCTGCTACTTTATTCACATGCCTGAGACAGACACTATGGTCCTTGTAAACAACTACCTTTTCAAACTGACACTGCATTTTTTTTTCCCTTGGGGGTATTTCTCCTGGTAGTTATTACTTAAACAGCAGATTTTTACACTGTCTGTACAGCATGAAGCTGAGCACATGGAATACCGTAGTAACAACAATACTGTATGTGTTCCTTCTTAAACGCAGTTTAGATTGCAACCCTGCATTGAACAACGTACATCTTCAGCTCTGGCAGTAGTGGTCTTTCCGCTTTGGGGTCATTAACCAGCAGACTGAGGGACTCTCCTTCAGCATTGGAGGTAACTTTGCTGTAATCCATTTGTTTTTCTGTTTGATTTATTGTATTTATAGAAGCATGCAACTTAAAATCTACACAATTATTTGAATAGGTTTCTCCTTATGACAAAATACAGTCCAGTGGTATGCACCTGTGAGTTGGCAGCTTGACACTGGGAAGCTCCAAAGATGATAGGGGCAGAAATATGGGAACTTTTTTGGGGCTGGGGAAAAGGGCAGACTGAAGTGGCAGGTAACATGGGTATAATGAAAGAGGAGAATAGGAAATGATTGGATGTATTTGAACTTAGATCAACACGTGAAGTAGAAATTTAAGAGCTAGAAGAAAAAACGGGGGGGGGGGGGGGGAAAAAA
>VFFE01005258.1:415493-460069 GCA_008921705.1 Burhinus oedicnemus
AGAAAAAGGGGGGGGGGGGGGAGGGTAATAAATCTGAATTAAAATTTTGTTTTTCCAGAGGAAAAACTTGGGAACTTTTTAATGATTTTTAATTGTTGAAGAAGGGGTAGCCCCTCTCTATGCACGGTGGCAAGAATGAAGAGCAGAACATGTTACAGCTTGAAATGCCTTAGTGTTTCTGGTTTGATGGTCTCTGTTATTTTTAAAGCAGCTTTTGTGTAGTCCTCTTAAATGTGCATTGCAGCAAACCTGCTCCTTAATTGAGTCAGTTAAAAAATGGCAAATATTTTTTAACTGTGTAACCATCTAGGTCATTTGATTAGCCTGATGTTTCAAGCAGATCCATTCCGAAAACAGCATCAATAATAGTAGAGCTGACAGTGACAAGTGGTATTTTATTCTTTTTTTTGTCCTATAATTTGTCAGCATTTATTCAGCTCATTCTGCATATACCCCATGACAATACTGACTTTGAATTTTAATTTAGGGTTACCTCTTAGCTTTATTGGAGGTAAGGCATTGTATGCAACACGTTTAATACCTTCAGACAAACTCAAGTGAAAAACTCTAAAATTTTGTCAAACGAGCTTCTTACAATTAGTGTAGGGGGAAAAAATATGTTAGTATGTGGAAAGTTGATATATCTTCTCCAACACCAATGTCTATGATTTTGTGATTATTTTTTTATTATTGTTATTATTACCTTTTTTTTTTAATGTGAAAAAGAGCTGTGTGTGAAATCTGTGAGAAGCTTTGTCAGGGGCATTCTGCCTTTAGCTTGAGGGTCCTGATGGGGCCTGGGGATGGCTGGGCTGTGGCTGACCCTTGTCACTGTTCTCAGCCTATCTCTTGATGGGGCCTGCGGGACAGGGCTGGCTGAAAAGGGAGGGCACCACATCATCCTGGTGTCCCTGTAGCCCAGTCCAGAGGTTTGAGGGTCATTGCAGGGGAAAGGCAAGAAGAAAATATGTCCTGTTGAGATGTGCTTCACTGATGTAGGAAGATGAGGACAGCTGAGGAAGATTATTGGCTGAGGTGGAAATGTTGGGAGTTAGAGACCTGGAAAGCAATGGGAAGGTGTAGAGAGGTGATTAAAACATAGGGAAGTAAAAGCTGTCTTTGTGAAATGGAAAACGCACTGATTGGAATCAGATATAGTACAACCTCTAGAGGGAAAATATTAAAATAAAGGAAGGAAGAGCAACAGAAGGTGAATTTAAATCCTAACAGTAAAATACAGAAAGCTGTTACTATATGTTTCATGTGGGGAAAGGGAGAAAGGAGATGAATAGCGGTGAAGGCAATACTAAGTGGAGACAACTCGAATCTCTCTCCATATGCTGCTAAGCTAGTGTTTATTGTGATTATATCTTCAATTTGAAGATTTCACCTTTTAAAATGTTGGAAATTTTGCTAAATTTTGCTGATAACCTCTTTCAAAGAGAAAAAAAAGAAAAAAAAAAGAATTTTAGATATCAGGAAACCCTCTCAAGAGATTTAATCACTCTTTAAAGCACGATTTAATTTTTAAAAAACCTTGGAGGCTGCTCAAAGGGTTTGAACATGTGTGAGGCTCCATACAGACTCCTCACAATGCCCCTGACTGAGACTTCTGAAGCTGTGCAGGCACATAGATCTACGATCCAGAAGCTGAAAACTTGTGGCATTGCATTGTTTTTATTTTATAGGTCTGCCTCTGGAGAATATCTCATGCTTCAAAATGTAAGCATGGCCATGGTAGGAACTTGACTTAAACCTAAATTTTGTTTGTATATCAGGTTTGGCATTTGTTTCAAATCACTCACAACTGAATCCAGTAAATAGAGGTAAGAGTCAGGATAATGGGTAGAGGAGAAAATGGCTAACAGTGCCTCATGCTCTCTCATCTAGGGAGGTAAACTATTCTAGGACAAGAAACAATAAATGTACTGATAAAATGGGATCTGAATGCAGTAGTCAATTACGAGCAATTAATAACCATAAGAAGGAAAATATTATAAAAAGCCCACCAAGATGAGAGAATGATTGGATCTGTCTCTGGAAAGCTACAGTGCTGGATAAACTCCAAAAGGCTGGGTGGCTAATTACTTTGTGAGTAATAATTTAGATACTACATAAAATCCTGGGATTTTAGCTTTTTCCATTAGGGAGATGTCCCATTACTTCAGCATTTACACTGATTTAGTCAGATGTAGTGGCTATTGTACTGTAAAGTATTCCTCAGAACAGCTGGATGAACTATATTACTGAGAATAGAAACCACTACCATATTTTCAGACTGAAAAATTCCCAGCACTGAAGCTAGGTACTTCTCGGCATCAGATAGACTGGGTATCTCAGAGCAAATTTCCTTCCTAGGGCTGATCCTTGTCTTTGTTGCTTTGTTTGGATTTTTTTTTTTTATTATTTTTTTCTCTCAAGGTTGTTTCTGCTCTGTCACACTAAAATTGTTAAAGAAATATGCAGACAGAAACCAAGATGTACAGGTTTAACTTTAAAACTTAATTTTATGCTTAAAAATATGAAGGAGATAATAAAAAAAGGTTGCTGATGTGTATTACTTTGCTGGGTAGAATAAGATGACTTTCCTACAGTAAATCAAAATTTTCTGTATATAAATTATAATTTATTTGGGGTATCTTTCCATTATTAAACTAAATAGTTAACCTATTGTATTGCCAACTTCACTAGGATCACGAGTCCCTCATAAATCTTCTGTCAAAACCCCTAAGTTTAGCAACTTTATTCGTGTTTCACAAAAATCTATGATGTCAAAACAGCCTAACCTTATGATCCACATTCCAGTCACAAGGCTTTGTCTCCTAGCTTAATAAATGAAAACTTATAGTTGTTTGCGTCAGAAAGAAATCATCATGCCAAACCATGAAGTTTTAACCAGACAGGCTTTACAGGAACCCGGTTCCTTCCTGCTTAAATCATTATCGGAATTACCTTATAGATAAAGCTAACATTTTTAATACATACTTAACAACAAATGCCTTCAAATCTTGTATCTTAAATTTATAAAGAAATTCTCAAATTCTTAAATTTTCTTCAATCTCTGTCTAGCAAGCAATTACTGAAGTACTTACCAAATGTTTGGCATTGCTTTAACTCTTTGGATCTCTCCTACCACTTTAACAGTTTGATTAAACTGTCCATATAGATAATTGTCTTATGTATATGCTGCCTAGTGTTCAAATGTATTGTTGTCCCCTTATGGTTTTCACTGTTTGTCAAATGTCTTTGAAGAAGAAATGCTATCATCTCAAAAATTATGCTTGTAAGTCTTTTAAGAAAATGCTCCCATGATAAAATAGTTTTATTGCTGACCTCTCTCTACTTTTGATGCTTCTTGCTCTTTTTAATGTCCCTGATGGATGCAAGCATTTAAATGGAACTTTACTTAAATAAGGTATCAACACATTAGTAGCACTTTTGTATTGGAACTTCAGAAAGAAAAATTTATCAAAACACCTTGTAGACTACTCTTTTGTACCTTTAGTGTTACGTGGTGATTCCTCTTGTAGGTCTAGTTCAAGGCAGAACTATGTGCATCCCTGTACAATAAAAAAGTGAGTGTTGTATTCAGGTCTGTCTTAAGTTTTATGCTATCTTGGTCTGAAGTAAACGGAGATACCACGTAAAAATAACACATTTTGCAAGAATTACAGATTGCTCAAAGCTTTGGCTCTTTGTAAGAGGTTTAGATGCTGGAATTTGAGGATCAAAAGTCACTCTTCCTATGGTAACTGTGGTGATTGTATTTCACAGACATGACAGCTAAAAAAAAAAAGCTCTGTATTTAGGGGAGTTGCTATCTGTAAGACTTGTGTGACTTCTGAATCAAGTTAGTGGTTATTCAGACTTACTTTATTTCATGGTCTCTAATTTTAAGCAAATAAGCCTTGAGTTTTTTAAAATAAATGATGTTACTTTAGAGCCCAAAATGCTCTATTAACAAGTTCAAATGCTCAAGTAGCAAAAAAATCCGCATAAAAATTTATAAGAAATGTGTTGGTATGTCATCTGTTTGTACTCCTGCCCCCGCCTTCCCTCTCCTCCCTCCCCTAAGCAGAAATAAGAGCATCTATTTTGTTCAAACTCCAGGCTGTTCCTTCTCATAGGAAAACTCATATTGATTTCAGGAAGAAGAATCAGAAGTGAGTACCAGTTGCTTAGCACTTATGTTATATTAAGATTTACACACAAACACTTGTTTTTAAGATGTTTGACTCTGCCTTCTGGAGTAGGTGCACGCCTTTTCTAATACTAGTAGGAATACAGCAGGTTATCCAGGACAGGAGAGCTATTCTCTAGTTTGTTCAGTTTTATATCTCCATGGAGGTTATTTACACCCTGAAGCCCTCCCAAGTGCTGTATGGATTTTAGTCGTTCAGAAGCTAAGAAGCAGATCTGGCTGATTCTTCTACAAGCCATTGATTTGCAGTTCCCAGGAGCATGTTTGCAGAGACATGAGCAAGGTCTAAAATGACTGTTCTTGCTTTTCTTCTTGATTTTATTTTTCTTTTCTGTAATATATTTGCTAGTAGGAAAGCATGGAGCAAAAGGTCAAAGTGCCTTCAACGTGTGAAAAATATTCTCCTGCACTTGAGTTCTGGATAGAGAACTGTTTCAAGCTCTCCAGTCAGATGTACACAGAAAATTCCCATTGAATTATCTGGGTTTTCATCACAGTCAGTGTAAAAGAAGAGTTGTTTCAGTAAGCTAATGCTAAAGTTCCCTTTACTATTAAATGTCAAAGTTGTGAGTTCATATGATGACAGGATAACTCAGGTTGAAAGGAACCTGTTGAGGTTGCTAGTTCAACCTGCTCCTTAAACCATGGTTAGTCATGAGGTCAGAACAGGTTGCTCTGGGCTTTATCCCAGACAGGTCCTGAAAATCTCCACAATCTTTCTGGGGAAACTGCTCCACTGTCTGACATCCTTACCCTGAAAAATTTCTCCTTATGTCTAGTCTGAACCTCTCTTGTTTCAGCTTACTCCTGTCATCTCTTGTCTTCCCACCGTGCACTGCTGTGAAGAGTTTGGCTCCACCTCCTCGATGCCTGTGGGCACTGGTAAACTGCTTTTAGATCCCCCTGAAACCAGCTTCTCTCTAGGCTGAACAATCCCCAGTCCCTCAGCTTCTCACAGGACAAGTGCTCCAGTCCCTGACCAGCCATCACTGAACCCTGATGAACTTTGTCGATGTTTGCACCAGTTTGTTGATGTCTGTCTTTTACTACAGGGCCCAAAACTAGACACAATGTCCAGTTGTGATCTATCAAATGCTGAGTAGAGAAGGGATGATCCTTTCACTGAGTCTGCCATCTGTACTCCTGTTAATACAGCTGAGGATGCTGTTGAACATCTTTGCTGCCAGAGCATGCTGCTGGCTCATGGCCAGGTCCAGAGCTGCTTCCAGCCTGGCAGTGCCCAGGAAAGGGGGTTCTTCTTTCCAGGGTTTTGTATTTGTTCTTGCTTAATTTCATAAGGTTCATGTTGGTCCATTCTTCCAGCCTGTCTAGGTCTCTCTGCATGGTAACCCTGCCCTCAAATGTATTGACTGGTTCCTCAAGCTGGTGTCGTCTGCAGATTTGATGAGAGTACTCTGTTGTGTCTTCCAGGTAATTGATAAAGATATTAAACAGGACAGGGCACAGTACAGACTCTTGTAATACTTCAGTTGTCACAGGCATCCAGGTAGAGTATCATCCACTAACAACTACATTTTGGACATGGTGATTCAACCAGTTTTTTTTAATTCTTCTAGTTGTCCATCCATTCAGACCATAATGTTCTAACTTGCATACAAGAATATTGTCAGAAATAGTGTTGAAAGCCTCCCAGAAAACATAATCCAGAAAACATGGCTTTTGTGTAAAAAGTTGGCTATTTTGTTTCAGTTCAATATGAATTCAGATATAAATTCAGTTTTTGATGTTTCTTAATACTTTATTTGGTTTTGTGAGTATGTCACAGTGTGTTTAAAGAGACAGTAAGAAAGATGTCCTGGCTCAGAAAACCTTAATGAAGCTAAGTCATGTAAGGATGTGATACAGGAACAAAAAGTATTGAGATGCTGTGAGTGCCTGCTGTAGAAGAGCTAGCATCTGGTTCCTGCATTAAGTGTGTGCTTCTAACTACATGGACCTCTTTGTCACATGCTTTGTGGCATAAACAAAATCATTCTGTAGTCATTGTATTAACACTTCTTGATTTACTTCAGCGTTTGCCAGGTTGTATTACTTAACTTGTATATAATTTCTCTGTAACGTCAAGGTCTGGGCTACTTCCTGGTTTTACCCATATTTTCCATTTGGTTATAGCCGGTATCATGATATAGCCAAATGTCAAGTGTACTTATTTGGCATAGCATTCCTCTAACCATATGTGGACCTTCACAGTGGTAGGCTACATTTACTGCTGGAGGAGGCGCATGGGTACCTCTGGTAAGCAGCTCATTTCTTCCTAAAATAAATGACAAAAACAGCTAAGGTGAAACATGTCTTGAAAGCACTTGTATCTCTCCATTGGCTGTAAGAGAGTCTAAAGTGGCCTAGTCATACTCAGTCTTCAGGTACATGAAGACTGGGGAGGCAAATCCCTCTCTTTCTCTCTCCTGAGAATTCTTGAGCAATGAGAGCTTTCGCACTGAGTGCAGACACACTGTGAAGAAACAGTTATGCCTCTACTAGCTGAAGATGGCCAAGGCCATCAGATTTGATGTTGTTAGCTAGCAGGTTGCCTCTAGGAAGGGACTCCTGGAGTATGTGCAAAACAACCTATGAATGCATGAGAAGTACTTATGTGAATAGTTCCTGTTTGATGGTAGCGAAACATAGTTTTAGGCCATGGCTCAGCTGGCAGTCTGTTTCACTGGAGATTTCCCAGACCTTTCTGCCATTCTCCAGCTATTTAAGGAAAATGGAATGAAGATGTATGGAAGAAAAGAAACAAATTTTTTCATTGTCATAAAATCTGATCCAATTTTGCATGAAAATATTAGTGTGGCGTTTCTGGGTGATTCAATAAGTACAGTCAAGGACAACTCATGAGAGTCCTCTTATGTGGAGCTAGGAATTCTTCAAGGGTAGGCCTTGGATATAGTAGAATACACAAATGTAATTAATTTGAGTTGGCTGTTGTGTTCTCATGAAATGGGGCAGAGAGGAAATGTAAGAAAAAAAGAACTACGAAAACAAGTAGGCCAAATTATGACCTGGTATAAGTAGGTACAGGTCCCTTGGCTTTCCTTGCTTTGTACCATTCTTCAGTTTGACCTTTAGAGCTATGGTTTATCCAAAGAGGAAATAATCCAAGACCTGAAATTCTATTTATCTGCAATTCAAATTATCTTGTTATCTACTCCTATAAAAGATCACTTTAGTGGTGAAATAAAACACAAAAATTACGTTGTGGATTGCAATTTTCCCCTGTTTTCAGTGCCTGTCTTTTCTGATGAGTTATCCACATAAAATGAATTGTTCTTTCTCTCTATTTTCTTAATACTCCCCCATTTTCCGGAGTAATTGCAGTAATATGTGCAAATCTATCCAAGAGATTTGCAACCAAGAGTGCAATTTGGAGTTCAAGCAACTGCTTTCCTCCTGCCTTCTTGACTATGGTTAGGGATTGTTTCTGTTCTACAACAGAGAATGATCATAGCCAGTATAGTGGTTTGTTTTTTAATGGGACAAGCATTTGTACATAGGGCTCTCCTACATGTCAGACAGACCCCAATGCAGGCAACATCTGTGCACAATGCAAAAAATGTTTGCACAAGGCTTTAACTAGTTGCCAGAAAGAGACCAGACTGAACGCAAAAGTGTTTCTTTTGTTACTTGATTTCACAGTAGTTATTTGAAGCTTTCATCTCTTGCACAAGTGTGGCTGGGCTAGGTTCTGCCTGTTTTCCACAAATGCTATTTGAAGCTTTTCCCATTTGGACCTTTAAGTATTCAGTTATTTGAACACAGAGAGCAAGGGAGACTGTCTTGCGCACTTTGTCAGAAGGACATTCTGCAATGTGATGAGAGATTCAGCTTCTCGTCTCTGCTGTTGGTCACGCATAGATCTAACCCCTGGGCAGCTGGGCTTTTTGGAGGAGCTCTCTAAAATAGCTTAACCTGGTTCTTTAGCTTTCTCTTTTCTCTCTCAATCTATGTAACAAATATCTTCATTTAAATTGCTTTCCCTGCAGAACTGGAAACAGGGTTTTATCTTCTTTTGTTCCCTGTTCCTCAGGTCCCCTGGAAAAAAAAAAAAGAATATTGCAAAAAACTGTGGCAGTTACCTCCTTTCTTCTACTTCATAAAACAGGTGCAAGAACAAGGGAAATAGTAATATCAGGAAAATACTGTGATTAAATAGCTGGGAGTAGAAACTGAGCTTTAATTTCTCAGCCTTGTGCTCAGAATATTTTCATGTTCATTTTCATTCTCTACAGTTGTTGAAGCATATGAGTTTTGTGCTGAAATACATTTTTCTTCCTCTTCTTTCTGTCATGCTTGCTTATAAATTCTTCAGTGGACAGAAGAATTTGGATGCATAGAGGAATATTCTGTCTTCATTAAATTCAGTGCATAATTGGTATCAACTCTCCTGTATGTTTTTCATTGTAACTTAAACATAATGTTTTATGAACAAATTATAAAACATGAACTTACAGGGAGTATAAAAACTGTGTTCTTTTCTGGGTCATCTCTTAGCTCCAATATCATAGAAACAAAGGAAAATACTATTATATCAGCTTGGGTGGTACTAACGCAGCATGCCTCTGCCCTGTTAAACTTCCATTGTAGAAAATTCATCTCTGGTAGGTTGAGTTGCTTTGGAATAGTTTACAGGTCCAAGGAACAAACAGCAGCAAATGGATATGGGGTGCTGTGACATGCTTCTCTGTGCTTAGCATAAAACTGAGCACAGTTAAAAACAAATAAAATTGTTGATCTGGAAGGAAACAAGTCAAATTCACTTCTGGTTTACTACACGGTTGCACTGGTGTAAGTGAGGAGACAATTTATGTGAATGTCAGCTAGGGTTTATGCTGTCTTTTGAAAGGTCCGCAGAGTGAACATTACCACCTAGTGGTTGACAGTAGTGAAGAGGAGAAAAGAATTTCACGCTACTGCATGCAAACCAAGTATTTGCTTTTAAAAGTTTGCCCACCATGTGCAAAGGTTTAAATATCTGAAAGTAGAGACCTGTTGGGTTTCTGTTCAGTTTAGTCCCTAAGCAAATTGCATCATACTCGGTAAATATCTTCAACAAGAGAACACAGCACAAAGGAAAAGTAAACTTGCAGTTATGATCAGAAATCCATTTGCCTCAGATCAACTACAATAGCATAACTACTGCTGTACGGCTGATGTGTAGTGCTGCTAAGTAGACTCTGCACTAAAGATGAAACAGCTGCAGCCGGTGTTCTGCCTGGTGAGAACAAACAACGCCTCTGCTGAGGGGCTGGCTGAGCTTAAATTAACTAATAGAAGCACAGGAACTGAATTTGTTTCACTTGTCCTTTGCCAAAATGTTGATTAAAACCAGCAATTAGTTTTTAACTTATTTAAATAAAGTCGAACAATTTATTAAAATTTTTTAAAAAATTTTTAAAAAAGAAGTCTTTAAGAAGTTTGATTTCTTTTATGCTGATCATTGAGTTCTATTACTTGATACTATATAGTATGATATATCAGCTCATTCGAAAGGCTAGAAATTGGGTGAGCTTTGAATCTCTGAAATAGCTTATGTATTTGTGGTTAAATTTAAGTTCTCCATGTATTCCTAGCATCCTAAAAAAAAAAAAAAAGTAACTTGTTTCCATCTCATTTGAAAAATCAAATCAGTTATGTGAAGGATTTGGTATTCCTGGTATTCCTTCTCACCCCTCCAACCACTGATAAGAGGGAAAAAATGCAGTGTATGAAAGAAAGAGTTTTAAAGAGGAATTTTTTTTTGTTTTATTTTTTGTATGCAGAAACTTTTCTTTTGCTATTCAGTTCTTTGAAAAATTAATCAAGAAAGTGAGTTGAAAACTTTCAACTCTGAGACAGGATTTTCTCTAAGCTTAAGCTATTATATTCACTGCAGATATTATCATTAATGTGATATTTTTTGCAGATAATTGATTTTCAGGGATCACCAGAAGAGAATTTGACTAACGCAGGCTTGAGTAGGTAGCAGCCTAAAGAGTAGACTGCATGCTTTTTTATGCCTTTGAAGACAAGGAGCACATACTGCAACTTTGCTCCCTGCTGCTGCCACCAGATTTTGCCTACACTGCCAGAGAGTCTGGAGTCACTGGGACCTCAGTAAGTAAGCTAGTAAGGACAGCTAGTAAGTAGAGGTAATTCTGGCAAGAGGACCAAGCTAGAAGCTGAGGTGGAAAAGCTTTCTTTTATCATTAAGTGTGAACAGTGGATCTGAAACTGGGGTGAAAATATCTGTATCCACTCTTATGTCTGCATGTGTGTGTTTCAATCAGGAGTAGTAAGACTTGAGAATGCAATTGATTCAAGACAAGAAAATGATGCAAAATATTCATTATGAATACTGAAAACAATTCTACTTATGAATTTATGTATTTCCATGCTTGTTAGTGTAGTCTTCAGAATATCTTATTCTCATCTTGTGGGTTTTATTTTCTCATGGACCAATTTTAAACCTTTTGCGTACTGCAAATGCTCTGAATTGTAAATGAGACATTTCTGTTGTATAGTACTGTCGTGGTTTAACCCCAGCCAGCAAATAAGCACCACACAGCCGCTTGCTCACTCCCCCCAGTGGGATGGGGAAGAGAATCAGAAGAGTAAAAGTAAGAAAACCCATGGGTTGAGATAAAGACAGTTTAATAAGTAAGGCAAAAGCCATGTGTGCAAGCAAAGCTAAACAAGGATCCAGAGATCACTGTCCTGTATGAGACAGGGCAGATGAAGTTGTTGTTTCCTGAGGGCAACATCTCAGTGATGGTAGATGGCTGGCAAAAAAAAATGGGACAAAGTTGATAATTAATTCTTTTAGCCAAAGTATATAATGTTCAAATACTAATTTTCTTAATCTGCACCCCCACCCACTTGTGTCATCCACACTCCCCCACTCCCAAAGGGAGGAGACTTGCAAGAGCAGTTTGGAAACTAGAGATTTTTCCTTCTGCATACAATTGAGACTCTGTTTAAAGTAAAAAAGCTAGCAACACGTTGCTGCAAGCTAAGAGTCTTTAGAAAAGTTGGGGTTTTTTTTGAAAACAATTATTTGTAGAGATAAATGCCACACAAATAAGTATACAGCAGTATATTGATTACTGCACAAAATGTGTTCAGGGAGCCCAGGAGCTAATTTTCTATCTATAGAAGAGAGAAGGCTGAGAAACTCTTTAAAGAGCAAGTGCTTTTAGTCTAAAATTAAATGAAAAGCAAAGAACCCACCATTCACTCAGACATTGACAATATATTTCTGGCTAGACTTTTAATATAAGCATCTTCAAAGATAATTTTCAAAGCTTTATTATTTTAACATTTCTTGGTGGCCAAGGAATGCAGTAGCTGTAACTGCTGAAGAGACAGCTAGAAGTATATGAATAACCCTCATTACTGAAGGAAAGACTTCTTGAACATATGAGCCAATAAACCATTAATCAAAGAGCTCACCTGTTTTTTCTGATGACAGATTCTTTATATAAATGGCTACAGCAAGGGCAAACATGTAGCAGTCGCTGCAGAAAAATCCAATGTTTAAAGAGTTTATGGTGGTGGATGGTCCAGTAGTACAAGGTATCTTGTATTGAGACTGGCAATTTGTATTAAGTATTTTCTTGTTATTAGCTAAATAATTAAGTATCTGTGATGGAAAAGCAGCTTTCTTCAGCAAAGGAAGGAGTGACTAGGAAGGTCACTTTTTATGCATGAGAAAAGAATGAAACTATTTCTGATATAGAGGCACTCTGTCTTCAGATGTATATGCATCCTTATCTCACTAGGATGTACTCAGTTTACGCTTTGCTGACTCCTACAGGACTTGAGCACATCCTAAATCTTAAGCAGCTATCAGGTGCTGTATTGAATTTTGGCTGGTGACAGGCTGTTCATAAAATCACCTTTGTCGTTTCATCTATATTAATCCTTATGGTCCACTCCTTTTCACGGTGAGGTCTCAGTGGAGTGTCCTGACAAGGGATTCCCAGTCATCTTGTGTATGTGTGTGTAAAAATTCCTGCTGTTTTAGGATTATAAGTGGAGTAATACCTGTTTTGAAACAAATTTCAAAGTCTTGTTTCAGGAGCTACATAGTGATTGTATTTTTTGGTAGGGTTCCTCCATACCAGGTTCTTCAAGTAAGTCCCTCTTAATTCTCCTTTTACTTTTTGTGCTCTTCTTTTATGCTGTGGGTTACACATCAAGGCTGACATTTCCTAAAATACTTCAGGACCCATGTATCCTTCACATTGATTTCCCTTGTTTGTGATCAGTGTGTTCCTTCCCTATGCTCCATCAACTGTTCTTGGCCCAGGCAATCACAGGTCCCCTCAGCTTAGGAAACACTATTTCAAGCTTTAACTCAACAGTTTGAAATGCAACAATATTTTTTTTTTTACTAAGTTAGTTTTAAAAAGATTCAGGGGCAGGAGGTAGGAATAGAGTGGTAGAAGATGTAGAAAAATCAAAACAGAAGAGTTAATTTTTTTCCTTAGATGAAGTGAATTTTGTAGGCCTCGACTTCAATAATACTCTCTGAGTGGGAGTTAATCATGGGCCAATTATTAACGAAAATCTCTATGACGTCCATTCTCACAAAATTTAGGAATTACTAATAACGTTATTAATTGGAATGGAAAATGTATATTGGCAGGGTGTGTTTATTAGGATAATGTCTTTCTTCTGTAATACCTTTATTGTCTGATACTTCAAAGAGACTATTTGAGTGAATAATTACAGATTTTTCCTTGATTTTTTTTTTCTCAAAATTCTTATGACCATGTGGTAGTAAGTGCAACACAAGGCTTCTCCATTAACAAACAATCCCTTTATTGTGACAATTGATTAATATGATTACTCTCGGCTACTGTGATTGCTCTAATCATCAGAAAACTTTGGTGGTGTTAGTAATCTAGAAGTTAGGTGTCACCAAGCACTGCAAAGGGAAGGGATTTCATTTATTTTTATCTGTTCAACATGTACGAACTTAAGCTTGGTATCTCAGAGTATTTTCTTGAAGTCTGATCAGATTTCATCTGATCAGATTTCATGCTTACATGTGTGCCCACACACTCATTGCTGAAAGGAAGTATGATATAGGCTTGGAAATAGGAAGTATATGAATTTATTATTAGAGTTAAAAAAAATTCAGTAAGATAAATCTTGTCTTAATGACTTGAAAGTCCTTATCTGAACTGAAATTTGCAATGCAAGACGGTTTGCTTCCTTTGCAAAATTTGCAAAAGAAGAATAAACCATGACAGATTATTAATTTAGGATGTAAAATTATACTTATGGTACCATTTGGTCGAAATTTGGAAAATTTTTTATGCTTTTTTGGCCTTTTATAATTTATGACTGAAGGCTGCTGTATTTTATAATAGGAATCTAATTAAATGCTTTGAAGAATTATGACAGCTACCGCAGCATCTATCGATGCAATAAATGTACTATTGTTGCCAGTAACGTGACTAAAAACTGAGGCAGTGGCATGTCTTGTTTATATGCCCTACAGCTGACTAACGTCCACTGTTCTTGGTTACATGACCCCATGAATTCCATTAGGTAGTATCCACTGGAGAGTGAAGCAAGCAGGATCTAGCTTTTAGAGATCCGTGGATCTCTGAAAGCCCTTGACCTTGACTTCAGCAAGGCTTTTGACACCATCTCCCACAGCATCCTCATAGGCAAGCTTAGGAAGTGGGTTGGATGAATGGACAGTGGGGTGTATTGAGAACTGGCTGGCAGAGAGAGCTCAGAGGGTTGTGATTAGTGGCACAGTCTAGTTGGAGGTCTGTGACAAGTAGTGTCCCCCAGGGGTCAGTACTGGGTCCAGTCCTGTTGAACATATTCATCAATGACCTGGATGTAGGGATAGAGTGTATCATCAGCAAGTTTGCAGATGACACAAAACTGGGACGGGTGGCTGATACACCAGAAGGCTGTGCTGCCATTCAGCGTGACCTGGACAGGCTGGAGAGTTGGGCAGAGAGAAACTTCATGAAGTTCAACAAGGGCAAGTGTAAGGTACTGCACTTGGGAAGGAATAAGCCCATGCACCAGTACAGGTTAGGGGCTGACCTGCTGGAGAGCAGCTCGGTGGAAAGTGACCTGGGAGTCCTGGTGGACAACAGGATGACCATGAGCCAGCAATGTGCCCTTGTGGCCAAGAAGGCCAATGGCATCCTGGGGTGCATCAAGAAGAGTGTGGCAAGCAGGTGAAGGGAGGTTATCCTCCCCCTCTACTCTGCCCTGGTGAGGCCACATCTGAAGTACTGTGTCCAGTTCTGGGCTCCCCGGTTCAAGAAGGACAGGGAACTGCTGGAGAGGGCACAGCAGAGGGCTACAAAGATGATTAGGGGACTGGAACATCTTTCTTATAGGAAAGGCTGAGGGACTTTGGTCTTTTTAGTCCAGAGAAGAGAAAACTCAGAGGGGGGATCTCATCAATGCTGATAAATACTTCAAGGGAGGGTGCCGGGAGGATGGGACCAGTCTTTTTTCAGTGGTGCCCAGTGACAGGACAAGAGGTAATGGGCACAAACTTCA
This sequence comes from Burhinus oedicnemus, assembly GCA_008921705.1. Classification (NCBI taxonomy): domain Eukaryota; kingdom Metazoa; phylum Chordata; class Aves; order Charadriiformes; family Burhinidae; genus Burhinus; species Burhinus oedicnemus. Next base: position 430,240 of record VFFE01005258.1, read on the forward strand.
ACATAGGAAGTTCCATCTAAACATGAGGAGGAACTTCTTTCCTTTGAGGGTGGCAGAGCACTGGAAGAGGCTGCCCAGAGAGGTGGTGGAGTCCCCGACTCTGGAGACATTCCAAACCCGCCTGGTTGCCATCCTGTGCAGCCTGCTCTAGGTGAACCTGCTCTGGGTGAACCTGCTCTGGCAGGGGTGTTGGCCTAGATGATCTCCAGAGGTCCCTTCCAACCCCTGTGCTTCTGTGATTCTGTACCTTGGGCTTTTGCCAATATTATTTAATTGAAAGGAAGACTGAGATAAAATTATAGCCTTTTGAATGCCAATGTGTGCTTGCAGCTCTGTTAACCCACTTTTTTTGAATCTCAATGAAGCATTCTTGCATAAATAAAACACACTATTATAAAATAAATGATGCACAAGCTGTATTTTATGAAACTAAATAAGGGATAACAAATTGGACTGGATTGCTGGTCATATGTAGCTTTGCCATCTGAAGTACCAAAAAGAAAAAGTAATCTGTCTGAGATAGCGTGCTAATAGCCTTGACAGAAACATGATAAAGAGAAAGGTGAGATTGCATGTAAAACAGAAAAACTTATCTGCATAGGCAATATTCTTGTTTTTAGAAGTCTTTTCTTTTCAGAATGATGAAAATGGAACATGATAATTTAATATTAAGCCAAATCCTGTTCATCTTTTATTTGGAAGAATTTGTCTTGAACGAGTGACAGCTTTGGTAGCAATAAGAAGCCTGTCATGGGACAGACCCTTTTTATGGTATATTACTTGTCAAGATATCAGCTCATTACTGGTCACTTGAAGGACATCCTCAGCTATTCCATTCCTTTACTTATTAATTAGAAGACCACCAGATGATCCTAACTGAAATGATTGGTATGGCACAAAGAAATAAACAGAAAAAAAAGGAGAGAGGGGAAGGAATATAGGGAAATGTGGAACATAAATTTCACTCTTCCTTCCATTGGTTTTTAGGCCTACTTCAGTTCCTGAAGACATGAATTGTCGGATCCATTTGATCCTAATGGGACAGATAAATGCTTTCTTGCAAATTTATTGTAACCCTTGAAGAAGTCCTCCACCTGATATGAATACCACCCTCTGCAGAGCTATGTTAGGGGACTGTATGGGCACTGGAGTCCATGACAACTCAAGATCAGTGGGGTAGTTCAGGTCACAGTGATCTGGGTGAACCCATCTGGTTCTGAATGAAGTGGTGTGCGGTTGTTTTGTAATCCCCTTGCACAGGTTAGCAGTAGGCTGTTTAAAAAGAGTTGTGAGCAGTAACTTTTTTAATTGCCTCCAAAATGATCCTTTCCAGAGTTTTAAACATTCCCTTAGAGCATAATTGTTTCTCCTCTCTTTCCCCACCCTTTTTTTTAACCCTTTGGCATTACAGGAGCCAATCCAGGTTTGTTAAAAAAAAAAAAAAAAAAAAAAAAAAGATATTTCCTTGTACATCTCATAGCCTGGTACAGCACTTGCCTGGTACTAACCATGCAGGCATGTTTATGAAGATGGGTTTTCTAGCCTGAATGTCTTGCTTAATTAAATCAAAGGTAAATTAAATGTGCACCGTATCTTTTGCAGCTAGTATCTACAACAAGAAGAGAACAGTGGAGGCCTTTCTAAAGATTGATTAAGAGTCTTTGTACACGGTAACATAAACTGGATAAATACCTATTTCAATACTAGCAAAACTGAATTTACTGTATATATCGCATTTTCAGTCCATCATCCTGATTTATGTCAATACATAAAAGCCTCCATCTTTGAAACTCTCAGCTGCTTGTCAAATTTTGAGTAGTAAATGAAAGAAAAAAAATAGATATGGCAGATAAAATTAATGAAGATATCTTTATAGCAGCACAAATCAAAGATTGTAGGCCAGAGGTTTTACAAACTCCAGTGACAGTTTTTGTCACGCACATGGGAACTCTAGAAATTATGTTACATGGAAGCAAACAGAATTTGGCCAATGTTAAAGAAAAGAAAAATGTAGGCCTGGGGCAGAAGGAAAATCTACCTTTAAGTACATGCAATAGATTTTGTTCTTAATGATCTTTATAACGAGGTTCTTCCATGATCCTCAAGAGTACTGGCAATTAGTCAAGTTACACAGAAATGTGCAGTTGGTTCATGTCCTAATTGCAGCCCATAAATTAAAGAAATAAAGCAGAGTGAGTTGCTATTCAGTATTCAATATTATGCTGTTCAATAATTTCAACACACTGGATAATCTGGCTGAACTTTAGGTCTCTGAGAACAATGTACTCAGCTCTACCAAGCCATTTTAACTCTATCTAAGTATATGAAGGTTAGAAAACCCTTGAAGAAGTGGATCCTACAATGTGTAGAATAATTGCTTAATGGAAAATGTAGTGTACTTGATAGAGACTTGTATTAATTAGTGAGGGGAGGGAAATGATATTTTTATGAAAGTCATTGGCATCTTTTTGTACAGTACAACTTAGGCACCACATGGTGTGTGATTTATTTGAACCTTCAGAAGAAGGGCAGGGGGATCAAGTCTGGGAAACTTCATATGAAAAACAGGTTTAGGTAGCTCTATTTTTTGTATTTTTGGAGAATCCAAATATGTTGGCCTTTTCTCACGTAAAACTGTGGTTTAGTTCCTGAACTTGACCACGTAGAACCAGGAAAGTCTTCATTTGAATCATTCTTGGGACTAATGTTTGTGGTTGATACCAAAATTTCAAAAGAGATATTGTTTATTCTGTACAAAACCAATCAAATGTAACTATTAGCATTCATAAACAGTTTATTACTTATTCTTCTTTTGGCTAGGTATAAGCCCACAGATGTGAAGGTAAATTACTGAATTATTCTCACCTACATGATTTTGTAACCCTTGGGGCATTTAAGAAACTGGTAAGTTAGTCCTTTTCATGTAAGTGGTGAGTAGGAGTTAAGAGTACCAAATACCTTCAGTTCTTATAGAGTGTGTAGATGGAGTTAAACACTGAGCAGAAAGGTGGTAGGTGTTTATTTTATGGAAATTTCTTTTGCAGGGTTCACAGAAAGCAACTAGAGATATGCTGATGTTAAAGTCAACATAGTTTTAGGTGAAGGGTAGATGACTACATCTTGACCCAATTATCCAGAGTGTACTACCAATGATACCAGCTGAAGTCTCTTTGCTTCTGAAAGAGTTGCTTCTGTGCAACTCTGATACAAAAATCAGAAATGTTTTTATCTCTTTTTATTCCTGTCCCTCTTCAGTGCTGGTTGACAACTCAAGTGCTAAGAGGTGGCTGGGAGAACTTATAGGGTATTAGGAGTATCTCCTTTAAGTATTTGGAGGAAAAAGGCCTCTAAAATTTCATCGTTAACTTGGTTTTATTTGTGACTTAAATAGGACTCAAGTAACATCCTCTGAACAAGAAAACCTCAAGCACAATGAAATCTCCCTTGTTTCTCATACACTCTAACAGGTGCCTCTTCCCCACACACTTACCCCTGTCCTCCAAAAGTTTGTAAAACAGTCTAACCCCGTCTAACAGGCGTATGCAGCATTGCAAGTGTGATTGAAAGCAGAACTAGGAAAGACGAGGAATCCTTCCACTTAATCCAACTGGCTATCAATAAAGTCCTCTTATCTGTATTTTTGTTTAGAGGGCTTAGTGGCTGACTCTTAAAACCTGAATTGTTAGAGTTGTATGAAACTTTTTCTATTAGATAGTAAATTTATTGGAAGAGTTCTGTAAACACTGTTCTTGTTCAGATTTTCAATGAATAGTTTAGGCCCAAAAAAAGGAGAGGAAGAGAGAGGTGCTGAAAATTTATTAAGAAGAAAAGAAAGTATTTTCCCATATGTGTTATGATAAGCTTCATTAATATGATAGTTTACTATTTTCCCCCCTACTGGAATCTTTTCTTATTCACTGTTCACACTGCAGAGCATTTTTTTAATGATGACTACTGCTATCTGAAAAATAGCTCAGTGACTTATTTAGCACAGCCTGTTCAAACTCTGTTTTGGAAACTTCTCCCGAAATTTACTGGCTACAAATATGAACAAAGTGGTTCCACCTCCCTGCAGGGTGAGATGAAGTACTGCTCTCTCACCTTACAGATAAGGGTCTGAAACAGAGGAAGATTACATCAAAAGTGCTTCTAACCTTGAGTGCCTGCTTGAAGATGCCTTTTTGAGTGATATTTCCACTAAATAACATGTTTCATGTTCACAACGAAGCTGTTATTGACTTTCAGTACTCTGTAATAAGAATTGGATTTCAGGCTGAGCAATAAAAAAAAAAAAAGACTCTCCCAAACAAGCCTGTTCGTATTGCCCTAAGCTCCCAGTCCTGGTTTTCTCCTGCTGAGTAAGAATCCTAATTTTTAACTCTTAGCTCCCTACCCAGTCTCCTCAAAAGGTTTAAGGAGGACTATATAACTAAATGTAGGTGTTTGCAATGTGGACATTTATGTCTGAACTAGTAGCAATGAGCTCCTTTGTGTAGTCAAAGAAAGAAATAAACAACTAGGATGCACCTGATCTCCCACAGACAGCATCTAACATATAGCAATAGAATTGCATTCTAGCACCTGCCTCTGAAACAGGGGTGAGTAATCCACAGATGGGCATCTAAAGCTAGGTGAAATTAATCCCACCTTCTGTGTCTCACCCAGCTGGCTCCTTACCCAGCCACCTGTGCCATGCTTTGTCTCCTTGGCTAGCCAGAGCTGGCCTTGACACCAACATGTCTTCAGTTCTTTTTCTCCATCTGTCTGCTTTGCCACCCCTCCTGCCCTCTATTAAAGTAAGGCATCCACTTTTTCCATGCCTTGTGGGGGTTCAGAAATGGCTGGCTAGTCAAGAACATAAGATTGTATTTGTGCTCCTGCACATCTTTCCAAATCTGCGAAGCTTTTAGGGAAAATCCTGCTCGTCCCTTGCGGTTCTGCTTACTGCTCTGCAGGATAGTGATGGGTGTAAGAAGGTCAGCCTTACAGCTTCCCCAGAGAGCTGGAGCTTGTCTAATGCTGTTGTAGGCTTCTGAAAATGAGTTGGTTTTTTGATGTTGTCTGCTGACTATATATGACCTCAGAGTTTTGAAAGCCATTTAACTTGCCAAAATTGAACAGATAAAATCATGTGTTTTCAGCATCAGGGGCACACTCCTTTCTTCTGCTCATCATTTAGCTGGCTTTAAAGGAAACATGAGAGTCTTTAAGTTAGATAATATTTTATCCTTCCTAAAAGAATTGAAACTGTTTTCTTCCTGAAGTGTCCAACTCCTTTTAAAAACAACCCACACCCCCCTCAAGGGGAAAATAAAACCAAAAACCACCCAAAAAAACCCTTACCCCAGAAATTCAACTTTAGGCTGCAGTATGATACACATAGCACCAACCCCAATGATTCGAGTTGTTGATTATAAAAGACAGAGAATAAACAGCCTTACAAAATCTTATGATAAAAAAAGTAAGATATCTCTGCAAATTTGATATATAAGCATATGGTAAAGAAAAAAATAATTCGTGTTGTAGTTCAAGGCTGTAACTGCTTTCAGCTGACAGACTTATCAGTAGAAAAGCATAGGCTTTAGATATTGCAAAACTACCTATTAATTTAGATTATGCTTATCAAATAGTTTTAATTAGGGAAGAAAGCTTCACCGGAAGATCAAGTTTTATGGCATAATAAGGGATAGTGAGGAATACTAAAGTTCAATGTCCTCTTCTAGAAACAGATTTGAACTACTGTTTTCCACCTCCAAAGAAAATTCCCTAACCCTTCTTATATGAGATACTGTGATATTTGTTGTTCTGATGTTTCTGGTTCAAACCACTTCACTTTCTCCTAATTTAGCCTTGTTTCCATTCAGCATGGGTACAGAGGGTGAAGTGGAAACTGCTACTGCCTACCACTTTATTTCTTGCTTCATTTTGTTTCAGGTGGCTGAAAAAGAAATGCTTTGATTCAAGTCAGGCAAAAATATATATTAAAAAAAATAAAAATATCCTGCCATTTGAAGTCATCTGTAGTATTAAGCAATGTGAAGATAGTGGAAATGCATCTTCCATTAATTCTTTAGAAGGTTTGAATGATAAATGTTCTTCTGCAAACTTGCATGCTGGGAAGCTCCCTTTTATCTGAAGAGTATGATTTTTATTTTTTTTTTTTATAATCCTGAATACAGATAAATTTCTTTAAGTAAATTGAACTGTGATAAATGCCTAATTATCACCTTTTGATGATCACAATTAACCTTTTTGAAGCCTTCTGTTAATACAATGCATTTGTAAAACAATTATCTGTATTAAAAACTTTTGTTAAATCTTTTAATTCCAGCTGCCCCCCTACAAATTTCTATTCACATTGAAATTGTAGAAAATAATTTGTTCAAAGAAATGTAATCAATTCTGCTATTTAATAAGAAGTTAAAATATAGCCTAGAGGGATCTTTTGTATTTCTTGTGCCAACTTTTTGAAGTTTCATTTCTCTGGTTTATTTGCCAGGATTAGAATAATGTTTAGTTTTTTCATGCATTTAGTTGTTCACTATATCAAAGCATTAACACTAGAATATCCTTTTCCAAACAGCAGAATCCTTTCAATTGTGTCAATAAGACTTCTGTACAAATGTATCTGTTTGGGAATGGCATTTTTTCACATTCATTCCCTCTTTAAAGAGTAGGTGTTCCAAGGCCTTACATAATTTCTTGCAAAGTGAGAATTATCCTTTGCCAGTGCATCACTAGCCTTATATACAAATACATTTATATGTATGACACTATTTACTCAATGACATACGCCAGCTCTGCATAACTCGATAGTAATCCTGGCATATTACACTTCAGAAGGATCTTACACCTAATTAGGGACTGTAAAGTATCTTATACGTACCTTGTACATCAGTCATCTACAGGACGGGAATAAAGAATCAATTTGTAATTATTCCTCTTTTTGGATATCTTTTTTGAATTATGTACTGCTGCATGTATTTGTATTGTTCAACTGTCATACCTCTGGGACACAAGACAATTTAGCTTTATTTGTAGATAAGCAAAGAAAAAAACAATGAAAGATGTTTCATTCAACCAAGGACTTCAAGATAAGGAGATTCTCTCTGGGTTGCACGTCAAAGGTACAAAATGTGGAACAGTAGGTTGAACAGTTTCTAAAAAACTGTTCATTCAGTAGGAAAGGAAGGTGTAGAAATACGGAGTGAAACAATGATCCTTAAGGCCTGACTGGAAAGTCTTCTGCCATGGTCACATGCCTGGAAAATTGCAGCTCTCTTGATCAGCAAAGAATTCTGCAGACCTGAAACCCTTACTCAGAGACTGGAGCTCTGTCCCTGGGCTTCAGGAAGCAATTGCTAGGGTTCAATAGGAAGTGACTCAGCTCATCCTACAAATTTTGAGGTATACATTTATGTTACTCTGTAATGTAATATGAGCAGAAGGTATAAATTTTGTTTCCTGCAGCCTATAATATCTCTGGCTTTAAGAGCACGGCATGCTGCTTGCAAGTCTTGACTTCTAACAAAGACTGTACTTGCACTTTGTGCTGGATAATACACATCTTACAGTAATATTCTTATGGTGACACCTCTTTTTTATATAGTATGAACACAGTCTACAATAAGGATAGTTATCTTGAAGTGTTTCTTAAATTTTTGCTCAGATCCATAAAATATCTTAGATTGTTACTGGTCAGAGATTGCTTGTGTGAACTTGGTGGAAATTCTCTCATTTTAGCAATGGAATAACAGCAAATAAATGCAGCTTCTTCCTCTCACGTGAAGGGGAAGTAAACTTTTTTGTTCATGAGTTTTTTTCTAATTGGAAAATGTCAGTATGGTGGAAGGAAATATGTGAATTTAGTGTTTTGATGAAAACTGTTTGGAAAAGCTTTGTAAGACCAGAATATGCATGTATGTAAGAGACCTTTCCTGTAACACCCATCAGATAGTTCTAGTTGTAGTAATTGTACCTTCTCTAGGAATGAGGAAGACCATAGACTAGAGCACACACTCTTATTTTATTCAAGGGTTATGTTTGCACATATGAATGTATGTACTGAGGATTTTGTTTGAAGCTAAGGGGTCTAGGAAGCAGCAAGAGTGAGGTTGTTTTGAGAGGGGACAGGTAGGGAGTGGAAGTGACCCCAATGCTAATTGTGGTGCCTCACTGATGGGCACCACAGCATCTCACAGGGACAGGTAGAGCTGGGTGCTAGTAATGGGATCCATTGACAGCGCAGGCATGGCAAGGAGATAAACCAGGGCCAGAGGCCACCCAGAGCGGTCAACAGGAATAAGTGGAGCCACATCCAAGGACAGGGCTGGAGACAAGGCTGCAGTGTGCATCTGAGGTTTGTCCAGGAGGCAGGGCTGGAGACCCCTATGACATTGCTGAGGTGGGGACTCATGGTCTCTGGCAGAGCTGAAACGGGGTCTTTGGGCATCCAGGGTCAGAAGAGGCTGGGGCAGGGTCAGTAAGGCCCATTAGTGCCCTCAGGGGCCAGATGCTGGATTTCTTCACCTTGGAGAAGAAAGGGTTCAGCGAGGTTGTAATTGCTGTCTTCAAGTACCCAGGGGGTGTTGGAGACAAGATGATGTCAGGCTCCCCTTGGCAGTGCACAGTGAGAGGACAAGAGGCAACAGTCATAAGTTGCAAAAAGGGACATTCCAATGGAAAATAAGGGAGAAGGGAGGGGGCAGGGACACGGAATTCAGTGTAGGAGATGTCTAATACTGCAGGCAAATGCCCAGGGAGGCTGTTGAATCTCCGTTCCTGGAGGTATTGAAAACTTGACTGGATGAAGCTCTGAGCAACTTGGTATGACTTTGAAGCTAGCCCTGCTTTGAGAAGAAGGCTGGATTGGATGATCTCCGGATACCTTTCCATCTGAATGATCTGTGGTTCCAACAAAGGATAACTCTGATCTCAAATATCTGGACATGTGGTTGGGTTCCCTGGTATGGGGACAGACAGTATATAAATCAGTGTGTTCTTTAAAAGTTTAAGGGGGAAAAGAAAAGACAGCAGAGTAAAGACAGGTCTCATTTTGTCCTGATGGGAAGTAAAAGCATTCTTGAAAGCAGACTTACAGATTCAGAAAACTTTTTCCTACTTTACTTTAGCAGCAAGAAAAACTACTGCAATCTCAATTTTTTACTGTCCAGCAAAAGCAAGCAGATTTCTGCCTCATCTTTTCAGTGATTGGTGCCATTCAGTATAGCCATATGAACAAAGAATTTGCTTAGGTCTTCAGTTTTAACTAATTTTTCAGTGTCCCTATTCAGCCATCATCTTCAGTACTTGTTATTCTATTTCTTCCTAAATCCTTTAATAAAAACTCAAAGAAAACAAACCTGCTCAGTATGGTTCATTGCCACCCATCATTATCCCTAGGATTAATAGCATCTGTGGACCATTTCATGTTACCATGGCAGCCAAATTGAAAGTAGTGATTTTTTTCATAGGTTGGCCACAGATACTGTGGCAGGTAGAAGATAAAAACTAATATTAGTTTATAGTTTTTGTCTGTGTTATACCAAAATAACTTTTCCTCAATTTCTTGTTCTCTGGGACAAGTAGCTATGGTGTAGGATTTTCTCATTAAAGAACAACTGGAGACAGAAGAATTCCCTATTTGAGTGTACCAGTGATTAAATGAATCTGATATTTTGTCTTGAATGATGGTGAATTTCAAATACTGCAGTGAAGAACTCTTATAAAGCATGTAATTGAAGACTGCCAAAGAAAACTTCCTTCCTTATACTGCTGTAAAAAGAAAAAAAAAATCAGGTTATGCTCTAAATCTAAAAAAAAAATACAACAGAATTCAAAATTAAAAGCAAGCTGTGTTTTCTGTTCTTGATGGACAGCAAAATTCTGAAAAGATTTAAAATAAATCCCATAGAATCTTGTAGGGACTGGTATAATCTGACTGTTGTATTCAGCCTCTAGCCCTCTGTCACAATTTCCACTGAAGTGTCTCTTAGTTCATGCTGTACTAACCATGTTCAAGTATTCAGAGAATAAAGTCTAAAAGCCTGCCCTTTCTGCAACCAAACATGTTAAATATTTTCCTTTTGTAGTCATCTGAACTAAAAAAAAAGTTGTCTGCTTATAAAGAGATGTTTGTAAGGTAGTCTGTTAGAAGTATAACGGAAGGAATAGTAAAAAATTAACAAAAAGTTGCAGTAATAACTTGATAATTGGGGTCATTCTGTCATTTTTAATAACTTGGGTAAAGACTTGATCTCAAATAAGGGCTCTAAGTTTGGAAACATTGAGAATCTAGATATTCATATGGTTTTACTTAAATGTGTTATCAATATGATAGATTTGGTAATTCTATGTGCTAAAGAAATAACATCAACTCCAGCAGTGGGAAGGCAGTGGTTTAATTTGTGTATGGGGAAATGAGACAGTGAATTCACTACAGCATAGTGTGTCTGCAGCTCTGGATTCCTTTCTCTTGTGGAAGCAGTGTGTCTGATGGGGAACTGTGGTAGGAGATACAATGTGCTGATACAGTGCTTAACCGGAGACGAAAGGGAAACCTCAAACTCTGATGTTTGTGTATGTTCCGAATATGCTATTCCACTATGGCTGCTGTTCTCTATGTTTCTTCCTAAAAATCCATTGTTTGATAGAAATGGTTTAATGTTTTACAGACATTCAGCACTAATAAAGCAAAAAGTCTTTAGAAGTTGGAGGTATTTTGTACTTCAAAGTCAGATCATTTCTATGGGGAATGTAAGCCTTAGATGGATCCTCATGGTCACTGTGCACATCCCTGCCAACATCTCAGTACGAAACAGCAGTGCACCTTTGATGTAGATCTTCTGATCTTTACTATGCTACTGCACTTTGGTTCACATTGAACTGCATTCCTTTTGGATGAAATCCAATTGGAAGATCTGCTCCTGAATGGCATCTAATGTGCTGCAGACACTAATACGTACAGAAATATCTAGCCAAGATAGCAAGCTTCACCCCCATCACATACTGAGATGGTGAGCACTGATGGAAAGCTCTTGGGATTATCAAGGATTTGTGCAAAGCAAACTCATCCTTTGTGCCATATAAAGAGTCAGGTAGGATCTGCACTTTGTCTGTTGGCTTCTGCTTGCCTCTCAGTTCCTTCCCGGCCTCCACACAAGTTATAAGTAAGTTTGGCTTCCTCAGGAATGCAGTGGGGTTTTTTCGTTTGTTTCTGCTATTTTGCTGGCCCTTTTCTGTTTGGCTGTGCAGGTTCCTTTCCCACACTGATTTTTGGCCTAAGTCTAAAGCCGCATGCCTTCTCAGTATACATGTTCTCTGAGGTAGGTGGTTAGCAGCTTGGACTGCAAGGTGTTTATTGGTGTCCTGTCATGAGGGTGTCAAGACACAGTCCCACTCTGAAGATTTGCCTTTAAAACAGAATCAACTGCTTATTGTTTATTATGTGATATACACCACAATGCAAGAGATGTAAATGTAAAATCATGTTCCCTTGTCCAACACTGTCTACTCCTTGATGTTCTGTGTTTTCCTAGTCCACGATAATAACATGGTTATCAACTAACCTGGATAAGTATGTCTGGTTGGGTGTCTGACTCCATAAATAAGCTCCATCTTAATACACAAACACACACACATGTATATATATTGTTTTGCTTCCTTTTTCCTACCCAAAAGATTGTTTCGGAGCCTCATTATTCAGGTCAATGGGAAATACATTTTAATTTCTGATCTAAAATTTATCTCACCAAATCTATGCCTCTACCTCGTGTCCTAGTCCTCTGCCGTGAACAGTGTTACTTTTTCTCTGTTGTATTTGCTGGCTGCGAGCCTACCCACTCTGACTTATGCTGGCTCATCAGAGAATCATTGCAGTGGAAAAGCATCTCTAGAGATCATCTGGCTGAACTCTCTGCTCAAAGCAGGGTCAACTAGCACAAGTTACACGGGGCCATGACCACTCAGGTTGTAAATATCCTCTTTCAGAGCTCCTTCACTTGGGTGACTCAGATTCTGTTTGATCAGTTAGTAGACCCCAGGTCCTTTTCCTCAACTGCTTTCAGACAGTAAAAATCCCATTTTTAGATTAGACATTTTCGTCAGTCTCTGGGTGCATGTATTTGAGAATCTGTAGAACTCGGTTTCATTGTGTTCTTCTTCCTCTAATCCAGCCTTATAGTGGAGTTCCTCCTGACATAAAATTCTTCTTCCTGAAGAAAAATCAAGAAGATTCTGTAGAACAAGGGATGAATGTGATGGTGGGACTGGACAGAAGAGAAGCTGGGAAATGGAAGAGGAGGTGTCTGTGGGTAAGGTGGATATTAAATGTGGCATGTATTTCTATGGTGAATTCTTAATGGTCTGCCTGCTCATTAGATTTATGCACCTCTGATCAAGCCTTTGATATACGATGATGGGTCTCTGGTGGTAACAGTACTTCCTAGGTCTAAGTGTAATCCTAAACACTTTTTTAATCTGTGCCGAAGTTACTGGTGTAAACCACTGGGGTCCTGCAGCTGGCTGCCTGGCCCTGGGTGCACTGCATTAGTGGCCTTCCTCACGGGCCTCAAGATGGCTTGTCTTTCAATGCTACTCTGATCATAAACAGTGGTGTAAGGAGATCCTCATGCTTGCATGAGCTCTGCTTTAGTCATTGCAGTGACATTTTTCTATTGCCACAACTGTTATCAAAAATAATGATGAAATCTTTTGCTTGGTATTCAGTTGGTTTCACTTGACTATGTTTGTATGCAATGGTTATATCTTCCTCTTTCATCATATATGCTTTGGTATTATATTGCTGGAGCTCAGGATGTTTATGTTTGAATAGAAGACAAAAAAAATACAAAAGCCGACTGATAGGATAAAAAAAAAAAAGCCCTTCTATCCCCCACACCTGCCCCATATTACTATATAAAAGACTTTGGATATTCTTTCCAGCCCTTTGGTCTTGGATTCATCATTTTCCCCTCTATCTCTCTTCATCAGTTTTCTTGGGGTTTGTTTTGCCCTCCTCCTTTAATATTGCTTTTTTGAACAATTCTCCTTGTGTTTGTATGGGGAGTCTGGGAAACACTCAAGTAGTTTAAGGTCCCCTGGGAACTTTTTAACATCAAGAGTCATCCTCTTCCAAGGTTCAGCTGCAATCTTCTTGTCTGAGTTGCAGCTTCCTCATACAGCTGTATTTTTTTCCCAGGTTGTCTGGCAGATGCTGGCCAGTAAATGTATGATCTCTTTCCTGCTGTGATGCAAATTTATTTTCCTGCTTGCTTTACTAGTAAATATTTTCTCCAAGAGAGCTCCAGTTGTCAGGGTAGAGAGACCATGCTGTATTTTGAACAGGTTTTGCATTAAGTGTCCTAATAGGTTTGGTGTTTCTTTGTTTAAGTTGAAGAAATGCCTCTGCAGTGGGTTTGGATGGCAAATCTTGCCTGGAAACTGTTGCTAAGTAAAACTTGCTTTTGTTGCTGAATGATTTTTGTTGGAGCATCTATCAGTAAGAAAATGTGAAGCAGAATCATAGGTGTGGAGGCAAGCAAGCTGGGAACGGCAGGCTGTAAGGAGTATGGACTTGTGTGAAGAACCACATATTTATGGACCAAGCTCAGGGCTAATTTCACCATAAAATGACCTAGGTTCATAATTTGTTTCTTTTTTCCTTTTTTGTGGGGGAGGAGGGCAGGGAGGGGAAGGCTCCACTGGCTGTTTGCAGCTTTTGCTGTTTATGTGGTGCTGTTGGGTGTGTTTTTTTATTGTCGATTTTGTTTTGTTTTTTTAGTAATCCTTCCCTACCAACTACCTTAGCCAAGCTCAAGTTTCTTTGCTTTTCAAAGAAAACATCCTGATAATTTGACAGGAAAGGGCCAGCCACAGGTATCTGTGGATTTGTGAATAAAAGACACAACTTAAAACTATACATTAAGCATAAATAACTGTCATATCATAACAGGGCAGAAGAATAACAGGCACATCTGGCATAAAAGCATAATACAAAGATATATCATCTGCAGGTGATTCTGTCAGCTAACGAGAGGAAGACAGCATGGAGTGAATACAGAAGCATCTGTTAAAAAGCCAGCTCTGAAAAAGAATTTATCCGACCCCCAAGGACAGAAAACCACATGAATAGCTCACAGTAGCAGTGAACAAGTGCACTATAGGTGACTTGCTGCAGAGGGTCAGATTTAAGGAGCTTCTGAGATGACTGCCTTGACAATACTTGATACTGGAACTTTCTCATCTGTAACCTTTGTTATGTGAAAACTGAATCTAATTAGCTTTCCTGTCCAGTGCCTGCCAGCTCTGCTTGCCTGACTCCCAGCTGACCCTGAAGACTGCCAGGTGAGAAAGTATGTAACTGTCTTCCCTCAAGAAGCAGCAGCTCCTTGGGTGTAAAGAATTCACACACAAATTCTTGAACTCCCAAGGAGTCTTTCCCCAACATTTCTTCTCCTCCGTCCCTGTGCTAGCTTCACAGTGGTTACAGCAGGTCTGGGACTGTGGTGGCCCACTTCAGGGTAGGAAAGAGAGGAAGTCTTCAGGATGGATTGCAAAGTCATGCTGGCCCCCTTCACTCCGAATGAAGGAAAGCAGAGTCTGTCTTCCCACTCTGCCACGGTCGGGTAACCTGTAACCTACCTGTGTTTTCCCAGCCCATCTTCTCCTTTATGGCTGTTTCTTAGATATTTGGAGATAGAGTGCCATTGACACCAAGGTTTATGTTCAATGGAAGTGTATGAGCCTGGGGGTTCAGCAGTATTGTCCTGTTTGTCTTTCAACCTATGAAGGTGTTAATTTGGCCATTTGAAGATTAGTTCTCTTCAGAATTACTTTTTTTAAGTCAACTTTTTTCTGAGATGGGTCATTCTTGCTTAGATTTGTGAGTGGTCTAAGTCATTGGGACTTTGGACATGAATGGAGATGATCAGGATTTAGATCTTGCAAAAGCACCAGACTGTGCTGATGTTTTTCTTCATGACAGTAAAGATCAAACTTACGTAATGATCCTCTCCTTCTGAGCAAACACCATTTCATAATATGCAATGTCTTCATCTGTGACAGAAGGTAACTCATAATGTTTATAAATTTTTTGTCTTTTGGGGATTCTTAAGAGAGATTTTTTTCACGCAGGATGTTAGAAATATTTAAGTAGGCCCTGCATGAGTAAAGGTTGCAGGTCTTATCTGTCTATTTCTCCCCCCCCCAAAAAAATCATTAGTGTGGTATCGTTGATTTTATGTAGGAGGACAATAGACTCGAGCAGGGAGACAAATTTTTGACTAGTCTGGTGCTCTATAAGGCCTTTGAATGACAAGAGAGAGACTTGTTCACAAATCACAGATAGAATTATTTTTCTGTGCACAGACATCAGTGGGAGAAGTTGCCGCCTTGTTCCGATCACTTCTTAAAAACAGAGGACAATTCCTTGTATTGTCTGTACGTACCTTTTGGCCTTAAAACATCTTTTGGAAATTGGCTTGTAAACTTTTTGATACAGCTCAGTTTACCCATTTCCCACCTTGGGACTTTTATGTATCTCCTGCCACAGGTTTAAGTTATATTCCTTACATGTGATAGAGAAAGAAAGCTTATTAAGAAAGCATTTATGTGTTCTATACATAGGCTGTGCAGACCGATGCAGTCACATTTACAGCACATGAAGGAAATACTCAACCCATAGATACATTTTTTAATATGTTGATAGCGGCAGACAGAAGATAGAGTTTTTGGGGCTATTTTTCATAGCGAAACTAGAGCTTCAAATGCAGGGTCCTCTGCGTATGTGTGTGAGTGAAAGGAGCTTCTCCTGTGTGACCCATTGAAATAGGCTACAATCTCTTGATTGCAGGGGTGCAACACAGTATTAGCCACTTCATCCTTCTTTATTCTGCTGTCCATTCCTCATCTTCTCCAGTGGTCCCCCAGACACACTGCATGTTTGCAGTCCTTTCTCTTTCCTGGTTTTCTGGAATGTCCTATGGCCTTACTGAATTACCAAGGAAACAGGCTTTTCAATGCAGGCAACTCTGTCCTTGCTTATGAGCATGTTTCACACAGAGGTTGAAGGGCAATGCTTCAACTCTATAGATAGTAGGAGACTATGCAGCAGTAAAAGGAACAGGAGTACGGTATGTCTCACAAAACTATCTGTGAGTACAAAGCTCGGCAACTTTTCTTATGAGACAAAAAAATCCTTAGCTATAGCAAGTAGCAGCCTTCCAAGCTGCACAGCATAACTATTTTCCTCCTTCTCAGTCTTCCCTTCCCCCACCCCAGCACACTATATGTTGCATTTGACACTTACGAGGGAGAAGGTACTCAGCAAAGTCTCACATTATTTCTATTCAGATTATTTGAGTCCTGAGTGATGTTCTTTAGAATATTCATATTAAAATAGAATATTATTTAAGTGCAGAGAAGTATGCAACATAGCCAGTGCAGCATCTTATCCAGACGTATGTTTTAAAGCCTCTGTGTAGAGGAAAAAAAAGAGTGAAACTGAGAAGGCGACAGAGCTGTTATGAGCTACAGTACAAAGCAGTAAGAATAATTCATACAGAATGTGTACAAGAGAATGATGTTTAGATGTCATTCAGCCTACTTAAGATGTTTGACATGTTATTTGAAGCAAAAAACATCCCTAGCCAAGCAATTAAATAATAGCTTCGTAATCTCTGTTATAAAGAGCCTATGGTTAATGTCAGACTGGACCAAGACATACTCTTTTCAGAGAGAGCAACCCTAATGCAAGAGATCCTGAATCACTTAAGAAACTAAGGGTATAATATTAGAAAACCTTTTCTCATTCAGAAGACTTTGCAGTAAATAAGGCAAGGGAAGAAAAGTGAGAAGACCAAAATTCTCAGTAGCTGCTTTGTGCACAACTAACTTGGATCCCGTGCACTGCCAAGAGGAGAAACCTTGTGGAAAAACAGTGCGTAAGTGTTTAATTGAAGGTGGTATAGTAATACTCAGAGTTGAGCTTGCATGGCATTTTTTTGCATCCTAGCATTTCAGTACTTGTGTGTCTCACTTTGTGACCATAACAGTCTTTTAATATTATTATGAATGTATTTATTTTTCCTCCCCCCAATGAAGTGGAGTGCACTGGAAAGTACCAACTCTCTATTTTACCTAAGAATAAACAAAATATGGGTCTTGACCAGTCATGCAACTATACGTGGTCCAGACGAATAGGTAAGTGTGTAAGGCCTGGCTCCTGACACTCACTGGTTTCTTTGCCCTATGCATCACCTCTAACAGAAGTAAATCATGTGGCAAGGAGCACGGATCAGCATGATGGAGCAGCAGTTTCGCTTTTTCAGTTGTTCATGCTTAAGTGATGCTACTCTTTTTTTGATCTCTTTCTCTGCTAAAATATGTGAGGTGGCATTAAAAATTAATTGATTCAAATTGATCCTAATTTGGTGGATTTTACTTCAGTGATATACCCACTTAAGATATTGACCAAGTATTAGTACACCACTTACAATTTTGTTCTAGTGCTGATAGTGGAAGCGTATTTCAGCAGCGGGGTATTAGTGAGATTGCTAATTGATATTTGCACCAATAGTAGTGCATTAAAGGGTAAATATGTGTTAGAGATGGTGAAAAAAATTGGATGCCTGCAGAATAATTAATTTAGCAGAAACTGTTGTTAGCAAGGCCATGTGCTAGCACGGCCAACAGTGTATTTTTCAAAAATTTGAGTTGTCCTGGAAACATGTGGAGATTTTGATTTTATTTTCAGTAGTTTGGATTGTACCTACAATGATGTAGATCACATGAGAAATCCAGAGTTCCAAGGTTAATGTGCAAGGCTTTACAGAATATTACAAAATAGACTTTCAGCATAATATTGCCTTTTATTCTTGAGAAAACTCAGGCTAAAAAAAATGCTATCAATCTGAGAAAATTCTTTGCATGGTGCCTGTTTCAACTGCTGCCTGTGTAGTGACAGGAACATGGCACGCATGAATCATTTATTGCTAGAATCTGGGTTGATTGCTTGGAGATCATTTCAGAATTCAGGGAGGAGGGTGTTGGGTTTGTGGGGGGGTTTTGTGCTTGTTTTTTTACTAGCCTGAATACACAAATAAATGGTTAGCTTGTATGCTTGAATTTGAACCAAAAAAAATTTAGCCTGAGCAGATGCCAATTCTGAATTTTATAATCAAATATGTAATTCATAATTTTCACTGTTGGTGGTTTGCAGCATAAATAGAAGGAGTAATTAAATCAAAATAGGAGTAATCAGAATGTTGTGCAACTTATCAAGGAGCCCACATGTGAAGTTTGTTTTTCTATTACAAAATAGGGTTTTGAAATGTTTGTAGAAGCATGCATTTTGAAAGGTTTAAATTTCCCTAGTAAATGAACAGAAGTGAACCAAGAAATATTCTAAGAGAAATGGCCTGCATTCTTTTGGTTGTGCATTGTTGCCTTAAGCATGTCATAGTTTTGTAGATCAAGGTGTGTTCAGAGATGGGGGAGATTTTTCTGACAATTTTAGGCAGAAATTCTGTAAGAGCTTTGACTTCTTATATCATGTTATGAAATGACCCAACTGTTAATAGAAATATATTTTTATACAGAATATGAACCTACATTCCAAGAGGAAAAGTTTGGCTTTAAACAATATCTTCCTGTTGCTAGATAGGTAGGTCTGATCTGTTCTCCTATGCTGTGTTGGAACCGTAGCATGGGGGGCCTGGACTTCCATTTGGTCCAGTCAATCACGCTATTTAGGCTAGCTTCCTCTCCCAAAGTCAATGGGATAAAATTCTGACTCTTAGCTCTACCAAAAAAATCCAACAAGAAAATATATCTGCTAATGTTCATTTGGGTTTCCCAGGGAACAAATAAGAAACCATTCATAATTCTGCACCAGTAGTAAGCGATTGGGCAACCTTCTGTGTTGTGTTACATTGTATTTACTGCTCAGAAGTAAAAGAAAATTGTCACATTTCAAAATCAGTGTGTTTCTAGTATGGGGAAGAAGATCCAAATAAGAGATATCTATTGCCCATAGTTTACATACCCAGTGCAGTATGGATTAACTGGCTAATAATTGCTAAGAATTTGGGTAATTTAAAGCAGTGTGTTAATCCCTTGTGGAGGATTATATTAGTATCTTCCTTTAGGATTACATCTAATATTCCCATCTTTGATTTAGCTAAATAGTGAATAGCTGAATACAATTTCACCAGACCTTGCTAATGTAATGAACAGAATGATTTTGAGACTCCCTGCCTGCTGCTGATAATATTTACAGTACCATCCAGAGAGACAGAAGCTGTCATCTGTGCCTTCTTTTACGGAGCATTTTACAGACCTACAATCCAGGTATTTAGTTAAGGAAAAAGTTAGCAGACATAAAAGCAGCATGTTCAGTTTGCTACTTCTCTAAAACCACTGCTATCTAAGTATAACTGATTTTTTAAGTCTTCAGTCAACTTAATTTCTTGTTTCCACATGCAAAGTACATTTAGTTTAATCTGCCCCCTCTAAAGAAACAACCTGCTTACTTAATGACTTCCCATTGTGACCTTGGTCATGACACCTGATCTTTACTTGGTGAAATCTCAGTGAGCTAATCAACGTTACGGTCTCCTGCTTCCTACAGTAATAAATTTGCACTCTCTCAGCTTCTGCCAATCTCCATTTCATCCATAGAGTTGGTAGGTGTCCTAATGACCACAGACAGAGTTGAGACAATGATATTGATGCTACTTGACCTATTAGTCATTTTTGCATCTACTTATCCTGGCAGGAGTTTAAAAATAGCACTTTCTTAGTTGTCTTTGCTAACTGTTTCCATTAAAACCCAAAAGGCAGTGATTAGTAGCTGTTTGTCTTAAGAGCTCTGACGTCTGAAGTCCCCATCAGTTCTATCCTGTCACTGCTGCAACTTAGTAGTCACGAACAGCTCTCAAGTGAAATGCTTTGTCCAGCCTCGTTAAAAATGTCTTGAGAGGGCTAGGAAGGAGTGTATGTGGGTTCTTCTATTGATGACTGGGTTAAGGGGAACATGTGCTGCCATTTCAAGTTAGATAGATAACAAACCTGCTTCAGTGCAGGTTCTGAGACTACAGGCAATTAAAGGCAAGTAAAGGAAAATTTTCTGTTTTGACATGCCTCCATCCTGAGCATTTGTCGCTTACGTGCATGCTATACAATGAACAGAAGACAGCTTCAGCTTATCTAGACAAAAAGATCTTGCTGGAAATGGAAAACCACCACGTATTTGGCTTCTAGGAGGCAAGTAAAATAGTGTAGGAGATGTGTCTACAAAAGGTAATAGCCACAATCCAGACAAAGTTGTTTCTATCCAAGCATCAGAATATTAACAGCACAAACAACAAATATCATTCTTCATATATTGACTAACGCAATCAGTTCCCTGTATTTGCTGGGTTTTGGATTCCAGGTTTCAGTAGGGCATGATGGGACTTTTTTGATATGTGTTATCTATTGCATAAGAATAAGAAGCAGAGGCTTTGACAAGTGCATTTGCAAAAGAACAGATACAGCATTTTTGGACTAGAAAGGGAAAGTGGTTAGGTATACCTTGATTGAAGCAGTTGAAATTTATGACAGGGTTATTCAACTCCTCCTAATTTTTTCATGTTGCGTAGCATGGAGATAAAATGTAGTCGTATTTGAAAGGCAGTACTCTTCAGTACAAATGAATAAGTACTCTTTGACAAAGCATGTAGTGATCTTGTACTATTCAGTGCTACAGGACAAACCAAAATATGATTTTGGTGTGGGTGTTGTGTTTGGGTTTGTGTTGTGTTTTTGTCTGGTTTTTTTTATGGGAGCACTTAAATAGTTTCTCTTACTGGCACTACCATTGTAAGACCATGTGCATCAGCAGTATCGGTACCTGAATTTCATGGTACCGGATGCAAAACCTGCTCTTCTCAGAAAGGGATTTCTCCTTCCTAGTTGGATGTACAGTTTTTCATCATTGGCCATACTACTTATGCTTGGAATGAAGTTCCTTGTACAAGTGCAGGATAGCAAGCCAAATAACTAGTGCAATAGGAGTTAGAGGCCAGTATGTACCTTTTCTGTCATCACAGGATGAAATCTTTGTCTGAAAAAGGCTGAAATAAGTCCCTTGAAAGGCTGGGTAACAAAGTGGAAGAAAAAGCAACTAAGCATCTTGCAAAGACATTTGATGTTTCAGTTAAAGAACTCCACAGACTAGAAAGCTTAATTTGTTGTACTTTGTGTACTTTTGAATTCTGTATTACTTTATGATTCGGTATAGCTGACTTCAACAAAAAGTACAGCATTGTTATAAAGTACCAACAGAAGACAGCTTTGTTATATTTTTGTGTTCAAAATTTTGAGCTACTTTTATTTTGGGGGGAAAACACTAATGTGTGAATTCTGATCCATTAGAGAGAAGGAGCCTGCACTTGTAGATCAAAGACTATGATTAATAGCAGGTATTTTTCCTCTTGAGTGGCAGGCACACTTAGGCATCACAGGAACACAGTTTTCATCTTGAGGAATTGCTTCTGTACTTGGAGCATGGTACTTCTGCTCAACAGTGGACAGGTCTAGAAAAAAGATGCTCCAAATTTAAAGATGACTTTACCGCAAGCCAAAACTGTAGAAAGAAAACATCACACATAAATAATTCCCATTTATTTGCCTGAAATGCCCAGCAATATGATAAGAATGGCTTTAGCAGAGAATTAAATGAAAACCAGTCCTCTAAACTGCCACCATCACTTCTCCTTCATGCTAATGTGACAAAAATGGCATAGATAAGTGTGCTCTCTTCCTGAAATGTTACTTTAAAATAGCTAGAGAACCATCTGGGCTGCTGGAATCACCTGTCTGATAGGAAGCCCTGGCCTGACCTCCTGTTGTCCTGGAAATTGGGGGAGGAATAAGGAGAGAGAGCCAAGGTCTAGGGGTTTCCCTGCCTAAATGGGTTTTAGTAACCCATTGGGCAGAATTCTTCAATGCGAGAGGGAAGCCAGCAAGTGTAATCTGCCCTTCAAGGGAGCAGTGAAAGACTCTTTCATTCTTCCTCTAAGAGAATGATAAACTGTGTTTTTTCAAACCTGTAGTTCCAAAACTCCCGAATGGACAAGGTCATTGTATTTATTAAATTTATTTATTTATTTTTATTACATCCCACACAGAAGATGATTGCAGGCAAATACCTGTCGCTAAAGCTGGTCATAATTTCAGTTGCTGGTATTAAATCAGGATTAATTCTAAGGCTGTATGGTGTATTTTTCTTTATTTAAAGAGAATGACAAGTTATTTTGTGTGATTATTTTCTGGCATCAACTGTTACAAACTTCTCTGCAGGATTATTTCTGCTTACAGAGGATGCCCTGCTAGGACACGACCTGGCAAAACGTGGCAACTAATATAGTGCTAGATAAATTTTGCGGTCAGTATACCCAGAGCCTGTCACTTTGAAAGCTGCAAGCATTCTCAATATAACAGTGTCTTCTATCTTGATATACCTGTTTTTAACAAAATAAAGGGGGAAAAAAAAGAAAACAAAAAAACCGAAATCACCCCATTTTTTTCTTTTACAAATATGATGAATTTTGAAAATAAAGAAAATACATTGGATGTAAGTGGCCACCGAAGAAAAAAAAACAACCAATCAAAAGAAAAACCAAAACACAAAACAAAACAACAACCCTCCCCCCAAAAAACTAGAAGACATTCACCTAACATTTTCTATGCAACTTCCCCAAATATACAAATACATAGTTGAATGACATTCATTCAGAAGGAAATCATTGCAGTATTGAAGTTGAATATTTAGGAAAGATAATATGCATAACAGTGAATGTAGTACATCTGTTTAATGATTTGCTTTGTCTCCCCATCACTGCCCATGTTCAGAGGTACAGGAAAGAGCATTTTATCTGTAGAAAACAGAAAACATAGACAGACTTGTAGACCTGTAGGCTTGTAGGAAGGGATATTCACCATATTGAAGTTAACACAACCCCCTTGAAAGGAGCTTAAGAACAGGTGAAATGCCACAACAGCACTTTCATTAAAATAATGAACAAAGAAGTCAAGGTAAATAATATTAAAGTAACGCTGATCCTATGAGCATGATGTGATTGATTTTTCAAAGATGGGCTTCTGTGTCAGAAAGTCAGCTGCTCCACTGTGTTGCCATGGAGGAAGGGCATGGACAGAGTACCAGTGAAAAAAAACATTTCTGTTGACTTCCAGTGGTGTGAAACTATACCAACTTTGAAAAGCAATGCTGAGTGCGGGTTGCATTCATCTCTTCCACATGCTGCCTTCTTGCTGTGCTGATGAGTAGAGGTCTAGAAAAGGAAAACAGCAGCAGATAAGCTCCTAAGAGGCACATAGGGAGGCACTTTGAAGGCCTCCTCTTCTTACAGTGGACCTGCTGCTGAGCTTGTAGCTTCATCTTCTTCATGTAGACCTAGAGGATTTGCAGCATTTCAAACTCCAGTCTTATGCTGCCCCATGAAAACTCTTCTTCCATGAGCACAGTGGTTTTTGAAACTACTGTTTCAATCCTTTTGATGTTTTTGAATATATAATCTGATATTTATATCTCATACGATTTAATTATATAGCTCAGGATATAGCTCACCCTCTGTTTCCAGTATACTCTCTTCTGCTACTTTGTAACTGGAAAAAAAAATATCGTTTTTCTGGAGTGTAAAGAACAGATGCTCCTGTTGACTTGTGCTTTGAGTTCTGTGTGTTGGGGGAGAGGAGAAGGAGGAGTACTTTAACATTATCGTAAAAACACAGAGTTCATCCTGTGTCAGTTTTCCCTGATCCTGCAGGTTTCAGTACTACTGAAGGGTCCCATCCATGAATTTTCCCATTTTTTTTTCGCTGTGTTTGCCATATGTTGTTTGCCATATGTTGTTTGCTTATTAACAGTAAGTAAATCTAAATTGTGAAAACTGGCTAGGAGTAGGCAAGTGTCCTGCCAGAAAGAAATGAAAAAATTAAACTTTTTTCTTTTTCTTTTGTGAAAACAATAACTTCTTGGTTTCAAATGGCTCTTCATCCAGGGATCTTAAAGCTCGTCAAGTACAAATGTCTCCTGTCAGAGATGGAACAACTGAAGGACAGACACACAGCCAAAATCCCTTCCACAGAGTACAAGAAAAGTTCTAAACCCCATCTTTGTAGTCACTAATTCATGTGGCCCCCCAACTAAAGGCACTGGATGATGCTTAGGAACCTGAAACTCTGGAGAGGTATGGAACACACAAGCATAGACAGTAAATCTTCTGCTTTTTCCCTTGCATATACTCCTTCCATGTTCTGAAAGGTTCTCTGACTGCCTTTGGGATGGCCTGTAAACTTGCTTTACTCTTCTGGATCTCTGTTGAGATTACCAGTGAGGATGCCAGCATTAATTGTGGTGGGTTTTTGTTTGTGATCTGGATACCTGCCCATTAGGAAATGAATTGGAACAACTTGGTCTTTTAGGGATTAAGCTGAGGGAGAAAAACAATCTGTCAATTTCAATCAATGCTTAATTCATATTTTTGCATTGTACAAGAATTAATTTTCTAAAGTCCAGATTCTGAATTCACTGAGAATAATATCTGTGGGTTTTAATGGCAGTTTTGCAAGAGCAAAAGCTGTATTGTCGCATATCACAAACAGGGAAATATGAGTGCAGCAGTGCAGAGTAATGCAAAATTTAAGAGAGAGTTACTTCTAGAAGGTTTCCCTTACTGTTTTCCTGGACAGAAAACAGTTTGTCCGAGACTTGACAGACCTGAAGTCCAAGGGTTTACAAGACATCCTTTAAGGGCAACACTGTGTCTTGTACTTTATGCTTGGTTTTGTTGGTTTGCTTTTTTTTTTAAAATCTAGAGGCTAGCTTACCTTCTGGAAAATGGCTATGTTTGCAGTTTTGCCACAATGCTTGCTTTTAACTAAAAAAATGTTAAGCAGAAGTTTGAATATTCTCTTATCTTTATTTGTCCCTGGTTTTGCTTTTTTCTTTGCTTTTATGTATGGGAATGTGCATTTGGAGCAGGGGTTGATTTAGAGTGGGCACTTTACAGATCACCTTCTGCTGTTTTACGAGCCACCAGCAGTCTATGAACTACGGGCTGAAAAACAATTTAATACACTGGGCTGCAGCCCTCTCCCTGTTCTACCATGCAGAGCAGCAGGACAAAATTTTGATCTGATGTCCAAAACTGGAGAGAAATAGAGGGATGTATTTGGCTGACCATATCTATTGGTGTGCCATGAGTCCTGATTTCTTGGCTACTGGGTAATGAACAGCTCATTTCCTGCACAACTTGATTTGCTGCAGCAGCTGAGGTGCCTACTGGAAGATACACACACTGTTCTGTATGTCTTCATGGCCGTTTCCCTATGTCATCGGCAGTCTTTGATCCATAAGTAGTAAGCGTTATTTTATAATTAAGTTCCTGGTTCATAGATCTGGTTATTTGTTCATTAGGGTATTCATTTTCTTTCTCTCTCTTTAAAGCATTCTAGATACTGGTGCAGCTCTCTGGAATTTTAATTATTTTCTCCTTCATTAGCAGGTCACTTTGCTAAATCACTAAGATTTAGAAAGTGTTCCTAGGGCTTCAGATACTCAGTATCTGTGGTATTGTTACCACAATACGCACTTTTACTATTTTTCAAACTATAAGCACATCAATGAATTTCCAGGACAGTAATTTCTGTTGAAGATCTATTTTCAGTGCTCAAAAAGGATGATGGTTTCTCACTGTAGAGTTGAGAGATCAGGCAGGAAGGAGATCACAGTGTTAACAAAAGCAAAGGCAAAACAGATCCCTTAGGGAAAAGGTCAAGGGAAATAGCCAAGCTTCATGAGATTTCAAGTCAAGGGAAATCCTCAGCAGGGGAAACCTGAGGATCAGTATGGTAAAAGTGGGATAGATGGACGTCTTTGTCAAAACCCTGGGAAGCTGTGAATTTCCTAGCATCTGTATCCTAGTGATTTTTCTCTTCAGTGACTAGCAGCGTGTAATGCTTCCCTGCTCCATGACTGGAAATCACCATCCATCTTAGATGTACTAGCCCTCCAGTAGAAAGAAAACTGACTAGTCTTAATTGGAAAAAACCCAGCTTTTTCAGCTAGTCACACCTATTAAAATCATAAAGATAGCAAGCTGGATGAATAGTCCAAGGAGCAGAAGCTTAGAAAGCTGTCATGTACACTCACATATTGTGTCATCTGTTTTGATTGTATAGAGTCAACCCTTGCTGCCCCTATGTTTTATATTTTGGAATTGAATCAGAAAGTTTAGATCTATATGTAACTTCTTTCAGTGTCATTTTCTAGCCAAGATGGAATCGACTGAAATATATTTAATCTACTGATCCTGGTATATTGAACCTTAGACTGATTAGGTCACTAAGAATAGCTGCTTCAAGTATTGTGGCTTCTCTTTTTTGATGTCTTTCTGGACGAACAAATATCTAAATCAATAACTGAATATCAGATCAAGCATCAGTGGCAGGAAGACAGATCATATTAATATGGATGCAGTCATGCATAAGAAAAATATTACGGAATAATGAAGGTAAATGTCAAAACAGTTGAGGTGATCACAGGTTTATTGTCTTTACTTATGTGGGTTTTTTACACTACATAAATTCTGTTTTCACTTCTGTCTTGTAAGATATCACATGAGGACTAATCATTTTCCTGTGACCATCAGAACCTTTCAGCAAGTATCTATTACTTAAACATACCTTGATGTGTTTTAGACATATTAGCAGTCAACATGACCCACAAACTGATTTGATCTGGTGGCCTAAAAATGATTTAAATGAAAGAATGTATTTAAGAACTGACAGACAGAAAATTCAACGTGAAATTCAATGTAAATCAGTCCCTTTTCTGCAGGAAACCCCTTCATTATCAAGGGTAATACTTCCCACCACCTCCACCCCGCCAACTCTCTGTTCAGATACTTACTACAAACCTGGTTCTCTGCTTATAATTGTCTTTGGAAAGATTACCCACCCTCCAACACTCAAGTTTTGTATCTCTGGCTTACTCGTCTGGGCCCCCTTGACTTCTCAAGCTCTGGGTCAGGCCCTGAGTATCTTTGCGTGCTTCTGAAGAACTTGGCTGAAAATTAGAATCTTCATTATATTACTAGGATTAAGTGTGGGTCTTTTCTCCATCTACGCCTAGACTAAAGAGCATCTTTAAAGTTCTGTTTATTCTTAGGCAGAGAAGGGATTCAGTTGCTGAACTCCCTCCCCTCAGCCCTCTACCTTGAAAATCTGCAGAGGTGAAGGAGGGCCGGCAGTCAGCATCTCCAAACAGTCCTGCACCAAGGCCGGCCCTTGCCGGTCAATACAGCGTCTTTGGGCACCCTCTGTTGGGTTGCTAGAATTCTCTAGTTAAAGGCCCATTCTTCTCAGATTTATCTTCCTGACCTCATCGCTATACCAGCTTCCTCTTTCAGCTGATATTCTGGGAAACCCAAAGAGGCTGTTTCCTGAATATGCAAGAAGAGCTGTACCATACTCCGCATTTCCCCACTGTATAGATGAAACCAAAGCTTTACTTGTTTTTTCAGCTCTGTTTACAAACTAGGGTTGGCCATGAGAGAATAGTTAGTAACTGGTAACTTCTCTTTTTCTTCTTTTATCCTCCCCCACCTCTCCCCCCCAAAATCCATCTCTGGTTACAGTGTCATTTTGGAAGGATAATGTTTTCTGCTGTTTCTGAAAATTCCCTCTACTTGTACAATTCACAAAATGACAACCTTTTTCCAAAGCCATTTTGAGGCTTTTGAGTTTGAGAGCCATGTTCTTCTTAAAATTCTAGGGTTTGATGTTATTTTATTGCCACTAAACTCTACTGAACACTGTGAATTTTAGGTTGTCACTGCTCTAGTAACAATGAAAGCCCACAGAATTTTGTGCATATGAGATTCAATCAAGAATAACTTATTGTGGTTAAAAAAAGTCACATTGGAAAAGAATAGTCCAGCTCTAGCAGTTAATGAATGTTGCAATACCTTTGACATATTACCTCAAACCAATGACGTTTGCTATGTCATTATTTGTATTACAGGTGTGACAAAAGGCTTGCAAATTAACCTGGATTTTTATTGATGCAGGCATTATTTATGAAGGTAGAAAAGTTACTGCCTTTTAAACTCTGCAAATCTAATGAACAAGAAAGAAATTAATGATTATTCATTTTGATGAAGTAAGAAAAATGAAAGGACTACCTGTAGATTGCATAAGAAGCTATGAACTGAATTGCAATCTGTCAGGCTAATCCATGTTTGAATAGTCTCAGGTGCTTTAACATCTAATATTCTGGCATAAAAGAATGGAAAAATGCTTTTTTTAAGTGTGGCTAGTGCGGCTAGCTAGCTGGGTTTCCTAAAGAAATTAGAATTTGCAGTCCTGCTGTTTTAGTAGTTTTTGAGCTCGTCAGCCAATTTCAACCCAGTTTGATAGGAGGTTGGCAGTCTTAGAAAGCATAAGATTTCATGAAAATATTCATACAGTTGAGTAAAATGAAGCTCTAGAATGAGCTCATTTGGTGTTAGACACTGGGGAATCAAGGGTGGAAAAAATCCCAACTGCTATTGCAGGAGAAGCTTCACACATAAGCAGGTAATTTGTGGGGAGCCAGACTTCATTTGCCTTGTACAAGAAATGACTTGTTTTTCTGGAGAGATTGTGGTTGTTTGGTGCTGCTTGAACTGGACTTCTCACTTTAACAAACTTGTATTTGAGAAAACCTTGAGGGTACCTTGCTTGATTGTGGTGGATGAGAGGGAAATTCAGGCCAGGCATGAGACAAGACCCATGCTCTCCTCCCCCATATTTTCTCCATGACACTGTGTGGGGGCTACTGCAATAGAGCAGCTCCTTCCCAAGGACACCCTGGCAGAGTGAGGAGAGAGTACAGAGAAGGTCCTTGCTGGGCCCCAAGCAGGGAGTTTCAGTATTGACTGTGTCATTCAGTGTAATTGTGCCTCAAGGGTCTCATTTTAAAGAAACATCTAGGGTAATATATTTTCTAAACCCCAACAGGCAGCACTTAGTGGTAGGAAAAAGGACTTTGAGAAGTACTGGTGACAAAATCTGAGTGGTTGTTACACCTTAACTTTTATTTTTAAAGTCGTCCTTTTAAGGAGGGGAAAATTAGGGATGTCAGAGAACTCAGAACTATATTTCTAGGATATCTAAAATCGGAGGGAGCCAACTGCCACTGTAGGTTTCATGGTTTGATGGCTTCCCCTTAAAATACCTTTGTGATTCTCCCCAAATGATTAGCCGCCTTCCTAATTTGATGTGAAACACATTTTTTTTCTGACAATGTATTTCTAACACATAACAGTGGGGATTTAGATTTCTGGATTCCAGCCGCTGTGATAAGAATTGAACAGTAAAATCACTGGTCATTGCTTTCAAGCTATGCTTTGTGTATATTATACCAGTGTCAGATCTGTGCTCAGATGCTCTGTCACTATCACCCACTTCACCACAGACAGCCAAACACAGACACGTATCAAGAGCTGGAAAACAGGTCTGTTAACAGTACGAAAGTTTCCATTTATTTGTCAAGTCCTTCTTCATTTCTTGCCATGAAAGTCACGATTGACCAAAACAGCTCTTTTTTTTCCACCTAAAGATAACAGGACATTTGCAATTTAACCTGGTGTGTGTGTGGTGGAAGCAATTGCAAGAAGGTCTGTGTGATCAGAGGATGGTTCAGAACTGATGTGGGAGTGTGCAAATTCCTTAAAAGACAGGGTCAGAAAGGACTTTTTCCCCTCAAATTAGCACACACTAATCT
>VFFE01005258.1:460089-490834 GCA_008921705.1 Burhinus oedicnemus
GGTGAAGGGAAGGAAATGGAGGTGTGGAGAGCTTAGTCTGGTAACAGAATCAAGAATATCCAGCTGTCTTGAACATTAGTACTGACCTTTACACTAAGACATTGATTCAACATGAATTTAGTAATGTGGCACTGCAACTGTTGAAGTTTGAGTTGAACACACACACACACTCTCTCTCTCTCTCTCATGTGACACCTGGGTTGGGGTGGCTTTTTCCTACAAGTTGCTTATGCCCTCTATAAGTTTGGAAGTACTGGATATAGCGATCACTATAGTGATATACTGCCCCCTTTTTGGCCATAGTTAAGTTTTATTAAGTATTTAAAGTTCTCTTTCTGCCAACAATCAGTGCTGACCAGTGCTTGTTCACGTTCATAACAGCTGTCCTACTGTTTTTAGAAAGTGAAGAATTGTATACTGTGCAAAATACCACTCTCTCCTTGCCCTTGACTCTTCAATATGAGAAAGCTTTTGGACAGTTCACTGACACTTTCATGACCTGGCTAGTTCTAAAGCATTTGATTCCTTATGGACTCTCCTCACAAAATGAGTATTCACAGCGGCCACACATGGAATGACAGTGTCTGTAGAAATCTGATGGGGAGCCAGATCCATATCTGCCAACAGATATTTGGAAAGTCTCACTGGTTATGGCTAAAAGTCTTGCTAAAATTCTCTAAAGGAGAAGATAAAAACGTACAACTCCCTAGCAGAAGTATCTTTTATTGTCCTCTCCCCTCATACCTTTCTAAGCAGAAAATGTGGAGGAAACTACCATGTAACAGCTTCCATTCACCAACTGAACCTAAAGGACAAGCTAGAGCTAGCCAAAATTTGGCTAAGCTAGCTGCACTGGGGATGGACTTACCCACATACACTGCTTAGGAGGAAGGCATCAGCCACGTGCAAATTCTTTTTGGAAACTTCTCCCTTGAAGTGATGACCCTAGCACAATAGACAAGATTTTCAATAACTGTGAATGTCCCTGACTGCATTAGAGATGGGACTGACTTGGATCAAGTGTTTATAGAGTGCTTAGCTCATCTTAAAATGATGTTGCTAGGTGCTGCTGTGATTAGAATAAATACAGTATTGAAACTGGGTGGACAAAGAGTTGTAATTGTGGTATGATTAATTGAGATGGATTAAACTATTCCCACAGGTTTATTGGCTTATGCTCAATGAGATAGAAATGAATGTAATTAACTAAACATCATGAATGAAGATACTTTTCTACTTAGTGAGCAATATGCTCTTCTGAGAGTAATTATGACTTAGTTCTGCAAGATGCTCAAATAGCTTTGAGACTACTGATGATGTTTAAGACTTTGGAGGATTGAACCCTTTGTATTCAGAACATCATCAATAGCTTAGTTTTTAGCCAATGAGAAAAATCAGTTTGTCTTGTTGTTCTTTCACTACTTTTACTGTAGATGTGTACATGAGACACTTCTATCAAAGGATTAAATCAAATACTTAGAGGCTAATTCTCTCAGCTTTACTGAGGTAGTCAACTTGATTTATTGTTCTTGGCTTGTACAGGTAGCAATTGTCACCAGAGTTAACTTACTCTCTTAACAGGTGGTCACACAATTAAACTGGATTTTTATTGCAATTTGGTACTCCATATAAGGCATCAAGCTTTTCCTGTTCGCCAGGAATCATTCATATTTTAAACCAGTGCATGAGAGTAGTAAAGGGGGTGGGGGCATGGCTTAAGAGTGGTGGAGAGAAGTTTTATTCCTTGGAGCATCTGACCTCTGCACATGGGTGGTCCTGGTTCTTCAACAGTGTGTCACACTGAAGGCTGAATGTTGGTTCCCTCGACACCTCACCCTTGTTTTCCATCTACTGAGATGGTGCTTCCATTGCACAGATAAAATCGTGTTGTACTACATGTTCCCCTGCATTATTACCCCTTCAAAAATTATGGCGATGAGTGACTGTTTACACTTATAGTACCCGTGAAGGAAGTTGGTCAAGAAAGAATCAGCACCTATTGTCCTATGCACTGTGTATTTGTATAAACAACCTCTTAGTGCACTATGAAAATTTCATGGAAAAGCTCTCAAGACAAGTCAGGTAATTGAGGGAAAGGAGAGAAATCTCCATCTGCAAGAAGTGCCTCTGACTGAAATTATGGAAGACAGGCCTGGGCCACCTTAGGCATATTGTAGCCTGAGACCTTTGACCAAGAGTAAACTGGTATACCTTGAGTAGCTTCCCGAAACACTGTTCATGGCCCAAAAAATAGTGCTAGGTTCACATTTTCTTGCTTTAAAAAATACAGATAGTGTTTTCATATGCCTTTCTTTGCAGCACTTCACCTCTTAAAACTTTACCTGAAGATGCTTGTTTTTCTGGGGAGATGGAGTAACATTTTGTAGGCATGTGACTAGGTTGTTTCTGAGCTGATGATGTTAATGGTGCAGAGAAGTGTTAATGGCTCTTCAAAGCTCCAGGGGAGGGAAGGTTTCACTGAGAAAACGTGTATTTAGGCCTATTATGTCTGACCTGGTTGTCCTGGATCTGCTTTATAGCCAATGGAGAGTAACAAGCACTTCTTGTTGCAATTCATCTCATCTGGGGGGAAAAAAATAGTCTAAAATGGGCCAGTTAATTGAGGCCTGAAGTACTTATTTCTCACTGTTGATTATGAGAGTCTAAGGTGACAGACTCAGCTGCTGACATCTTCACTGTAAATTTCTAAAGTTAAGTGAAATAAGTCAGCCTTAGAAATAAATGGAAAATGAATCCCACTTTGGCCACAAACATCATTTTGTTCCTGTTCTTGACTCTTTCGACTTTAACAACTAAGCTGTTTTACGTACTTCCCTCCACCCCAAAGTATCCACCCAGCACCGGCCTGAGGATTAAAACCAATAACAAGTCTTTCCACTGACTTCTCTGGCTTTGTATCTTTCTTATAGTCTGTTAGATTTTTGTATTGTAGGGGTTTTGGCTGGTTGGTTTATTTGTTTGAATAAATTAATTCTCTTGAGTCCTGGAAACATTTTAGAATTAAATAGATGTGGAGGTGATGGTTTTGTCTCTGTGATCGGTTGGCGTTGGCATAACCCTCGCCTGTCCTGGAGCCTGGGGACCAGGAAGCATCAAATGATCCTGGGCACAGCCGAAACAGGGTGTGCTGAAGTACGGATCAGTGTCCAGCATTTGAGACTCTGAGACCTGAATGAACCTGCCACAGTCCTGTGGGTTGTCAGCTCTCTAACAGGCTGATCTCACACTGCACCTTCTCCCCTGCTGAGCTCCGTGCTCAGCTGCTTTTATTTTGTAGTCAAACCTGGAAAAATACATCACTGAGAGAGAACTTTTGATGTATAAACAGATGTGTACACATGTGCACACACACACACACAAAATGTGACTGCAGAAGTCTTGTCCAGTAAGACAGAAAGCAAGCTGCTTTCTTGCTAGCTCTTGTTATTTTTGCAATTTTGGGGTTTGTTTTGGTTGGTTGTTTTTTGGGTTTTTCTTAGCTGGGGGGGTTCGCTGGTGGTTGTTTGGTTTTGGTTTTTTTTTCTAGGGGGAAAAATGCAAAAGTGATAGTGCAGTAAATGTAATCACGAGGGGGATGCAATGCCATAGTGCTGTGCCTATTTTCTGAACCTGACCACGGGAAGAAATGGCGTGCGTCTCTGGAGCATTTTGCAGTTTTGCTGGCTGTTTGAGGTTGCCACCTGCTGGTAAAAATACTGCATAGCTTGTTTTCTCATCTTCCTGGAAAAAGACAGAAGTACGAGAGGTGCAAAAGTACCCGGGTATTTTTTTCTAATTTTTTTTACCCCCTTGAAAATTTGTTTTGAATGTGGCTATAGTTATTGTATTTCTCAAATATAATTTATGTGCTTTTACTGCCTTTTTTTTTTTACAGATTATGCAAATCTCCAAATATTCAGAGAGCAATGCTTAAATTACAGTGTGTATTGCCAAGGCCCTGTTCTTGTTTATTGCAGGTTTTTTTAACCACTGTAACAATGGGATTTTCTAAGGGGCCTAGAGAACCTGAATTTTGCAATCCTGTTAAAACTCAAGGGTCTCAAATTGCCTAAAACAGCTTTGGAGAACTCATCCTGAAATGCATTTCAAAAGCTGGTCAGGACAAAAAAGCATTTTTGTGTCTAGAGTTGAATTCAGCATGCGAAGGCACCATATATTGCACAGCTTTTATTTTGCCCAAGGAAGATGCCTTTCTTGTTCATTTTTTCAAGTTTTCATTGTAACATCCTTCAGAGAGTAACTGAGATGACACTGGGAGGTAGGTGCTCCGGCTTTCCTCACGAAATTAAGTGTGGCCGCCATTTTTTCTGTCTCAAGCACACAACTTGTGATTTGCAAGTTGTCATATTAATGGTGCTACTGTAGTAACTGCCCATGCACACGTTCCTGCTCCGTCAGCTCCCCTTGTGTACATGACCTCTGCTAGCTTGAAGATCTTATGCACCACGTGGCGTTAAAAGCTTGCATCTCTGCTGTTCAAATTCAGACATGTGTAGCAAATGTGCCAGGGTGGGTGAGGAGATGTTCTTTGCTCAGAAAGGTGTAAGGACCTCACGGGAAATGCTGTTTGTGTGTACTACAGCTGTGTGTTGACTGCTGCCAGTCAACACGGACCTGCTGGTTGAAGCAGGTCAGCTTCGAAAACGGGTGACTGGGAGCCCTGGGGAGGGGGTGGTGGTGGCGATGGAGTTTGGTGGCCCTTTGCTAGCCCCCAGTGAGGGGGCTGTGCATGGGAGTGGGGGCCTTGAGGATCATATTTCTAAGTGATTACTGCTAGGTTCTGGCTTAGTGTTGCCAGCCCATTTCAGGAACTAATCTCATTGTCTTCTGCATAACATGTGCTTTCACACAGTACAATAATTATCAGCTATCTCCTGGTAATTAATAATTTAAAACCCTGTAGAGCGTGTGCCATTTGCTGCTTGAGCAGCAATTTGATGACTTCTGAAGTGGGAGCTGGGTATGGGCAGGGTGTGAGACCTCCCGTGGCACCTGCAGGGAAGGGGAGGCATTTCAAAGGACTCGTGTAAGGACCTGCAGGTCAGATGCTTGAAGGGAACTTGCCATAGCAGGGGGGTTTCATTGAAGGCCATGAAGTCTGTGCTGCCTGGTCTGGCTCCACACCACTGTATGTGACTGTCGTGTCCCTAACTGGCACAAAATTAATTTTCAAGTGGATTCAGCTGGATCTGTGTGTATGGGCTCATGGGGTAGATCTGCAAGGGGACCTGCTTTCTCTCCTCTCCATGGGACAGGGAGGGACAGGGCACACGCACAGTTCCCTCTGCCTCTTTTTTTTTTTTTTTTTGGCCCTCCCTCCAGTTGGTGAAAGGGTTGTTTTCCACTTCTCTCTCCACCTCCCCTGTTGAGGTGTGTGGGCACTGGCGGTGGAGCAGGTGACTCCTTGGCCTTCAGCTTTGTTTCTTTCAAGGCATTATAGTAAATGTCTATTCCCTTCCCTGATGAAAAATGGGTTGAGTTATAGCTAAGGTTGCCTGTTGTTAAGGCTGCCCAGCCCTTTGTCTGATTGTGTGTTGTTAGCAGTTATTTATAGCTGTCAGGATTTCACAATTCAAGATGAAGTTTTTCATGCTTAGTAGGAGTCTCAGATGAATTTTTACGGACAGTTTCACCGATTCCACTTTTCATGAGAGAAGAGCAAGGGAAACTACTTTGATTATGTTTAAAAAAACATCAAAACAAACAAAAAAAA
Source organism: Burhinus oedicnemus (assembly GCA_008921705.1). Lineage (NCBI taxonomy): Eukaryota > Metazoa > Chordata > Aves > Charadriiformes > Burhinidae > Burhinus > Burhinus oedicnemus. The sequence goes on from VFFE01005258.1 coordinate 465,824, forward strand.
CCCATCTCCTGAATTGTGTCCGTTTCTTCCCTGTGCTTAAAACTTGGAATATAGAGAGATGTGTTTTAACATCCCTTTGAAAATTGGCCTGTGCTTGATCAATGAAATAGCATTGAAAAACTGTAACCTGCTCCAAAAAAGCAAAATATTTCTGGAGGTTAAAAGGATGCAATGATGAACATTTATGAATCTTCCCTCTTGAAGAAGGTGGTGAGCAGTGATGATGAGCCAGAGGTATGGGGACAAATATGAGATAGGGGCAGACCAGAGAAGACAGGACAAAAAAGGGTCAAACATATAAAAAATGAGCGGTGAAGACCGTGTATGTTTATACCACTAAAACCTTCTCCAATATATGTTTATTTTGAAGAGGTTAGATGAAGGCATCCTTAATTTTGAGATATCCACATTTTAAGTATTTGATTTTGCAGATAGGGTGTGTACCTAGGCTAGAGCAGATAATTGTTTTGATTTGCTTGTAACTAGTAGGTCTGTGGTGAACAATAGAAGTTGACCTATTAATACGTCAGAAAAGTTGCTCTGAAGATAGGACTTACAATTTTTTCTTAAATATTTTTACTCTTTTATAATACAATGAGTACCACAAAGATTACCGTTCTGCCCAGAAGAAAATGCAAGTGCATATGAAGAACTGCGCACTAAACTGTGCGCAGCCCCAGCAGAGCTGGAGGTCAGGGACTGTATATATATTATATCATACTTTAGTACAGTATAGTATACTTTATTATGCTTTGATATAGTATAATATACTATATTATACTAGTGTCTATGACAGTGGCTGATGCTTTAGCACAGACTGTGGACCCCTTACACTTCTTGCTGATTTGCAACAAAGGAACATGTACGACTACAAAATGTTTCGGATCTGGCATATGGCATTGACTTTGGATAGACACTGAAGAAGTTATTCGATTGAGGAGGAGGGGAATTGAAAGGAACGGACAAGGAAGACCTTGTTGGTGGCCACAGAAGAATGTTATGTACTTGCACGTGTAATTTAAGGGTACATGAGGAGGCAAATCTCTCTCCTTCACTGAATGCAGATGAGGTACTTTTGAAAGCAGTCTAAATAGCTACCACTGAAAGCCTAAAGCTTTCAAAGATTATACCTTGGTGCCCCCTAAGAACTGTAGTTCAGCAGTGAAATACAATCATCCTCAGACTCCAGTCCCAGGCCTCTAAGCTCTGAATATAAATGGCCCAATTTTAAAGGCTACAGTGCAATGAATGAGACTGCTGAGACCAGAAAGGCGATGCTCTCAGCAGCTCGCTCGTGGCTCTGGGGCTGCCCTTGGAGGGTGTTGGAACAGCAACCAATTTCTCAGCTTTCAGAACAAATCAACTGCTCCAGGAGTGAGCACTACATACACTCCTGACTCGATACGCAGGAGGAAAGGTGTATGTGTTTTATCTTTCTTAAGTAACAACTCACTTGAATTTAAAATCAAAGCTTTTCACCCTAAAGTCAGGAAAATGGACAGACACCATGCTTGACTTGTTTAGGATGGCTAAGTCCACTGTGGTGAGTGGCACTGCACAAAAGCACTGGTAGCATAGTTTAGTCTTACTCACTAGTGACATGTAACTTAATGCATGTCTCTGCTGTCAATAGTGAGGTTCAAATCAGGAGCTGCCCCTGGTGAAGCATGTGAACTTGAACTATGTTAATAAGCCCCTTCACTTGTGTCAGTAGTTCATAGCTCTACTTTCTAAGAAGTGAGTCCACATATTATGAGAGAGGTATTCAGACAGACTAGTTTAAGTATGTGTGATCATAGAATGGTTTGGGTTGGAAGGGATCTTAAAGATCGCTGAGTTCCAACCTCCCTGCCATGGGCAAGGACACCTCGCACTAGACCTGATTGCTCAAAGCCCCATCCAACCTGACCTTGAGCACTCCCAGGGATGGGACATCCACAACTTCCCTGGGCAACCTGTGCCAGTGTCTCACCACCCTCAGAGTAAAGAATTTCTTCCTAATATCTAATATAGATCTACCCTCTTTCAGTTTAAAACCATTACCTCTTATCCTATCACTTCACTCCCTGATAAAAAGTCCCTCGCCATCTTTCCAGTAGGCTCCTTTCAGATACTGGAAGGCTGCTATAAGGTCTCCCCAGAGCCTTCTCTTCTCCGGGCTGAACAACCCCAACTCTCTCAGCCTGTCTTCGTAGGAGAGGTGCTCCAGCACCTCTGTGGCCCTTCTCTGGGCTCGCTCCAACAGGTCCATGTCCTTCTGTTGTTGGGGGGCCCCAGAGTCCAGGATGATGTTGGGAAAGAAAAGGTGTGGGACACTTGCTAAAGCAAGCAGTCAAGAGTTGGGTGATCTGAGTTGCCATTTCTGACCACCACTCATTATTTTGTGAATCCTGACCTAAATTCTGTAGAGCAGGTTACAACACTTGGGTACGAATTACTCAAATTGTGGGGTCAGTAGGTGCTGGCACAGCACAAAGAATTTGTTGCTTCTGCCTGAAGTATTGACATAAAAGTAAAAGAGAAGACAATAAGACTGACTTGTAATTAAGTTTTATTGTATCCAATTGAGTTTGAGCAATGAAACTTTGCTGAATTATTTTATCTCCTGTTGTTCTAAAATGAAAAGAGTAATGGTTCGAATGTACACCTAAAATCTCTGTGGGGCAATTTTTCTGGCTTTCTATAGGAAAAACTAGATGAAGCCTACATAGAATAGAACGTTGGATTGACTATGAGGGGGTTAATTTATCCACTGTGCTTTACTTTGAATATGGATATAAAATGTCTGCTGAAACAAACAAACCTGACTTCTGATTTTTGATGTGCTAAAAATTCACACCAGTGCTATGGAAAGACTACAATGTAGAGATTAGTGTGTGTGTCCATGTGTGCATGAGCACACAACTTTTCATAATTGGTCTCTTTGTAACATCCAATTCATTTTTGTGCTGTTTTTTATCTATAGAAAACATTCAGTGTGTTGTAAAATCTGGCATTCAAGTCACACTGAATGCTGCCAGCTACTTCTTTTTATGAAAGATGAATCTCAAATCAGGTTTATTGATCCTTTATTTTTCAATTATTAAGAGAAAAAAAACCCAGTAATTCCTTTTTATTAATGTTTCAGTTTACTTCTTTTAACCCTAATTCCCAAGTTTTTTCGTGGGTATTTGATATGAAGGTTTATCTGTTACATGTGTCTACATGTCTGTACTCTTTCTAGATGTGATCTTGATACTGCAGTATCTGAGCATCTTCCTGTATTTTATAGACCACTGTGGCTGACTGGTGGTGTTAATGGTGATCATGTTTGTAATTAGTTCACTAAAAAAAAAAACCCAAACCTTGCAACAATTTAAGGTGTGGAAGAATGTTTTTGAGGAGCTAAGAGGGAGTTTAAATGTATGTGTGATTTATGTTAGAAAACTGAAAGTAGAAAGGTACTAAGTAAATTTAGTGAGATTTGTGATCATTCGGTGTTGAACCAGTTGCTAAAGAAGTTCTGTATGTTACACAAATAACCTTTACTCCTCAGTGAATTTTATTCCAAGATTATACTTAGAGATCACATTGAACCTCAACTTAGTGGGGTTTTTTTGAGTATATTTTGAGTTATTTTATTTAAAGTGTGCATAGGTCTCCCTACCAGAGAACACAAAAGTATTGGCTTAAATCTGCTTTTGTGCACATACTCTTATATCATTTTTTACTTCCAAAATTCCAGTTAAGAGAAGGTTGTTGAATTTAGACATTCTCAATAAAAATAGACAAATGCTCAAAAATGGGCATGATTTTCCAAAAAATTGGACTTTATTAAACCTTTTCCTCTCTGTAGTAGTTCAGGTTGGCAGCTGAGGAAAGTGGAACTGGCTGGTATGTTTGAACAGACTCATAGTCCAGCTTTCACATAATTCACTTTCTTCCAGTTAAGGAAAGGGAGGGTAATTCTTTCCTTGTTTATATGCAGGTTTCAGTGTTAACTTTCCAAAAGTGACCTGTATGCAGGATGGTGTTTGGGCATGCATGGAGTTTAGAATAGAAGCTCTAAAATCCCCAAACCAACTTGCTAAAGGGTGGCAAACTTTCAAAATGGAAGTTTTTAACAGTTTTTATTTTTTCTGAAAACAGTAGTGAAAATCATTATTCAAGTAGTATTCCAGATTTGATTTGCATTAGTGTAAGAACAGTAAAAAAAACCTTGCATGACAGTTAAGTACAAATGGATATTTATATTCTGTACGAGTTACTGTACTGCCCTCACATGCCCTGGTATCTCAGTGCTCTCAATACTTTTTAAGCCTGTGCTTAATTGATATGACCAAAATGTGGCAAAGCATTTTATTTTATTACTGCCACTATGCCATTTTTGCTAATGTTTTGGTTTCTTCAGCTTTTCTCAAAATGGCTAATATTTACGAAAACTATAAAATTATTAGTTCAGAGTGTCCTTTCATGGAATTAACAAATATCTTAATTTTGAAAGAGGCTGTATGGATATTAAACAGCTTCTTTACTTCAGCTTTATTTGTGACATAAGCACACAATCAGGTCTATCTCTCTGTTTACAGCAAAGCTGCGAAGAATGTGTATGTATTCATATATAAACAAATACACGTTGTAAACTTTTACTGGTTTTTGCCTATGGATTTCCTATGCTTACAAGATGACTCTGGATCATGGAGAAATTCTGATCTTACAGAAGTTACCTTCTTAGAGTTGGCAGTCCTGCACCGAGAGCCAAGCATGCTGCCAAAACTACTATTAGAATAGTAGCCTTATTTTCAACATGTAGTTTAACATAAGAACATGGAAAATCTTACTGGATTATTTATGTGTTTAAATCCAAACTCACACTAAAATATTGTTTTGCTTATCTCTTTTACTGCAAATAGTTTTGTGTCAGCATATACCTCCTTTCTAATATCGCTCTAGTATCTTTCACTACAAAAACAATACTTTTGAAACAGACATCACATAATGTGCTATTTTACCAGTTTATATCATTCTTAACCATTGAGCAAATAGTGAAAATTAAATAAGCAATCTTTACCTAAGAATGATTATTTAAAACTAAGCTATTAATAAAATCCTCTGACAGGTGGAGGCACTTAGTAATATCAATTAGTTCTCTCTTTAGATATGAAGTATTCATTTTATAAATTTATTTATTGTCTATATAAAGTTTGTTGCCTCTTGAAAAATGGCTTGCTATTGGGAATACATCATGCTATTCATTTAGAAGAATATTCCGTAGATGATATGGACGTGCTTTCTACAGTTTGGGGGAAAAAGAGCAAGTGGTTATGTTTTGCAAACATGAAGATGAGTCTGAGTGTTGGATTAAGAAAAAGATTAAGAGATGGCTTTGTGGAAATCTTCCGCTCAGGTACCGCGTTTGCTATGTGGAGACGATAGGTTGTCATAGGCATTGCTAGAAACATATGTTTTTTTCTATAATGCCATATTTCTTAGTTAGCTTTCTCTGTTAAAGCTTTTGTGAACTCAAAGGCAATTTGTTTCGGGCTAATATAAAACAGTCACTGCGCGTGGCAGAATTTCATCATAAGGACTTAATTCATCATTCAGATTGCTCGACTGATGATCTGCGTGAAAGCTGTATAGCAGAATAAATAACAATAGCTGTGAATCACATCAGCATGGGGATGTTAAAAAAAATCAAACGTGTTTTTTCCCAGGCATTTGGAAAAGTTGTCATGCTCTCAGTGTGCTGAAATAGAGACGAGTGATCTGATTTTGTGTTCCTTTTGCTCTGTGTCGGGGTGCATGGTGCAGACAGGGGGGCAGGCGCCTGCGCGCTCTCTGGCAAGGAGCAGTTAAGTAGTTCACCAGCTTTTTTAAACATCTTTAATGAGACTGAAAGTCAAAAGCTGGTGTTTATTCAGATCTAATGAAGCCTCTCTCCTGTGGGGAAGGTAGCTGTTTAGTCAGTCTGAGACAATCCAAAGGGACGTTTTGGAAGAAATCAACTTACTGTTCATAAAACTAGTGTTAAATAAAAGTAATTGGAACATGGTGGTATTACTGTCATCTGCTCCTAGTAAATGCCAGAGGGCAGACAAAACGGTAGTGATTTTCACCTTTACTATAGTTTTGTGACAGGGGATGTGCCGAGTTTTTCGTTACTTTCCTCACTTTCTTTTCCAGTTAAATATAAAAAGTTTAGACTGTACCTAATCTCTGAACAACTGTGCTAAAACCACCTTTCTTTCAGACATGCCAACTCTTTTTTTTTTAATATATTGTGTATTTTTGTTCTAGTTGTAGCTTTGAGTTTTACCAGACAACAAGAAAAAGGTGGCATCCCCTAATGCAAGTGATTTTGCACCATATGATTGAGTCAACTGAGTAGTTGGAGGGAGCTTAGAAAAGGGAATTACAGCCAGTTCCAAGTTGCGAGGGGGAGGCAGGGTCTGAAAAGAGGAGGAAACAACAAAGAGAAGTAACAAGGTGACAGAAAAGGGAAAAAAATCCTTATCTGTTTGGTCAACCAAGCGGTGTTGGGAAGATGCACTCAACTAGATTACATTTTGCAGGGTAACGTGTTTCACAGATGCTTGGCTTCAGAGTTTTCTTGTGGTTTATAATGGATTGTGTTATAGAAAGGTGTTAGTAAAAGTGTAATTTTCCTCGTTTTTTGTTTTTGGGGTTTTTTTTTTTCTATTCTTCACTTGAACCGTTGAATTCCGCAACTCTAAATATATTTCATAGTCTTGTAGTGGGTGTACGGCACCACTGTTAGTGTAGACCTCAAGGCCATGACAAACTCAAAGACGCTGTTTGCAAACCGTCTCCCTGTGCTTGTTTCTCCTTTGTTTCTGACAATACTCATTCATACTGATCTGAAACAGAGAGGGTGAATGGGGAGAGCCATTCTGCTAGTGCTTTTCCTGAGCTATATTATGTGGATAAGGAGTTCCTTTTATTTCTATACAGTCACACTCTTTTTCCACGTAGCACGTGTAGGAAAGGTTAGTATTTCCTCGTATACAGCCCTTTCAGAGTGTGTAGTCTGCACAGAATCCTCTGTATTACTGACTTGTTATTCAGCATCACACATGGATAATTATTATTCTTGTAAAAGAAACCCGATAGTTTGACAGTGACTTATGAAGGATGCTATTCGTGTTGCTTGGTGTTAAGTTACTGCAAGGGTTGGCTTATGTCTTTTTTGCAATAACTTTCTTATTTCCCCTCATCCACTGCAGTATTGTGGTAAATAGTGTAAGAGGTGTAGAGAATGGTGGTCAGCCTGTGCACCCTGCTCCTTCCCTAACTCATCCTTGCTATGCAGGAGAGGCCACAACAGTAAATGGTGGAATTTTGCTCCATTAAACTCCTTCCCCTCATAGGAAGGCGTGTGCGGAGAAAAAGCATGTTTAAAGTCCCTAGGTTGTGTGTATTGTGCTCCATACTATGGGACTCCCCTGACTTAATGCATCTTTTGCAAGAGTATCCTAATGGAGACTTCCTTAAAAGCCCAGCTCCTGAGATGGGCACAGCCTGGCAAGTGAAGGAAAAGGGTATTGCCTAGGAGGATCCTTTAGGTTCCTTGTGCTGTTCTTGCAGACACTGAGGAATAACAACCTGGGTAGAGTCTGGCTGCTCTGAAGGGGAAGGAATCTCCCTCCAAAAGAGAATTCCTACAAAGTTATCTGACTGCGGCGCCTCACACATGAAATGTAAGAGTTTCTGGGTGGCCATGTCTCATGCTGATGTTCTCCAGCTGCCTGCTGGCCCCACAGGTTGGCCAACAACCTGTGGGTGAGGTGGAGACTGGCCAACTGCCTCTTCCTGGTGGTGGTGGAGCAGCAGGAAGGCCACCACATTGCATGACAGCTTCAGGTATGGTACGAGGCGGAGGATGTCACCCATAATTGAGCCATACTGAGAATCAGGGTCCCTAGCCACAGCTTACTGCTGCTCTCTCTGTAGGGCTTCCTTGCATGGGAAGAAAGAGGGGATTTCAAAGGTCTAAATGCTGTTGAGCTAGACTTAGGATTTCATTTGCCTAGGGTGATTCTCTGTAAAGAAGCAGAAGGGCTTCCCTCTTCTGCTTCCCTCCTCTCATGTACATGTTTGACTTGTGTTTGTTTGCTATAACACCTGGAAAACAGCACAGTATTTTATTTAAATATCTGCTCCTTCAGGCCAGCACACCTGCTGGTATGGTGAGAAGCTTCTTGCCATGTGTTACATGTGGATGCTGTCAGATTAAAATGCAGTCTGTGATTTAAAAGGAAATTTCAAAGCCCTGTTGTGCCTGCCTCCCAGCACCATTTCCACAGGCACAGAACCTATGTGTTAGGGCAATTTAAAAGGAGAGCAAGGCTCTAGTTAGCAAAGCAGTGATGTTGTGAAAGGGTTGTAGACACAGTTCCAATGAGAAACATTAAAATACTTGCCCTGGGGAGAAAGGAACATGTCCGAATGCTTTCAAAGAATAAGTAATTCTTATAGTCCCATGGCAATTGTTTACAATAATCGCTCTATTGTTATTGTTTGAGTTTAGTTGTGTTTTGCTTTGGGAAGGTTCCCACGTTCCAGCTTTTAGCTGAGCAATATTTTAAGAGGGATGCATGTACAAATGTCATCATTTTACTTCTCATCTCTAAAAAAATCAGAATCCTCCCTCCCCCCAACTCCTATTCTTGCTTATATTTGAAATAAAAGGGTGATCTCTCCCCTGCCAACTTGTATTAAGGCTGAATCTGTTTAGATCTTGGACAGTGGCTTCTGAATTTGGAGACTGGACAAGTATGGTCCTTTGCCCTTGAACACATCCCAGAAAGTGCAAGTGGAATTTTTGAGTCCTTATGTCCACCTAATGAGATATTTCAGACCTTTCCCTTTGGCACAGGAATACATTTAAAGGTGCATAGTTTTGTAAATGAAGCATTGATCAAAATGTCATTGACAGATCTGGCTGCTATCCCTAGGTTGGCCACTGATTTTGTGTTCTTTTGGGTGAGCTACTTAACACATCAGTTTCCTCACCCATAAAATGGAAGCAACACCTATGGGGACAACAACAAGGTCTTTAGACGAAAGGCGATATTGAAGGGTGAAGTGGTGCTGTACCGTGATGAATATTCTTTTATGGAGAAGGTGCACTTTTCAGGTTTAACACTGCTTGGTAGTGATTAATCGAGTTGTGTGGATTAAATTTGTAGTGAGAATTATGAAATACTTTCCTAAAGAATAATGCATTTTAAATGTTATGGGAGATTTAAGAATTAAAATTTTGTCTCATATTTCAAAGAATTTTAAATGACCTTCAGACTGAGCCAGTCAGTGGTTTGAATATGCTAATGAAATCACTTTGCTTGCAAGATGTTTTGTTTGGTAATGAAACTTAAAACTACTGACCATGTTGAGCTGATGATGTTTGTCTGTCTAATACACTAATATTCATCAATGCGGTGTGTGCAGGTAAAGTTCAGGTATGAATATAAATGACTAGGATTTTCTGGGAGCTCATATAATAGTCTCTTTCAGGTCTTGATCTCTGTAGCCGGCTGATGACCTTTATTTTACACTGATAATGAAGGAAAGCAGCGTTATTTTATCACTTAGCTCCATGAATACAGAAATAATTGAGTTCTCATCACTAATCATTTTAGCAAATTAGAAAGTCCCAGTTAGCCCACATCTTGCCGTCTGTACTTGTACTGAGTAATGTTTTTGAAGTATTTTGAGACTGTTGACTGCTTAATATACTGCTCAGTGAGGATATCAAACTCTGACCCTAATATTTTGAATGTATTCCAGAGCCCAATTTTGGGTTTGTTTTTTTTACTTGATCATTGCTGTCATTTTAATTAGACTGAACCTAGATGAATATAGGTAATTTTTCAGGATGAAGAATGAACATTACAGTAATCTTGGTAAGAAAGTGCAAACTGTATCTGTATAAGCTGTGATCTGAAGTATTAGGCTTGTTTAAAAAAATAAAAGGCAGTAACCTCAGAAGATTCAAACTAAATTAGAAAAATCCACAGACTTCTCTTTTTATTTTGTGCCTTTTCTACTGTAAATCTTATTAAGTAACACTGTAATCCTATAAATTATCACAAATTTGGATTAATCTGAAACAAGTGGATATTTTGAACTGCAGTTTGTCTGGGAAGCTTTCCTCCCACAATTTATTCTATATAAACTATCTCTACTATCCGCATTAAACAGCACTAGTAATACTGCATATCAAAAGTCTTTGAATATTTTATCTAAAATAACCTCAGATAATGTAAAAAAAAAAAGCATTTGATTTGTTTTATGAAATCTCATCAAGGATGCCCAGACCATTAGGTGAGGCCTTTGATATAGTTTCTGAAACTCTGACTTTTCATTAAAGATGAAGCTTTCCATTTAAATACATTGATTTCATTTATTTTATGCCAAAATTGTTGAAACTGGGCATTTTGTGTTTAGTTTTGGAACAACTTTACAGCTGAAAATTGTTCATCAGTTCTACTGGTCAGATATCCAAATATAATTGGGAACATATCAACCTGTTCCTCTTTCCTGTGACACATAATGAAGGAGGAGTGGGGAGTAGGGATGGAGTCACGGAGCAGAGGAGGGAAGCAGATGAACACATTAGAGGGTGATTGCTATGCCAGAGGGAGAAGAAATGTGGGGGGGGTGGGGGTGGGAAGAGAATCCTCATTATTTGGTACATTTCCCATGAGTTTTAACTTATCCTTGTCCCAAGTTTCCAATAAAGTTGAGCAATGGGCAAAAGTATTAATCAGTCTCCCAGAACATGATTTCAGATATTTCCTATTGCATGCCTCTCACACTTCCCTAGAGAGGCTTGGGCAGATGAGGCACACGTTTGCCTCTGGCTGTAAATTATGTGAAATTTTAATAAGTGTCTAGACTACCAAAGTTTCTTTGGTATTCTTTGGTATTCTTTCTAATTAAGGTAGCTGTAAAGAGTCAGAGATGAGGTCACATAAAGAATATATAGTAAGTTCTTTCATTATGTGGCGTGAAAGGGGTGAAGATGCTCATGAGGATTGTCTTTCTATAGCAGAAACTTTGATGTGATCCACCAAGAGCTGGAGATGGGCCTAAACCCAGATCATGAAAGTCGTCTTCCTGGGAACATACGGAAGGTGTGTGTTTTCAAAGAAGGCACAGGCTGCAGTGCCGAAGGCATCTCGCGGTGATAAACAGCCATGGAAGAATGTTTTTGAGCCTTTAAATGCACTCTGATCCTTTCAGGATTTTTGCCCTCTAGAAGGAACTTTCTGAAATCCTTTAAAAAGATAGTGAGGCTAGTCTCCAGTGCCCTCTCTGGGAATTAAAAAGCATTTTTGCTTTAGGAGATGTGTGAAGTGAAAGATACTTTCAAGAAAAATATTTGGGGGTTTGTTCATTGCCGTTGTTTAATACAATTGCTTAATTGTATAAGCCCAGTTTCTGAGAAAAAGTTGTGTTTGGTAGATTTTTGCACTTTGGATAGGGGAAAGCTTGTACTGCCAGTTGGATTCTAGCTTTTCTGACAGATCTTGTCATCTTCAATAGTAAATGGGCTAACTCATAGCAAAGCTGCAGAGATTAGAATATATGGTCTTAGGCTATATGCAGTGTTGATGAATTTCAGTATTAGGTTGGTAGGTATTTGGATTGCCGATCTGGATGGTTCCAAGGCATTTTCTTTGGAGAGTTCAGGGATTTGGGTTAGCAGTTTTACCCTGTCAAGCTGTCTCCATTCTGATTCATTTGCTATACTTTCTTTGCCCTGGTGTGCTTATGCTCATTCCTCTACATTTTATTTCCTTCCATCTTTGTGTCACTTTAGGGTTTAAAGAGGCATTTCTGTAACATTTCACACCTGGAGCATTTTTTTTTGTTGAGGGGGTTGTTTATTTATTTTTTTAATTAAACATGGCGTTTGAGGGAAAACTGTTTTGCTAAAGGAAGTATAAACTGAGAAGCAGGGGGTGTACACATTTCATTTTTACTAAAGCAAGTTTGCACCATTTTGAGGACTGTGAAGGGACCTTTAAAGTACAAGTGCATGTAACTCATTTCTGTGCTATAGTAACTTTCAAATGTTAGGGTTTCACGTTACTATCCAGCAGGCAAAATTTAACATATATCTAACCATCATTTGTTTGCCCAGGTACCATGTTTAGAGCTCTTCTCTTTTTAAGGACATTTGTAAAATCAAAGTCTTAGCAGGTGATACCATTTTACAATGTTTGATCCCTTAAAAACTACTCTGATTTTCTTGTTGTTTGTTTTAACTAAGTTTTAGTAAACATATACTATACCATACGGATGAATGATCTGATCTTTTGAAAGTAGTTTTTTGTAGTTCGACACATTTTTGAATCTGAAAATACTAAGAAACATGACTTCTGACTGCAGGTATTTGATTAATAATTGACAACTCAGCCTAGACGCAGCTAGATAATGAAGTCAAATATTAATAGCAGTGTTTTTACCGCTCTGTCTGACCTGAGGGGAGTTTTCTCACTTCTTTTTAAAAAAGTTAAAAAAAATTAGTACTTTGAAGCTGTGAGGCAATGATGAATTTGCAAGATTCACAGTACCATTTACAGTGCATTCAGTGTACATGAATATTTACAAAAGCTTTGTGGAAGTAATGTTTGTCTTTTCATTTAAAAGGTAAAAATAAGAAAGAATGGTCTGGCTACTGTGGCAAAAGAAAAATAAGAAAATTCGAAAGAAGTCACTTGAACAGGAATAAGAATGCTTACTAAAAAGTTAGGTTGTTAGAAATAGTACTGTGTGGATTTAAATTCATAACCAGGTATATGAAAATCTTTTTCTGTGTGGAAAGGTCCAATTTTCCAAATGAAAAATTATGGGGGGAAAAAAATAGATATTTGCCACCAAAAAGGATGTTATGTGGTCCTAAATTAGCTGAAAACGAGTCAACTGTAACACATCTCCGTTTTAAACCTGGCCCTTAACAAATGTGGAATTGAATTGTTATTATTGTTACTATTTTGTAAATGTTTTAAAGGTGTTAACGAAAACTTTTTTTTCCACTTAGTTGGGTAAACTCATGCCTGGTATAGGTCCACTGGTTGGAGCCCAGTCATAACTGTTCGCAGCCTGATCCTACACTGCTTGTCACTAGAGTTACTCTGGAACAAGCTTGGACCACAGCCATGAAGTGTCAGGGTCTCTCTCCAGCAGTGTATATGCAATGTGCAACCTTTTGAGAAGCACCAGTCTGACTGGGAGCATGGAGCAAGCCAGTGGAACTTGTATATCTGTGTTATTTAAGTTTGTAGATCTTATCTATAGGTTTAAACATCTTTTATGATGCTCCCTGTATGGGGAGCTGCTGACAAGTCTCAGGTTGTTCTTTGAGAGCCGTGGGAACAGCACCTTTCCCTGCAGATAACAGATCATGTCTGCGCTGTATGTTCAGGGGCTCTTTTCTGCGGAGATGATCTAACATTAAGGACAGGTGGTTCGGAGAAACAAATAATCTTACGTTCTTTTTGGTCTTTATCAAGTAGTCCCACTTGGTCTAAATCAGGCTTTAAGGCTATTGTTTGCTCTAATGCAATTACACTTGTTTTTTACTCAGACTCTGGCGAGCCAGACTTTGGCAGAAAGACCAGATAAGCCTTCCGTAGGTTTTTAAAAGTGAAGTGCATTGTACTGGTCCCTGGGAAAGTGTCTTCCTTGAAAATGTTTAATCCTGCCTCCCCATCTTTTGTGAATGAAACTATCAATGGCATACACTGACAGTTAGTTGGTTTGTGTCTTACCTAAGAAAGATTTTTTTTTTCCTGTAATGTACTTAGAGATGTCTTTTTCATTACAGTGTAGGAAGTAAACCATAAATCTATGGTATGCCTCTGTCTTTTTAGTATTTCAATAACAACATGAGCATAGTAGTTTCAGTGAAAGATCTTTCTGGATAGTAAAAATAAGGGTAAGAATCGTGTAAACATGCAGATCTTTATAGTAGTTATGAACCATTGAAAATATTAAAATCTTGCAAAAATTACATAGTATCTGTGATTATATCACTGATGCTTATTTCCATACAGGTCACTGGTTTTGTGTAATAATATTGGCATATTTAGCGCTTACATTCCAAGATGTGCTGGAATCTCTCTCAGCCTTGTCTTTTCATGATGTTCAGTACTTCCAGCTCCTATTGATACCACCTACCATTGGGGCCGCTCCCTCTGTGAAGACAAGTCCTTGAAAAATAAAGCACGCTTGTTATACTGAGGAGCAGCCCAAGCATCTGTTTTTAAGGGGCTACCCTTGCCATTACTGTGGCCTTCACAGACCAGCTTTTGAATGTAGCTGCGCAGCAATGATAGAGTATTTCTGCCTGGAAGCCGAGGCCCAAGTGTTCTACCACGTTGTCATGGGGAGAGGAGGAACTGTGCACTTGCTGTTCCAATAAGGGTTTTCTTTAGAGCCTGCGTGCATGTGAAATGGCCTCCACTGTGTTTTGCAGATGCTCTTGTTTCACAGCATTGAGCAGGCAGGGCTTGGGTGCTTCGTGCAGAACAGTTATGACAGACTCCTCAGCTCTGCATGATTGCTAAGCACTGCAGAGTGTGTCAGTAGTAAAATGAATTAAGAAAATACCCTACACAGAGGAATGGTACAACTGAAAGTCCCAGTAGAGCCGGGAATCTTTGGGAACCTGGAATGCAGGTGGAACATGCTCAACCCATTGCTTCACTGTGTATCTGCAAAAGACAGTTACTAGCAAAATAGAAACAAGTCAGAAAGTAGTTTTCTTTTCCCTTTCTATTTATTTTATAGCTTTTACCCAACCCAGTGAAAACTAACCATGGAATCATGGAATTAAAAACTGGGAAGTTAGGTATTCTGCATAAAAATGAAATGTGTGACAGAGGAATTTTTATGTATAATTATTTTGTGCAAAATTGTACAGGATGCAAATTGTAGTAGTATCAGAAACAGAAGGAGTTAAAGATCCCCCACCCTGTGTGCAGTAAAGGCAAAAGTGAAGCTTACTTCCCAAGGAACCAGAGGTACTCTGAGGTGCATTATTGGGAGAGAGAGCGAAATATATGTGTGTGTGTATATATATATCTCCATACACACACCCCCTCTCCAGAGTGCAAACTTACATGTGGGTGATTGTTTCAGTGGAATATATTTCAGCTTTCAGAGTATCACAATGATTATGCTTGTAGAGACTTCCATCTCTACCTGCTCTTTATTTGAACATGCCTTATATTTTCAACTTATCTAGAAAAGGGTTTGGAGCCCTGGGAAAAGGAATGAATGAATGATGTTACCAAAATCTGAATTGTGCCTTATTTCCTTTGCAATTATGTAGTGCTTGGCAAAGGTCAGGATGAAAATCCATGTTGTTGATCAGCATGGGATCAACTTTTGGGAACAGAGATGCTCCTGTGGAGCAAATGATGGTGCTTTCCCTGGCTGTCTCACAGCCAGTCCAGAGAGCCTACAATGAGAGGCTATTTCTGAGCTGAGAAAACCATGTGAAGGGATCTTTCTGCCATGAAAACAGATGACTTAATTCTGTTTAAGTAAAAACTCAAAGTGTTTTTGAAGGCTCTCCAGTATTTTGGGATTCAATCAGAACAGATTCAGGGGGAAAAGAGGCAGCTACCTAACATGAAGTAAAAATTGAAGATAACTTAAGGGAAGACATTAAAGTGAGCTCAGCATTATCCCATAATGGACAGTGTAAAAAGGGACTCAGTCATTAAAATCTTCATTTTCTCTAGTCTTCCTTATAGAATTAGTCGTCACTGAAAAGGCCATTTTCAACTGAGGATTCAGGAGCGGGCAGATGGGCTTTACTGTGACATTTACCAGGATGATATCACCATGCAAATGGAGAATGGGGGTCTGTGTCTCAGGGCAGAAAACCACTGCTGAATTTTTAAGGGCACTTGAAAGTATAGAGAAGGGATGCTCTTTCAGTTGGTGGCTGCAGGTCTGAAATTCATGCCAGAAACCCTCAGATGAACTGCTACCCTTTCAAGTACCAGAAGACAGTTCAGAAATAAAGGAAGAGAGGTGTCTCTGGGTGATAATGACTTCCACGTGTATTACCTGGTCCACTTGGGTATTTCCAGTGAAACCTTCCTTATTCATAAGGCACCCTCTTACCAGAAAAGGACACATCCATTTGGTTTCCTTAAGCTGTCCAAACTTGGGATGTTGAGTGTTGAGACTGAGATGGTAGTTGGGTTTTATTAGTACATAATTAGGACAGTTCCTGTCTTTCATTTTAAGGTCTGTCCAAAGAATGCACTTTGGAGGGAGTTCAGATATCTGTCATATAATGAAGTAAGGGGGAATATTTCTGTTCAAAGGCTGTAGATAAGCTGGCATATGCTGTTGATTTCTAAGGAGGTAAAAAAGTACCTTGGGTAGCCTTTACAGTGCTGTAAGATTAAGATTTAAAAAAAAAACCAACCAACCAACCAACAACAACAAAAAATACTCCATCACTCCAAGCCTCCCATTTGTGGTCTACCAGTCTGGAAAAACTTGGGTCTTCTGTGAGCATAGTCAGAGGAGAGAAACTGCTGTTAGTTCAACCTGACTTCTGCAGTCCCAAAGTTTGATTGCTTCTTGACGTAGGAGAGGAGCACACTGTACCATCCTTTTTTCCTATGATTAGCATGTTCTCATGGCCAGAATGGAGTCTGGACAAAGACGTGGCACAGGTTCCTGAGACGTCAGCATGGCAGTAAGGAGGCACTTCTCAGATCCATGTGGCCCCAGGACCTCCCTAAACAAGCAGAAGAGTATCTATTACTGCAGATCTAGGTAGGAGTTGGGATAAGAAGAGCAAATATCAGCAAAATTCTTCTGCTGTGAGGCAGAGTTTTGAAACTGGCCGTGAAATTACAATATGCGGAGCCATAGGGTAACTTTGGGTAAGCCAATCTGAAGCCCAGCCAAACAGCTGAGTGTGGCTGGCTTGACAGGACTTCACCACCAAGGGATTCTTCTTGGCAGAATAGAAAAGTAGTAACAGACTTAGCATGGTATCTATAGAGGGTTCTAACAAAGCTTAGGAGAGGTGCTACTCTCATTAGAAATGAGGTCTATTATTCTACCTGATGAATGTGAAATTTGTCAAATACCTAGTATCTGTAACAGAGTCTAGCTATTCAGGGTCCTCAAAAATGTCAGCAAATAACTTTTTTTTAAAATGAATGCAACCAAAAGCTTGGTCATATACAAAACAAGAAGAAAAATAGTGAGGTTTTTGCCTGTAGTAAGAAGTAGGCAATGTGGCACAAGCAGAAAAATAAAAATCCGAGTCATTCAGCAATATGATAGCATTGGCACGAAAAATTCATTTGAGGTGCTGTCTGGAAGGCTGTCACAAAACAGCTGTACTCTGAAGAGAATTTCAATACCTCATGACCGCTGGCTGCATGTACTTTCCCAGTGTCTCTTGGTCCCAGCTTCTGTGAGTGATCACCTTTCATGAACCTGCTGCAACCTCCTCTAATGCACTGTATGGGTCTGGAAAGCTTGAGCACCTGGGCAAAGTTAGGTAAGTCTCCTGACCTCAGGAAGAAATGGAAATCTGGAAGTGAGACTCCATCTTGTACTTGGGGACAGGCTACAACTTCTTTGCATCTAGCTATGAGTTTGCAGTAGAAATATTACCTGTTGAGATTTGAGAAAAAATAATTGTCAAATACAAGGCCGTAAAGTTTTTCTTAGTGTTTCGTTTTCTCCCACAGCTTCAAAACCCCAGTAGGTAGGTGTACTGAAGACCCTCGTGGGTGTATGATGCTCCTTGCTGAGGGAGAAAAGGTCACCAAAGGTGAAAATGCTTAAAATAATTGTTGAGTTTCCACTCACTTAAGTGACAGTTTATGCATAGCACTCTCGCTGAGTGCTACGTAGCTGTCATTGGAGCTAACAAAATTATTTGTGTCACGAGAAGGATACACCATTTGAAAACTCTTTATAGTCTGTAGGGTGTTAAATGTTATCATTGTTGACTTCTGTCCTAGTTTCCTTCAGTGCCATGCTCTGACCTGAGAACTCTATGGGTTCCAAGTATACCCTTAGCTGAATGAAAAGCCGGAGTTTAAGACTTGGTTCCCACTCATTAGTCAGCATAACTCATGTATCCACAGACATTAATATGTATTGAGCCAAGCCCAAAGTAATATGGATGGCAGTTCATTTGATGACAGTATCTTCCATAATATTGCAATGATTATTTTAAAATTTTTGTATATTTTTGAATATGGAATTGCATGTATAGATAGTTATGAGCGTAGAGCCTCACCACTGTGAAAGCACATCTGCAATTTGCCATATGCAGTAATTCTTCTGAAATTTCTGAACAACCTCAGAAACAGCCTTCCCCAAAACACATTTACAGATAATATCAAGGATTCTACAGAATGGCCCAATGCAATACCACTTTTCTGCAATAATCCATGAAAAAATACACAATAACATGTATGAATTGATCCCGTGACACGTATCTGACGTCTATGCCATCAAAATCCTAATTCAGACATTTCAACCATTTTGGGTTACCAAACACACAGAAAGTATCATCATCTTTACATAAAATAATAATAAAATAATAATAAAAATTCTAACCAAACCATCTTTGATCACCAAAAAAAACCCCACCCTGAAACCCCTCAAAAACCAAAAAACCAGACCACAAAAAAACCTCTCCACATAACACATTTTACTTCCTAAAAAGTAAAAATAAATTAAATAGACCATCTGTGTCATTTTTTCCTTCAAAATTTATGGCATATTATATAGAATATGTGACCATGGTGTACTGCAGTAATTTTCATCATTTTTAGGGTAACCTGTATGGTCTTTACTGCTCCAAAATAATGTCTCATGTCAACAAATCACTTAGTAAACTGTTTGAGAAAAGATCCTGCTTTTATTTAGTGTGTAGCACAATAAAGGCCAGAACCTTCTGGATGAGACTGTAGATGCGGTGGTAGTATAAATTAGTAATAGGAACTGTGAATGAGTTTTATGTGACACTATGGGCTCTTTCAAGAGTTTATCTTGGATAAACATTTAGCACTTCATGCTTATGTAAAGCTATCTGTTTACAAACTTCCTCCTGGATACAGCTGCTCCATATGACGCATCTCTGATTTATGCTAGTATATGTTAAGACAAATAATCATTGTGCAACTACTGGGAATTAATTTAGATTATTTTGCTATAAGTTCTTGACTTTTGCAGACTTCTGATTGAGCTCTCAGCCAGGTTGCCTTCCAGACAATTGCCCAGATAAGATTTTGGGGGCAGGTGTTAACTGTGGAAACCTACTTAGTATTAAACGTACTTGTCTCATTGCTACCGACTTTGGAGACCATAGTTTTATATTTTTTTCTGGTCATTGTTCTTCACAAAAGACCTAATTGAAAATATCTGTTAAATCGTGTCTCTTGTTTCCCTCTTCTTCCCCCCCCCCCCCCCCCCCCCCCCCCCCCCGCTGCCATTAATTGGACACGTATTGTGTTTGTGTGGGAAGGAAGGAGGCTTTATAGCAGTATAGCAATATTGCTGGGAAAAGAACATTAAAATGGATAAAGGGATTTCCTAGTGGTATAAATACCTGCACACGACCTCCCTGTGCTCTGGAGCCCTCCTGTATATGTATATGCAGGTAAAGAGCCTGGAATAGAGTTTGAGCTGCCGTTAATTGTGCAGGATCTGTTCTGTTAGAAAACAGGGGCAAGAGGCTCTTTTGCCTGTTGGAGGGTATGACTTGCCAAGCATTTGCTTCATCTGACACCTTTGTACCCTTGAATTCTGACTCTTCTCCCTCTCTGCCTCTGATAATGCATCACAGCGCCGCAGAGTGCCTGCCGGTTTCTAACCATGCCACCAATGTTGTGTCTACAGGTACTTTTTAAAAATAATCTTGCTCTCAGTAACTCTCATTTGTAATGCTTTCGGATGATACCTGTTCACCGAGTTCTGCAATATTTAAAGTGTTTGGTATCAGTGCTATGTGTGATTGGGACTGCATTAAAGTAGCAGCATTTTCACAAAACTCTGCACGATGATTAAATCAGAAAATCCCCAAATGTTTGTGTTTTGCTAAATTTGTAGCTTTGTCTAAGTTTGTTACAAGATTAAGCTTGAGGTTGCTTCCAAT
Source organism: Burhinus oedicnemus (assembly GCA_008921705.1). Lineage (NCBI taxonomy): Eukaryota > Metazoa > Chordata > Aves > Charadriiformes > Burhinidae > Burhinus > Burhinus oedicnemus. Next base: position 485,991 of record VFFE01005258.1, read on the forward strand.
ACATAAACTTAGAACACGCTCAAACACTGTCACTGTTGTTATGACTATATAATTTTCAGTGACAAGTGTAATGTAAATTAATTGAAAGTTTAAAATACTTTAAATTACTTTAAATAGGAAATGTATTTAAAACAGGTTAGGTCTAAATATCATTTGGGGAATTGCTTTACAAACATTTTGCATACTGAATCAAGACTAAGATTTAAGTGGGATGTTCAAAGTTGGTGACAGAAGTCTCATCAATATTTTTGAATTTTGTGTATTCGTGTATATAATCCAATTAATTGCATTTAAATACTAGGACTATGTAATCATTGAACTATCTGAGAGAGAGACAGAGAGTTTTCTTGCAGCCTTAAACCTGCAGAAGCAGGATTCTAGAATACAGGAATTGTTGATGGAAAGCTTTCAGGAACAGAAAAAGAAATAATTTTGATTTATTTGAAATTGCATTAAGGTAAGAATTTTATTTGGAGTCTTAACAAGAAACTAGCCTCCTCATGAAAGGCATTGGTAATAAAACATTTTAATAAGAAGAAAAAGCATGTGAGTAAAGAAAACTGAGCATTGGTGATAGATAACAGGATCTTATACATTAAGCAGGAGGCTGAAAATAGCCTAATACAGCTGTTGGTTAGCAGTGGTAGTAGGGAATAGGAGAATTTAAATTTTGTATGAGGCCAAATTTATGTATCTGTATCATAGTAGTATTTTCTAGATTCTTCTGATCCATAATAAAAAGTATATGGTGACAGCCAGTCAAAAACATTTGCTTGTCTGCTTCAGATTTGGATTTTGATATGTTGCAGTTATCACCCAAGGACAGATACCACTGTAGTCAGTGGGAATTTTGTTTGCAGGATCATGTCTAGCAGGCGACCCCATGAGAATGGAAGCAGTGCTAACTATAGTGCTAACTATAATTAGTAAAGGTTTACAAATTTCCTACGTAGATTCAGAAATTTTAATAAACAATGCCATTCTGGTGAAAGCATCTAAAGACAATTTGTGCACAGAGTAGACATGAAAGAATTTTGAATAGTGACTTATGTTAAATGTCACGATTTTTTAAAATGCATGTAACAATTCTGCATCACAAAACAGAGGAGAATATACTTCTGTTCAAATACTATACCGTGTCATACAGCTGATCTGCAGTATCCTTAACACTTTAATTGTTATTATTTAATTTAAATAGCATCATCCTCATTATTTAATTTTAAATCCTTATTAGCAAGTTGAAAATGCTATTTTTATGCATAATAATTAGTCTATGGATTATGAAACAATAGGAAAAAACCCACCAGTAAATACTTAGACCTTATCTCGACAGAAAAGTTGCATTGCTCTAAATACATTAGTATTATTAATGCAATCTTTATTTTGGGTACATTTATACTAGTATAGGCATGCCTGTTTTAGTAGATTTTATATCCGTATAAGCGTATCTAAACAAGATATTTTTCTGTTACTACAGTTGTAAAAACAGAGATTTTAATCCCTAATTAATTATATTGTTTCGAGCAACTGGAATGTGTGCTCTGAAGTGCAGTTTTACATATCTGAACGTTCACGAACATGAATTTTTAATATTATACTTTACAGTAGTTGTTAGGCAGGACAGTATATGCATTTCTGTGCCTGCTTACGCATGAAAAACAGCCACATCTCTCATTTTGCATTCAGTAAAAAATAGTCTGATTCTTCAGGCACTGGCGACTACCAAGCCCAGATCTGAAACACAACTGTGAAAACACTAGAGATAAATTGTGTGTTTGTTGGTGCTGATGATGGAAAATATTGGTTTAGACCTAACTTTTTAGAAGAGCCCAGAGTCTATCATTCTGTTTCCCTACCACCCTGCCAAAGCACTCTGAAATGTTTTTGGTGGCTTGGCACTTAAGAAAATGTGACTTCTGGATGCTTCAAAGCAAATGTCCCAAACTGCTGCTTTTGGAAATCCAGGTCTTAGGCATGCATGAAATATTGTCTTTCTTGATACCTGTGTTCACTGTGGGGTTTGCATGACAGTGAAGCCAATCAATTTTCTGGGAACATAGAGCAAGTTTTTATGTAAGTTAAATGAAATGGTGTGTGGAAGTTGGGTGGGGAGAAGAACCAGTCTCCTCCTGAAGAGTTCAATGCTTCCCTTGCTCAGCAATGCATGTAAACCAGATTATGCCCATAGATTATACTAAAAATAATGCATTGAGACCACAGCATGACAATTTCTGGTCTTGACTCAGAGGGTATCTCGCTATTTATACTGGATGTCTCATCTGGTGCAACATGGCCAAGTGTCTGGACTTCCAGCAGTGTTAACCTGATGGTTATGGTCTGGAGTTAAATGCTTACTGAATGCACACAACAACTACGTACAACAATACTGTCCGCCTCTGAACGTAAAGGCTATGTCTTGAATCCTCACACATTTTCTTACCAGTCCCGTCTGTTTTGTCTTTGATCCAAACTCCTATACGCTCCCATATCCTCTTTGCCATGACGACTTTGGGAAACGCTTCAGCAGGCCTTCATTACTCTGTGCCTTCTTGTCATTATGGAAATCAACCGTCTACCTATGGGGTGATGGCAGGTAAGAGACACATTTTCAACTGGTTGAGCTATTAGCATGTTGATTTTGGTCAGTTTTCCTTCAGAGGGATTGATTCAAGACAGTTGTTTAAAGACAGGACTGGGGTTAAGGCACTAGGAGAGCAGTTAGGAAATTAGGGGTCAGTGCCCAGTTTCCCCAAACTTCTGCATTTCTCAGGAAGTCACTCTGTATCTTATTTCTCTCTATAAGACTGGGACAGTGCTGCTCTTTTTGCTCACCTATGTCCACTTCCCCTGGTGATCATCATGTTCTGAGGGACCAGGAGTGGTGTACCCAATATACCTGTGTATTACCAGTAGCTGGAGTGATGGAGCCCTGACTGGAGCTATAAAATAAAATGGCAGCATAATGGAAGGATAGTGAATTCAGCAGGCAGATCATACAGATGATCGTAGATTTTTACACTCATGAATGTTATGTTAGCATCCTGCTCAGTTTTCCATGTCCTAAGCTGAGTAAGAAAAATGAACTGTTATTCCATGCAAGTTCAAGTAGCAGTCAATGAGGCAATGCCGTGAACCAAATAAACCAAGGGTACTGAGGGAGCTGGTGGAAGCACTCACCCAGCCACTTTCCATCATTTGTCAGCAGTCCTGGCTAACCAGGGAGGTCCCAGTTGACTGGAGGCCAGCAAATGTGATGCCCATCCACAAGAAGAACCAGAAGGAGGATCCGGGGAACTACAGGCCTGTCAGTCTGACCTCAGTGCATGGGAAGGAATAGATCAGCTGAACTTCCATTAAGTGGCACATACAGGGCAACCAGGTGATCAGGCCCAGTCAGCATGGGTTCATGAAAGGCAGGTCCTGCTTGACTAACCTGATCTCCTTCTATGACAAGGTGAGCCACTTAGGGGATTAGGGAAAGGCTGTGAATGTTTTCTACCTGGACTTTAGTAAAGCTGTCAACACGGTTTCCCACAGCATTTTCCTAGAGAAACTGGCTGCTCATGGCTTGGATGGGTGTACTCTTCACTGGGTGAAAAACTGGCTGGATGGCCAAGCCCAAAGAGTGGTGGTGAATGGAGTTAAATCCAGTTGGCAGCCAGTCACAAGCGATGTTCCCCAGGGCTCAGTATTGGGGCCGGTTCTGTTTAATATCTTTATCAGTGACCTGGACGAGAGGATCGAGTGCACCCTCAGTAAGTTTGCAGATGACACCAAGTTGGGTGGGAGTGTTGGTCTGCTTGAGGGTAGGAAGGTTCTATAGAGGGATCTGGACAGGCTGGATCGATAGGCCAAAGCCAATGGTGCAAGGTTCAACAAGGCCAAGTGCCGGGTCCTGCACTTGGGTCACAGCAACCCCATGCAGCGCTACAGGCTTGGGGAAGAGTGGCTCTAAAGCTGCCTGGCAGAAAAGGACCTGGAGGTATTGGTCAACAACTGGCTGACTATGAGCCAGCAGTGTGTCCAGGTGGCCAAGAAGGCCAATAGCACCCTGGCTTGCATCAGAAATAGTGTGGCCAGCAGGACTAGGGAAGTGATTGTCCCCCTGTACTCAGCACTGGTGAGGCTGTACCTCGAGTACCATATTCAGTTTTGGGACCCTCACTACAGGAGGGACATTGAGATTCTGGAGCATGTCCAGAGAAGGGCAATGAATTGTGTGAGGGGTCTACAGCACAAGTCTTATGAGGAGCAGCTGAAGGAACTGGGGTTATTTAGTCTGGAGAAAAGGAGGCTGCAGGGAGACCTTATCGGTCTCTACAACTACCTGAGAGGAGGTTGTAGAGAGGTGGGGGTTGGTCTCTTCTTCCAAGCAACAAGCGATACAACGAGAGGAAATGGCCTCAAGTTGCACCAGGGGAGGTTTAGATTGGATATTAGGAAAAATTTCTTCACCGAAAGGGTTGTCAAGCATTGGAACAGGCTGCCCAGGAAAGTGGTGGAATCACCATCCCTGGAGGTATTTAAAAGATGCGTAGACGTGGTGCTGAGGGACATGGTTTAGAGGTGGTTTTGGCAGTGTTAGTTTGATGATTGAACTCGATGATCTTAAAGGTCCCTTCCAACCTAGACGGTTCTGTGAAACACCACTTCCAGGAAATAATCATGACTCTGACCTAATCCAGAATGAAACAGCATTTCATTTCACCTAAGAGTGAGGAAGGTAAGTCAGCATAGATGAATACATCTGAAAAGGGACTTTTTAGAGATAGACAGTAAACTTCCTTCACAGTGTGCAGATGTCCAAATACTCCTATTTTATTGTGCATTTTTGTGTCTGTTGC
>VFFE01005259.1:7646-48137 GCA_008921705.1 Burhinus oedicnemus
CCCCACAGGTGTGACCCCTCTACGCTTTTCCGCTTCCCACCCTCCAACGGGGCAAGTAGCAAAGTTGGCTGTCCTTGGTTGCCATAGCAATAAGTATAAGCCAGAGCCTCTCTGCATACCGTTCCTTGGCATCAGCCATAAACATGGGTCTTATCACTCTGAGAACGAACGGTTTCCTGCACAACATGCTGTTAATTTCAGCAGTTAGAAGAGGCCCAGCTAACAAGCAAAGTTACTGAACAAAATTGGTCCTGTTTTACCTCAAACCAGGACAGCAGGTATTACAGTCCCATGGCTACAACGATTTCTACAAATGTAAAGTGATGGCGTGAAAAAACCACTATGTAGCTTTGTGTTTTGCACATTTGATATTAAATGCTGCAACATCTTTTTAAGCTCACACTTTCATATCTGTATGAATCTTCATATAATGCCACAGCTCAGCAAGATGAGAAAGCACTGAGGCATGAGACCATAATGGAGGGCATTCAGGGAACAGTCATATGCCAGGCACTCCCTGTTCTCCAGAAAGACTTTACAGATACATCAAGATACTTTGGAAAATTGTGAGAGCTTTATGGACATGCCAATCCTCCTTGGGGAGTAAGGAAATCAATTAACCTATTCTAAATCAAATGACAGGCAGTTTTCCACAGGGAGTGATAACACACCTAACTGAACGATGGAAGTATGGAATTAGGTACCTCAGTTGGGTTTTTTTTCTTCAAATGTGGAGAAGCTTCACGTGTATACACCTATTCAAAAGAGGGTAACTGCCTTCTCCCTGCTGCTGCGCTAGGCCACAGCGGAGCTCTTACCAAAGAGAGTTCCTATCAAATGAAGGCAGACCCTCTCGTCCGGTGCCAGCAGCTGGACGACCGGCAGCGCCTGCCAGGCCAGGGCATCGTGGAGACGGGACAGGACGTGCTTCTTGCGCACCAGCTACGGATCAGAGACAACCACCCGTTAGCGCTTCGGCCCCAGCCACCCCGCCGCTCCCACCCCCCCGGCGGGAAGAGATGCCACGGTGAAACGCCGGGCCGAGCGCCGTGATACACCTGGCCGGCCCCCAGCCCCAAATTCAGCGTAGGAGAGGGGGCGGCCCGGGCGGCGGGGACGGCTGAGGGGGGGCCGCAGTGCCAGCCGTGAAGGGGCCAAGGCCCCGCGGCCGGCCGGCCGGCGGAGGCCAGCTCTCTGCGGGAAGGGGGGGGCGGCGGCGGGGCAGAGGCGCTGCCCACCGAGGCGCCGCCGTCGCCCAGGGTCTCCACGGCGCAGGCGAGGCAGAGCGGCGGGCGGAGCGGCAGGGCCCAGCGCACCCCGTGCCCGCCGGCGGGCCGCGCGCACCCCGTCGCCATCGCCCAACCACCATCCGCGCCCCCCGCGGCCCTGCGCATGCGCGGGCCCGCTACTCGCGGCGGGAGGGAGGAGGCAGCGGGCCCAGGCAGCACCGAATCGGGGGGGAGATTCCGCCCCTGGCTCCGCCCCCTCACCCCCGCCCCGCCCCCGAGCTCGCGGCCGCCTGACTTCCGGCGGCGACGCAGCGCGCAGGAGTGCGCCCGTCTCCTTCCCCTCAGCGCACTCGGGCCGAGAGGAGAGACTGGGCCGCGCCGCCCAGCCCAGGCTGCGACTATGGTGAGTGGAGCCGGTGGCCGGCCGCCTCCTCCGCCACCTTTTCCTCCTTAGGGACCGCTGGGGTGGTGGGGGGGAACGCTGCCTGCCCGGCGGCTGCGCGGCGGGGAGCACGTGGAGGCTGGTTGTGGGCCTCCCGCTCGGCGCGCTGCCCCGGAGGGAGGATGCCCGGGGTGGCTGGCGGTCCTGGGGACACCGAGTGATGGGGGACTTGCTCGCCCAGCCCGGCCCCGCTGTGCCCCCGAGGGGAGTAGGAGCATGTGTTCGGCCGGCGGGAGAGCGGCCGGGGCAGGGCTGTAGCGGCGTGTGAGGGCAGGCGGCGGAGCAACGCGGCGTGGGGCCGTCCCGGCCAGGTGCTGGGAGCGCCGGTGTCGGCTGCAGCTGTGGGAGCTGAAGAAGTTGCCGTTCTGCCGGTGCCGGTCGTTAATGCCGCTTGTGGCTTCGTTGCTGTTCCACTACGCCATTGCTGTTAACAGTTAGAAGCTACTTGTAATTTGCAGAAATAAACCTGATGTGTGCTCTGCTCGGGATTTCTGTGAAATTCATGTCTGAGCTTGTTAACTTGGTGCTGGCAGGAGCTTGTTTCTTCATTTTATATAGTATCTGTGTTAGCAAATGCTTGAAGATTGCCCTGTAAGTTCACTGCTGCTAGTTTGTAGGATCTGAATTGCCTGTCTGTGTGAGTAGAGCTACTTTGAATGTGAGAAGAATCCCTTTTTACGAGTAGAATGCAGCGGGATTTTTAGTGTAAGTGTAGAGCAACTGAAAATAGTGACGTGACTCTAGTAGTCAGTGATGTGGTGGACATGATGCCTGTGTAGTGTTGTTCAGAACAAAGCTCTCTTTGCTCCTGTTATAATACTATTTACTTTTTTCTTTCTCTAGAGTGAGGCAGAAGTGAATCCCAAAGCTTACCCCCTGGCTGATGCACAGCTCACCAAAACGCTACTGGATCTTGTGCAGCAATCTTGCAACTATAAGCAGCTACGCAAGGGAGCCAATGAAGGTGAAATCCGTGTGTTGCAAAGTATGCTAGTAATCATAGCAAGGATTTTGTGAGAAGCTGTGGCTAGAGATTGTCTGTTCTCTTTAGTGATGGGCCACTAATGTTACACAGATTTGGATATTGCGAGTGTCCCTCTCCTTCCTCCTCCTTCTAGTCTGCTTAAGCAGTATTCGGGGACAGAGTTAAGCTGTAATCTTTTCAGCATTTATATACAGTTCTGGTAGATGCTCAAACTGTGTTCCTGGTGTGTGTCCTGTGATCGCGTGGCACTGGGATTACCAGATGCCTAGCTAGTTTAGAATCATAAAAAGCTTTGGGTTTGATGAGACCTCTGGAGGTCTCTAGTGCAACCTGCTCAGAGAGTGACTCCTTTCACAAGTGAACAGGTTGCTCGGGGCTTTGCCTAGTTGAACTTTAAAAAAAAAAAAACAAAAAACAAAAAACAAAACAACAAAAAACAAAAACCCTAAGGATAAAAACTCCACAGTGTCTCAGGATCCGTGTCCCATGGCTTAAACCCGTCTCATGAAGGGTGTGTGTAGAATTCCAGCATGTCCCCAGAATCTCCCTGAGGCAACAGTCACAGTCTGCAAATTGCACCCACGGGGACAGTCTGGCTCCTTCTTCTCTGCAGTCCCCTTGAAGCAGCAGAAGACAGCAGCCGCATCCCCCCGACTCCCACCTCAGCCCTCTCTTCCCCAGGCTAAACAAACCCAGCTCCCTCTGTTTCCCCTCATCTGTGGTGCGCCCCAGCCCCCTGCCCATCAGCAGCCCTGGGCTGGCGTCGCTCCCTTGTGATTCTCTCCCCTGTGCTGGGCACAGTACCCCTGGTGCGGCCCTGTGGATAACCCCCTCCCTGGCCCTGTAGCTGCTGTTTTTCCTTTGGTCTGTCCTCATGCTACCACTAGATCTCCTTGCTCATGCCAATTTCATCATGTCCTAATGTTGTTTTTCATCAGATGTGCTGTCCGGAAGGACCTAGACTTACTCTTCAATTTCTTTTATAGCCACCAAAACACTGAACCGAGGGATAGCGGAGTTCATTGTGATGGCAGCAGATGCGGAGCCCTTGGAGATTATCCTGCACCTCCCTCTTCTCTGCGAGGACAAGAATGTACCTTACGTGTTTGTGCGCTCCAAGCAAGCCCTGGGTCGGGCATGTGGTGTTTCCCGGCCTGTCATCGCCTGCTCCATCACCATCAAGGAAGGATCACAGCTAAAACCTCAGATCCAGTCTGTCCAGCAAGCTATAGAAAGACTGTTGGTCTAAATGCCCATGAGTTTAAGTGTGTATGGAATAGGAAAGTTTGAGTCGGGGGAATTCATGTCTAGCTTCAGTTGAGATTACTGTTTTGATACCAGTGTTTCATTTCAAAACATATTTTTGTTTAATAATGGCTTAATTCTTAGTGTTTCTGCCTCTCCTCCCCCTTCTTTTCTATTATTCCACCCCAACATGTTCATTCTCATTGTATTACTTCTTGAAAAGTGATTGTACAATTGTATTTCCTGTTTGATGTTTAAAAGAAAGGAAAGAAAAAAAAAAAAGCCCCCTTATGTCCATGTCTGCCTGCTCAGGGCTTTTTTAACCCTCCGATTAGCTTACTCTACACTGCAGTATTTCTGCTAAGCTTCAGCCTCTAACAGGTGTGAGTAACTCTGTGTTTCTGAATGGTTTTAGTCTACTGAGGATGAGGCGTGTCGGTTCCCCGCACAGTGTGTGCATGCAGACTGCTGGAGTTGTTTTAAGGGATGGAGCAGCATAGACCATGTATAAGGCAGGCAGCGGCTACTGTGTAGCAGCGGATGGAGCCAAGATCAGTACACATAGCACAACTCTTTTTCTTCTTGAAACCAGACAAGAGACTTCTGTAAGAGGTGTATGGGAAACAGAAATCTTATGGCAGTGCACAAGGGGAAATATCTTATCTCGCCTTTTTTTTTTTTTTAAAGACTGACTTTTTAAGAAAAATAAAATTGCTAACAAAGCTAAATATAATTGTTGTTCCCTCGGGGAAGCATTTGCAATTAAGTGAAATGTTCCTACTTGTAAATCTAAACTGCTGAGAGATTGCCTAAAGGCTATTGATCCTTCAGTTTTCTTTGCATGGACTGTATCAATGAGCCTGGGCTTCTAGGGTATTCAAGTACAAAACACGTGGTAGAGAGCAGCCTGCTGTGGCTGATAAGTACTCTATGTAATGCTTTTAGGGAAGCTGTTGTACTATAGTCACCTGAGTAAAGATAAACCCTTTTAAGTCATCGCCAAGGCAACAGAAAGCAAGTAATTTTTCAGATAAAACAACTTGTGTCTCAAGAAGAGAATGTTAGATAATCTCATGTTCTGGAAAAGTGTGAAGCACCACCAGCATTCTGGATTAGTAGTGGTTTAACTAAAGCTAGCTTTAGTTAAATGCATATCGCATAATAAATCCACGTACTGCTCTGAGCAGAAAAGTCTAAACCTATGTGTTGGAATGGGTCATATCAAACCTGTCTTCTGTTGCAGGATACCAAAGCAAAGCTAGCATGGAAAGACCAATACGTACAACAGCAGAAGGGAAAATAAGTTCTTCTATAATGTTTCCACAGAGGCACTAACTTCATACCTTTAGTAAGTACATCCCAAGCAGATGAAATCAGGTCACGAAAGACTCAAGAGAATCATGTCTGTATTTTTGTAAATGGCTGATAATTAATCCTTGCTGAGGTGAACTTAATACCAAGATTTTAGAATCCTTTAATTTGTCTGAAATTTAGAAATGCTGCTGTTCCCTTCTGCTGATGCTGACTGTTGAGCTAGTTGTGTTTAAAACCACAGCTTTGCAAAGGACTTGCCCTATTGTACCATGCCAAGACAGCTGATGTAAGACAAAGCACATAAGGAGCAGAAATAAAGGATACTTGAGCAAGCAAAACTGTCTTGTTTTTCTGCTCTGAAGGCTTCCCCCACCATCCCTGTTGAACTTCTGCTTAATGGAATAGCCTGCTTTAAAAAAAAAAACAAAAACAGGAGGAAGATCTAATAACCTAGACAAAACATGCCATAATCATTCAAAACCTGGAATATATTGTGCCTGGGGGCTAGCAAGCCAAGAGAGAAGTTAACAAGGGTATTTGGGGAATGAAAATTCATAGAATTAAGGACAGGATAGTCTCACTTTTTATTGTGTTCAAATCTTGCTAAGACAACCATTTACAGTAACTTCTTTGCAAAAGGGCAAAAAAAATTGATTGCTTAGACAAATCTTTATTAAAAATAACTACTATAATGCAAGCTGATTGAAACAGACTACGTAGCCTCAGTATTGCAGAGCTCAACATGGGCTAGCTGCCCTTTTGAGAGGAGCTGTGGCGGTGGAAGGTAGCAGTGTGCTGGCACAGCTAGGGTGGTCACAGTACCAAGACAGTGCTCACAGCTGGCTCCGATATGCGTGCCACACTACAGCACGGGCACGACCTTAATACATTACTTAATTCTTCAATAAGTTGCCCAATAGTTTGTGTGCTAAACACAGGAATCCCTAAAAACACCACAAAGACCAAAATGGATACCTCATGTATCCCATATTTGCATCCCATAGAAAGTTACAGTTTAGCTAAACAATTAGTACTGTTTTCTAGAGAAAGGCAATGACTATTGGGTTTAATCATCTTGCACTGCAAGACAAGTAGGGCATGCCGGGTGTGGAAGTTTAAAAACCAAAATGTAGACAGGTGCAGATGCTGCCTCCATAAGTATGATTAAAAAGATAAAAATACTGAAAGTAACAAGGGCTATCCTCCACAGCTTGCTTTTTCTTTTATTTTTAAAGCACAGATTTGAGAACAGAAGCCTGCACAATAGTCCAACTCATACTTGCTACAGAGGTGAAAAAGCCCTATGCCATCTCAGTAATTTAACTGGGGTAAGTGCTTTCAGCCTTCCAGGGAACATGACTTTTTTTCCTCCTTTTTTAAACCAGCTTTTGCTATTACCATTTAAAAATGGAATACCTGGCTGTGCAGCTTTGTGAAGTGCTGGCTTTTTGCCCAAAGGATTGGCTACTGCTTCTCAGTAATGATTTTCTCCTTTATGATCTGCTGGTGATCTTTACAACACCGATGATGGAAAAGAACCCAATTTGATTACAAGTACTGATACCGACTAGCTGATTTGGAGAGTACAAGAGTAATATACCGCATTTATGCCCTCTGTTAGCGCACAGACTTGACCCGCTGCTTGAATTCATGTGGTGCCATTAACACAGATCATTCTGTTTTCTTACACTGAAGTGAGTTTTGCTGTCTTTATGATGCAAAGATGGTATAGCCAGTGTTGCAAAGTAAGAAGTCCAAAAGAACGTTTATTAAGAAACCAGGAAGGCACAACTGTGTTTACTTGCAGTGGGTGACCTGAGTTAGCAGGGAATTTAATTCTGCCTTTGGCTACTGTGAACACAATCCAACTTTGCAGAGATGTTTCACAACTAAGAGTAAAAATTTTCTCCACTGCTAAATTCAGCAACATTTAGTCGCCTTCTCCTCCTCCATAGCAAGATTAAACAGACACAGCATCCACATAAGACAACCAAAACTTTAAGCAGTCAACCAGGCCCTTCTGCTCCTGCTTAGTGCTCATTAAAGTATTCAGTCAGCGCGTCCATGAGCTCCTGCTTCTTCCCCCCACCCTTCAGCCCATAAAGCCTGCATGCGTCCTTCAGAACAGGTACGGTAAGCTTGCCTAGAGTGCCCTTCTGCACGTGACTCCGCAGCTCATCTTTTGAGATTTCTACCTTGGGCCTCTTCTCAGTTTGACCATCAGACACTAGAAAGATAAATTTTAGATCACCAAGATTTTAAAAAGTTTCTTAATAGAAAGACATCAACGTTTCCTACACATACACATTAATGCCCATTAGCACATGGTACTTTAATAGCTACCTACACACTCACAGACTGAGTTTCCACATTTTGTTTTATGAACTAGGTGTCACTCACTACATAAGTCATATAGTATATTTCATTGATATGAGTGATCTCAAACTCAAGTATGAAACTTTGTGTTCTGATGGAACCATCACCCCCAAATGAAACTTTTAAGTGATTCTCATCTAGACAGGACAATGCAACTATTCCACAGGGAGTTTAGCTAACTGACACTCCCATTTTATGCAGAGTTTCATAGACTCCCAAACTACACATGCACTTCAGCATTACTTAGACATTTAGCCCTAAAGGTGCCCATCTTGGACTCACTAAACATCCCGTGCATAAATGTCTGCTTCCTCAGCAAGAACACAAACTGAAAGCATGAACTATTTTACTACTGTTGTAAAAAACACAAAGTTATTAATAATGATAGAATAATAATAAATATTTTGCAGTAGTTGACCCACATTGCTTCTCTATGTTTTCACTATGCAGTTTCTCGTTCCAGCAGTTCTCTAGCTGGATACCACAATATCCTCCGCTCTCTAAGAATCACCGCTGGATATAAGTCCACTTTGCTGTGCAGATGAGTAAAGAGCTATTGCACAAGCAGCTTCTTTAAACTATGAGACAAACTGAAAACGCAGAAGGCTCTAAACAAACACAGACACCATGTTGCATGTCTGCACTATCATTACTTACCTTGTTTTCGCTTTACAGCCTTCCCATCAGGATTGTAGTCAGGGGGATAAACCAGCTGCTTAAACTCCTCCACCAGGTTGCCCAGCCTGCAATTCATCTCTTCAGCCTTTGGCACTGGCAAAAGAGAAAAATTTGCCCTCTCAAAAACCAAGCAATCACAGGAAAGTCTAAATGAGGCCATCACCAGATACAATTGTGCTTCTGCAATAACTAGCATGCAAGTGTCTTGCAAGTGTGCAAAATGCAAAGACCTATGTTATGATATTCACAAATGAGAAATTTACAGCTCTTGATAATAGCAAGTGTTTGTATTATACATATGTAATGGACTCCCACATATCCCTGAACAGGAAATATATAAGCAGAACAAAACTGACATAGTGGAAGCAATATAGAAGATATCCTACCCGGTTGCATTGTTACCTAGGTCTAATCTCAGGCATTTAAAATACAACAGGTTACTACCTAAGGTTGTGAGTAATTTGAGGCAGAAGAGTTTGTTTCTGTCATGTATGTGTATGGTATCTAGCACAGAGACCTAGATTACTTGTTAGGTATCACTTCAGAAGAGACAAATAGTTACTCTAACGCTATTCCTGGAGTACAACATAATTTTAAAAAAGGAACTTGCCCTTCAGGAAAAGGTTTCTGTCCTTTGACAAGATATTCTTACATAAAAAGTCCCACAGCCACAAGGTGGCATCATTGCCTCCTAGCAGAATAATTCTCTAATTCTGCCCATTTATCACACTGAAATATTAATTAGACTTTTTTAAGAGAGGAATTTCAGACAAAACATTTATTACTATAGAAAAAAAGATTGTTTGATTTTAATTTAGGAGGGTAAAGTGATCAATTTTTCCTTTTTCTTAAAAGTGACAGCATTAGAAAGTAATGTTTCAATATTTCAGAATGGACACATCCAGAATTCTACATCTTGGAACTGCACACAACTAAAATATTTTTTTAAAAGACATTTGGTTTTGTAGTAGCACATCTCTGACTTAGAACAAAGTCAAGAGCCCTCTACCCCACTTCCCTTTGCACCCATCAATAATTCTCACTTGTAAGATCCTCAGCTTGTTCTGGTTCCATCATATCCAGCGCCAAAGCCTCCAGATTCCTGAAGTGCTGCTGCAATACTGGGTTCTCAAAGCTGTCAGGCCTGTCAAGAATCCCCCAAAATGTCAGTGCATGCTGCCAAGAAGACAGACAAGACACATAGGATCTGCTACCAGTCTATTTCAAAGTAAAACTTCCCTCCTTCCCACATAACAATCCATATCATCAGAAGAACTGCTTTTCCTCTTTCCAATTACCTGCTGAATCACTATCCTGTCATGCACCAGCCACATTAGAAAGCTCTGAGACAAATGGAAACAGTGGCATTCTACTTTAATACCAGTTATGCTACTTTCCACATACCTAGGAAAAAATCACCCATAATAGCAATGCATAAAATTTATCCTATCTATAATGAAAAAGGACTAACTATTCTCTCTAAAGTGCTCTAATTTAAACAATCCATGTCTGATCTGCAATAGATGGGCAGAACCACAATAAAATGTGATACCTCTGCAACAAATGACAACAGCCCAGAGAACAAGAGCAATTCTATAAAGAACTCCAGAACATGCTACATACTGCATGTGGTGCCTGGGTATTCAGAATAATTAAGAATAAAGTTTGGACAAAGCTACTGCAAAGGGAAGCAATTTGCATCAAAATCCCATCTTGTGGACACCACAGCTGAACAACGTATGCAACAGAGCAAGCAAGCGTGTTGTGTTTTCTTCCTCATGCCACCCCCCACACGCACACTATTTATCTCCATGTACCTGTATTTGAATCGGAGTTTTTGAATTATTTCCTTCATTTTGTCCACCTGCTCTCGACTGGCTGGAACCTTTTCTGTAAAATCAACATTCCGTTTGTCATCTGCATATGGTAGGAAAATGATGTGGAAACCTACACAGAAGAGACAGAGCACAGAACAGTTATGCATAACCATCGTCTCAAAACAATAATTTATGGCAATTCCCAAACTAGCTACTATTTTGCTGTAAACAACAGCAATCCATAACCTAGTACCTACAGCATGACACTCAATCCTAATCCCAATGTATATAACCAGCATCACTAATGGCTTTTTGAAAGAAATTCAAACTAAATGCATAGCTAGGAGCTGGAAAACTTGACACCTGCTTTTTATACCAGAGATCAATTTGTGCACCTTCCCCATCTCTCACTGGATACGAGCTTGAAAAAGGCTTGTTTGAAAATTAAGTTAATGCCCACATTTTATTTCTGAAATGCTTTACCTTGTACACAAGCAGCATTAGTCCCCTACTTTACACCCTTCCCAGAAGAGGATTTTCCAGTTAAAGAGGTGAGAAAATGGAAAAGAGCAAGAGTCTGTCTTTGCTCTCTGATCATTCCCTAGTCAGCTGCTACGGTGCGAGGCTGAGTATGTGAGATTATTTATTTAAGGCTTTAAAAATGTATCCAAGGATACAATAAAATTTAGGGAAAGACATTCTGTCTAGTCAGCAAACAGAAAAAAGGGCTTTTAATTTTTAGGTCAGTTACTTGAATCTGCTAAAAAAAATCTAGGGCGTGGGAAAATACTGTAGCCATGCTACACCTGCGCAAGCACTGATGCAACTGGAGTTTTAAAAATAGATTCAGCATCAGATGCTTACAATGACAAAACTGAAGAAAAGAGATGTTGGAAAGCACTCTCCCCAGTTCTAAGGGGCACAGCACCAAGAATATTTTTATGCAATACAGGAGGCTATTATGCTGACTGCATCCAATCGTGCACGGAAAGACAGCATCTGTTCCCATACCTGGAGGGGCTATCTGCACTTTCTGCTCATCCACCTCTTCCTCCTGGGGAACCAGGGCCACGAAGCGAGGGGGAGTGTTCCGGCGGGTGGTGTACCTGCACAGTGCCATCACTTCCCTCTCCAAGCATTTCATCAACAAGGCATTAAATAGCGTTGTACTCCCTGCAAAGTAAAGACTGTATTGGTCAGATTGACAGCTTTGCTCCTTTGTTCAGGACTGTAACCCTAGGTATTACAGTTTCAATACCTGTGATTTCTTTGAGATGCTTGCAATAGTCCAGAGGTAAAAAGCAACTTTTGGAAGGGGAAGCCCTCGAAAATGACAATGTTAGTGTCTCTCCTGACCAGAGCAGTGAGAGTTCTGGTGAAAGAAATGAAATCACTAGCATCTGAGCAATGAAATATGGTTGAAAATTGGAAACAGGTATCTACAAAGCCTCTTTGGGGTCTGGTGGGACATCATAGTAGCAACACATCACAGCACCTTTTGCAGAAGTAATGCACTAAGAATTCAGATTGCAATATTCCTCTCTTGAGGCACAGGTTTGCTTTGTATTTTACCAGATATGATGATCAGGAAAAGACTGACATATAAGTAAGGTGTTTGATTCAGGAAACTGCTAAACTGGAGAAGCTAGTATAAAGGTTCTTCTTTAGTCAGACACTGCAAAGCATCTGGTCATAGTTCAGTCCTCTTTACCCACCGGTAGATTGAGGGGCTGGAGTTTTTTCTTTACTGTGCCAGCTTGGGATGGATTAATACTATATTTCTAGATAAGCAGACTTATATATACACATAAAAAGGGGAGAAAAAGCAGTCCTAAGCATCTGCGCCTTCTCTCTTTACAAGCCAATAAAGTCCTGTTAATTCAACCGTACTTCCCGAGCATTGTATTTCTACTTCTAGCTGATATGGACTTAAAAACAGCAATTATCTTCACTGTTTTGGAGTTTTGTTTTTGTTTGTTCATTCTTTTAACCACCTTTGCCTTCTTGTCAGGTACTAGGATCCTTCACCTTCATAAATGACAAAACCAAACATTTTGGGACTACCTCTGCATAGTTTTATTAGCTGCTTGTCATGATGGATGAAACATGAAGCCAAATCGTCCCTTTTGCTGTTGAAGAAAACAAGAATTAACTGCAGTTGAGAGGGGCAGTAACAGTTAATTCTATACTTTTTAACATTAGCAAGTTTTTAAGTTAGACAAAGATTTTACACTCAATGATCCCCACTCAAACACACTATGAATCAGCTGGTTACCCTAATGCAAAGTGATGAATCTTCTCTTGCCATCTTTACTTACCACTTACTAGAGACTCCTCGGGATAGATGAACTGGGAGGGCTTGATATGGTGGTGTTGTTTTAGCATTGAAAGTGGTTTGAAGCCAATCAGAAACAAGCCAGGAGAATCAAACCGCTTTATTTCTTCTGTTTCCTCTTTCTCCAGCACAATCTGGCGGTTTCCGTATGTCTAAACCAGGGAAGAGCAGATAGTAGTGCTGCCAGCATAAAAAAAAAAGTGGGAAGACAGCAATTGCTGTCTTCCACTACTGAAAAGAGTGTTATAGACAAGAAAGAGCATACTCTCATCATTAGTGCACACTGAAATAGTAAGTCACAGTCTGTGACCATTATCCCAAGGGAAATTCCACCTCACATTAGCAAAATGCACTTTCCTACTTTCCTAAGACAATGGTTAAGACCTGGCACAGAGAGGCTATCACATCTTATCCCTGGAGTTCTTCAGAGCTGTCCCAAACAAACTCTGAGCAACCTGATCTGGTGTTGCAAGTCTTGCTCTGGGCTGGGTTGGACCAGACATTTTCATAGGTCCTGTCTGATTCTAAACTTACTTCAGCAGATGTACGTCAGCTACCTACTCCTGGCAGAAACAGTGACTGAGAAACAATGCTTTTGAAGCAGCACTCATACATCACAAAACCAAAAACATACTGCAGTCCAGCTGTTGAAGTTAGACATCAGGGCTTAATGCTCAGCTTTCTGTTCATCTCCTGTACTTTATTTCAAAAAACTCATGTTCAGTATAAATAAACTTAACATGTAATCTTAAAACAAAAACCTTAAGAGCCTTTGGCATGGAAGGACACACAAAGTGCACTTGTGACAATATACCTAGCAACTGCGTATCCTGCTTTGAAATAAGGCTGTGCCCGAACAGAATGTGACATTCAATCTACATCAGCCAAACTATCAAGCAGGAAGGCAAAGCAAAGAACAAAATAGCAAAAAAGAAAGATAGTATGCCCTTTCTTTTGTTTAGAAAAGAGCTCCAACCCAGCCCCTGTGATTCACACTTGCATGTTTAATAAAATGGACAAAATCTGTTCCTAACGAATCAAAAGATAATACTAGCAGCAATAGCACAAGGCCATACAAGGTCTGGCTCTAACAACCTGGTTCTGCCTTGCAGAAAGAAATAACCTGTGTTCCTGAGTGCACTTCTGCCAGCAGCTATGCTTCCCCTTGACAGTCATACCAGAGAAACAACCCCCTCTCACTCTGCATAGCTTACGAAGTGACCAGGCTGTCCCCAAGGGAATACAGATGTAAATAGCTCTGCATCTGATCTTGAAAGTGAAATACAAACAAAAGCAGCGAGAGAATCAGCATCTCTGGAGAAACCGGCTGCTCATGGCTTGAATGGGTGTATGCTTCACTGGGTAAAAAACTGGCTGGATGGCCAGGCCCAAAGAGTTGTGGTGAATGGAGTTAAATCCAGTTGGCGGCCGGTCACGAGTGGTGCTCCCCAGGGCTCAGTATTGGGGTTCGTTCTGTTTAGTATCTTTATCAACGACCTGGACAAGGGGATCAACTGCACCCTCAGTAAGTTTGCACCAAGTTGGGTGGGAGCATTGATCTGCTTGAGGGTAGGATGGCTCTACAGAGGGATCCGGACAGGCTGGATCAATGGGGCGAGGCCAATGGTATGAGGTTCACCAAGGCCAAGCGCCGGGTCCTGCACTTAGGTCACAACAACCCCATGCAGTGCCACAGGCTTGGGGAAGAGTGGCTGGAAAGCTGCCTGGGAGAAAAGGACCTGGGGGTTTTGGTAAGTAGCCGGCTAAACATGAGCCAGCAGTGTGCCCAGGTGGCCCAGAAGGCCAATGGCATCCTGGCCTGTATCAGGAGTAGTGTAGCAAGTAGGACTAGGGAAGTGATTGTTCCCCTGTACTCGGCACTGGTGAGGCTGCACCTTGAATACTGTGTTTGGTTTTGCGCCCCTCACTACAAGAAAGACACTGAGGTGCTGGAGCGTGTCTAGACAAGGGCAACAAAGCTGGTGAGGGGTCTAGAGCACAAGCCTTATGAGGAGTGGCTGAGGGAACTGGGATTGTTTAGTCTGGAGAAAAGGAGGCTGAGGGGAGACCTTATCACTCTCTACAACTACCTGCAAGGAGGTTGTAGCAAGGTGGGGGGCGGTCTCTTCTCCCAAGTAATCAGTGACAGGACAAGAGGAAATGGCCTCAGGTTGCGCTAGGGGAGGTTTAGGATGGATACTAAGAAAAAATTCTTCACAGAAAGGGTTATCAAAGTTTGGAACAGGCTGCCCAGGGAAGTGGTGGAATCACCATCCCTGGAAGTATTCAAAAGACGGGTAGACATGCTTAGGGACATGGTTTAGTGGTGGTTTTGGCAGTGTTAGGTTAATGGTTGGACTCAATGATCTTAAAGGTCCCTTCCAACCTAGACAATTCTATGATTCTGTGATTCACCCCCACCTCACAGAGACAAGAAAAAGCAGGCACATAATGAGGACGTTACCTGAGCCCTTTTTGTGTCACTAGGCAGGAGCAAGCTGCCTGTTCTTCCATTAAACATCCTTGTTTTTGTCTTAACCGGCTCATTAGTTTCCCGATAAAGCTTCACTGGATATGGCTTATAAGCTTTTTGAACAAGGTTGTAAACACCAACAGAAAGCGACAGATCTTTGTTCAGATACAGATTTAACCTGTGTAAAAAAGCAGATACAGACTTAAGACTTCCAAAAGATAACTTTCGCAAAAGAAAGTCATCTCCTCAGATAACTTATTTTCTCTGACCTCCTCCTAGTCTCCTCCCCCAAAATCACATGTATCTCTGGAAACATACTATTACTTGAGTCATAATCTCACTTGTATAAACACATTCTTGCAATGCTGTCACTTCTGGTCATAAAAATTATTTAAACACAAATAATTTACCATATTTCCTTCACCTTTTTTCACTCTGAAGGGCAGCTATGCTCAAGCAGAGCACAGGACAAGTTCACATTTGGGCACCCCACTTGCGCTTAATGCAATGTGACCTCTGAATTCACACAGCTGTTCACGCAGAAGGCAAAATTCCCCAAAAGAACTCCATCAATACAAAAAATAGCACAATTTAAGAAAAAAAATAATCACAAGTTAGAGAAAAATTCAGAAGTAGAGGTTTCAAATTGGAGGTAATCTTAAAGTTCTGAGAGCAGAACAGTGAATTACTGTGAACGCTAGTTCCTCTCCTCTGAAAGGTATCACTGGTACAGGATTCTTTCTCCTCAGTTATTAGAAAACTTGAGGAACATTCCCAGAAGAGGAAAATAAAGCTGTGAGCAGGAGCAAGAATGCATGTGACAACAGCTCAGGTGGGGATTTTGTTTTTAAATATATATTAAGAAAACACTAGGCTGTGAAGTTCATTCCCTTACTGTGCTTCCACATCATTCTGCTATGAACTCACTCATTAAAAAAACTGTTACGGAGTACATGCTTCCAAAAATACTTCCTATCTGCTTTGTCAAAATCCCTTTAATCTCTGTAAGTATCTCTAATCTTTCAGTAGAAGATCAAAAATATCAAGGCTATGTGAATCCACACCAAGTGCCTAGACAGACTGGTCACATAGAACTATTTAATAATAGGCCAAAACACCTACCAGTCACATTGAGGTGAAATTTTTCTAAGCTAGCACTAGTGAGAAAAGCCTCATTTCAATCAGTTTTCACTATAAACTAATCATTTTACATGAGGGAAAAAGGCAGCCTAGTTTCACTCTCCACTCTTCTCATCCATGAAGGACATCTTTGGAAACTACAGAAGAAACACTGATCTTGGACTAAGGAACTAAGATTGAGGAATGTAAGCACTGATGCCTTTACAGACCAATCTTTCCAGAAGAGGGACGTGAGATACAGTCTAAAAATAACATCTGGTGCCTCCGTTTAATGATACATCATAACTAGGCACAAACCTGACTAAAGTCCGTTTCTTTGTCTCCTTTGCTCGTACTTTTTTCATGAGGTGTTCCAGTTTCTCTGACTCCTCAGGTTGGATCCCAAGGTCCTCATCCTCTGCTATGTTTATGATATCCCTGTAGAACAAAGAGATATCGAACCCTCCAGGCTTCTTCAAGTGCATCAAGTCCAGGATGATACCTAGAAACAAAGTAAGAGATAGGAGGAGGATCACAGAAACAGTTTTATTCTTACATCGGCATGTTTCTCAGCAGTCTCAGATTTCTCTACCTAAGCAAAGAATTTAAGTAAGAATAAGCTGCAAATTGTCATCTGCACCAGATGTGAAAGTTTCTAGGGAAAGAGGTGAAAGACATTTTTCAACTTCAGTCAAAACAATATAGCATAGAAAATGTTCCCGCCCTAATTAAGAATGTGCACAACATTGTGTATGAAACAGCTCTGACAAGCTCCTATAAAACATAATCTTACCTCAGGCACAGAGGGAAGTAATGAGTTCAGAATTTCCCCTTTCTCAGTTATAAGGGCTAATGGATTAAGGAAGCCTCATACCTTCCAGATACAGCACATCTGCTAAACTCCAGAAACATTGGTTATCTCAGCTACATAGTTGAACTAATGAAGCATTTGCTCTCTAGTCTCTCAGCTCAGGTTGCTGTTCTTCAGCTAATTCAAAATGGAGCCATTAAAGTAGTCTTCCTTTTGTGTTAACTTAGTGTTACTATTCCCTTCCTGGAAAATGGTGGAACAATGAAATAAAGTAGAGTTTTTCCACTGACCTCTCAAGTCCTGATTATTCTATCAGAGTAGAAAAAGAGATCCCAGAAAGTAAGTGTAAATTGTCGGATACCAGATTGGATAATAGATTTTCTAATTTAAATTAGATACCAAATTTCTAATTTTTAAAGCCTCAGGAAGATTCCCCAGTTCTGATGATTTTACCTTCTTTTTCCATCACAAACTTGCAATGCAATCAACATCTGCTGCAAGGATACATCACTTTTATTCTGCCTGAAATTAAAGGGCAAAATAATGACCTGTGTCTCTCAGATCACCAGCTCTGGTCCTGGCCAGCTTGGCTTTAGCACTGTCATTGGCATGAGGGTCATCCTCATTGGTGAAGAGCATGATCCTTTTGTGGCTCAATCTGACTCGGACATCACTGAAAAGATTAGAGCAGGCCCAGAGTGCTTCACCCAGTGAATAGTCAGCATTGTGGCCAAAGGTCTCACGGAAAAGTACTCGTCCTTCGTCTCCCCTGTATTCGTCCAGCTCTAGAACACGCTTTGCACCTAAGGGGAATAACAGCATTCACATGCGTTAGAAATACTGAAAGAAGTACTGCAAACTCTTCTAAATATGCACTGAAGGTCCCTTGCAGCTCTCTGAGTAATGTCCCCTAGCATCTCTGTGGCGGTGCCCTTCCAACACCTGGATGAGAAAATTGTTTAGCATAGCCTAACATTTGCAATATTGCAAGCCAGTTACCACCTGAAAGCACCTACTAGGGCCAAGAGGACACAAAGTACCCTGGCACCAATGTGGAGCTTTTCCCTTTGGGGAGGGAAACAGGCAGGGATCAAAGTATCGCAAACCCTCTACACTGAAAGAACGAGTGCTCAGCAGGAAAGGGAGCAATTGCACCTGCTTGCAGGGGCACAGCAGACTGCTACACCACCAGAGAAAGGAGAGGAGCCTGAAATACATCCTGCGCCTCCACAATACATTGGGAAGGTGGAGAATTCCTCCTGCTCCCTTGCCCCTCATGTCAGATAGAATCAATCTAGAGGTCAGATGCAGCCCATAGATCACCACATGGAGCACAGCAACATTCAGGGCAGGTGTCAACAGCCTTTTTAAAGCTCTGCGGATTACTCCAGCCCAACTATGACTCCTCTTCCCACCTGTCTAAGAGCACACTCTCTGTTTTCTCCCATAACTCTACAAAGGGAGACAAGCTTTCATTTTTCAGCTACTGCATTCTGCAGAGCTTCTTCCTTCATCCTTCGCTCAAATTCTATAGCAGTTTTGAAATCTCATCTGAAAATGTCTTCCCCCCCCCATTTACTATTTTATTTTCATCTCCTCAGCTGTCATCTAATTAATAACGTAAGTGTTCATAATTATGTACTACACAATAACTAACTATAGCATTTCTTTCTTCTCCAGAGCACACTGCTTTCCAGCGGCAGCAAATTCTCTTCCTTTTTAAGAACACCCAGTTTTTACCTGCGCTGTCTATCAGTGTGGCGAAGCTACTGCCTCTAATGCAGGGAGAAGGGCAAGCAGGGAAGGAGGAGGAAAAAGGATGAGCCAGAAGCCTAAGGCACTTGTTGCCAGAAAAGGGAGAAGAACCTAGGGCAGTCTTGTCAGGTCCCCGTCGTAATTAATTCTGAAACTAGGACAAGGCACAGTTCTTTCAGGAGAACCCCATGTGTTATTAAACCCGCACCTCCTAGTTAAGAAAATTAAATCAAACCTCCTCAGAGATAAAGGCTGCTATTAAAAGCTAGTACACAAAATCCCCCCACAAGACTCTCCACTGTCAGAGAATTTGTCACCACTAGCATGCATTCTTTGCACTCCTCCTCCTACCTTTTCCAGTTCAGCAACTGGCACTCGTTATCAAGCAGATGCTAGGTAATTCTAAGAAATTCTAAGAAAATGGAAGAGCTAAATTCAGGAATTGCAAACCTTATTATGAAAATAAGAGATGGAACACCCCAAAAAAGGTTAACATATTGGACAACCTGTTCTAGCTGACCCTGCTTGAGCAGGAGGGTTGGACAAGATGACCTCCAGAAATCCCGTCCAACCACAGCCATTCTGTGATATTCTCCATCAGCTGGAATCCATGGTGCCTTAGCATGTACATGCACTTTTCTGAAGTGCAGCAGATTCATAATGGGCTTTCAAGAGCTCTGTTGAGATCCTCTTAGGTTTAGCAGACAGCAAGTGAACCACCACATTACAATAGAAGAAAAGACATAGGAAAGGGATCTGAACCAAGTATAAGAGAAAAACTTAAGATCCCACTAAGTTTCTAAGCTTTCAATAAATTTCTAAATCTATCTCGCCTACCCCCCCCGCATCTCAGTAACAGGACATTTTCTGTTTATCTGGTAGCTTGCTCAGTTTTCAGAGAGACCAGTTACTGACAATGCTACTACACAGACTTCCTTACTCCATCTTTCTACATAACCTTCATATCATTTTACTGCCTTTACCTGGATTGTCCAGCTCCTGAAGAACATAGATGTGCTTGAAATCTGCCGAGTTCTTGTTCTTTTCTGTACCATAGAACACGACACTTAACAGGTCCCTGTCACTACTGATAATTTTGCTGGTATACACATTCCGGATGCACTGAAAAAAATGCACGCAGGTCAACATAAGAAAATCAGTTGCAGTAAGGGTGCAAAAGCTTTGTCTTTGTCTATTAGCAATTTATACAAGCAGACTCTAGTGAACAGAAGAATTGTAACAAATGCTTTAAGCTAAATTTCAGCAGGAGAAAGAATGTGGGATCTTGTGTTTTCAATAAGCTTTTTTCAGTATGCAGCCTTAAGTATTTTTCATTATCATTCCTTTTCTACACGCAAGACCAATGAAATAAACATCTCTTAAATACCACCCTGGTGGAGGATTGATCACTCATTCTATAAACATTTCCCTCACCGAACTCTGGGCACGGCCCACCAGGCAACGGATCTTTCCAAGCCCACAGCCGTTCAGCAATCCACCGAGTTGCTCAAGTTTCACAGTGGCCTTACACCACCAGATGAGCCAGCAACAACCCGCTGGCCATACCCACGGCAGAGCCCAAGGCCATCCCTGGATGGTTTGCGAAGCACCCCACAGCTCCCTGCGCGAGCCTTACCTGGATGGTCATGTCAAAGGGCGTCACTCCTTCCCCGTCGGACTCAAACATGGCCTTGGTGGCATCGACTAGGAAAATGAGGCTGTCCCGACCTGAGAACCTGTAGTTCGCTACGGAACGGGGGGAAACAAGTTTTAGCAGAGGACCCCTCCGCCCGCTGAACCCCGAGGGCAGCGGGCCCCGGGCTGCCCTCCGTGAGGAGGAGGTAGGCCCTTACCGACTGCCTCAGGCCCCTCCTGCTCCTCCTCCTCCTCCTCCTCCTCCTCCGGCCCCTCGCTCCGGTAGTAGGACACCCAGTCCGACATGGCTCCCACTACGGCGCCAGGCCCGACGCCGGCGGAGGGGGAGGGGCGGCCCGTACCCGCACCGGCGGCGCGAGTCGGCCCCGCCCGCTCTTACCGGTCCGCAACGCTCAACCAACCGCCACGATCCCGCGCCGCGCGCCGCAGCCTGCAACTCCTCAGAGGACCCGCCTCCCATAGTAACTCTGACCAATGGCGAGGGAGAAAGGGCGCCGCGCCCTGCCCCTCCCGCGGGAAGCCGCGCCTCCCCTCCACGTGGATTGGTTGCGGAGGGGAGAAGAAAGGCGGGAGCTGTGCCCGCCCCGCGCGTGGCTCCGGCTCGCCAGCCAATGACAGGGGCACTTCCCCTATCCCCGCCCACCGCCTCTAGCTCCTCCCCCGCGACGCCCCCCCACCCGCCCCAGACCGGAACCGCCGCGCTGCATAACGGCGCAGTGACGGGGCAGCCCGGCCGGTCGCCGGTGGCCGCGCATGCGCAGAGGCAGCGTCGCCCCTTCCCTTCCGTCCGTTACCTCACGGTTGGTGCCACTGCACCCGAGAGCGGCGGCGGGACCGGCACCGGGGCCGCGGCCGCCTTTTCCTTTTCCCCTCCGCTTCTCGGCGCCCGGCGGGGCGGCGGGTGTCTGTCAGGGCTCCGGGTGCCGCCCGGCGGCCGTGCCCGCAGCCCCATGGAGGAGCCGCTGGCCCTGCACCCCGTGAAGCTCTATGTGTACGACCTGTCCAAGGGCATGGCCCGGCGCCTCAGCCCCCTCATGCTGGGTAAGAGCACGGCGGGGCCCTCCCGCCGCCGTCTCCGGGAGCTCGTGTTCCTCCACCGACCGCCGCGGCCCGGCCTCGCCGCGCCGGGAAACGGGGCCGAAATCGCCCCCTTCAGCCCCGGGGAGGGGGCTTCTGCCTCCCGGTGTGGCTCTTCCTGAGGGAGCGGCCCGCCGGGGAACGGCTCCCTGAGGGCGCGGGCAGTGCTCGGTGCGGGCACCGGGCCACGGGGGTGGCCGGCGGCTGGAGCACGGTTTGGGAGGGTGCGGGCCTGCCCTGGGGGCCCGATGCGTGGGAACAACGTGGGTTTGAGCTGCGGCATGCCTGTGCCCGTTGTCAGCGGGGCGAGCTTTGTCAGTGTGGCAGCACCAGGTGAACGGGGTCCAGCCTCTTCACCCACCTGTCCTTTGCCACTTCGTTGGCATTATTTACTGAAGGCTAATTAAAAGTATTACTTAGCCCCTGAAGTGAGGGAAAGCGCAGTTCCCGACACCCCGGCTGCTGTGACGCCTTGGGAGGAAGGTTGAACTGGAAGAAAACCTTCTGCTGTTTACAAGGGCATTGAGTTCAAATGGCTCCATGTTGTGGTGAGGCTGGACTGGGCTAGGTGTTGCACGGCTTGTGGTGTGCAGCTAGCCACCTTCTCCTTCCAGAGAGCTTGTAAAAGTTTGTTGTATGTCTTACCAAGAATGTGTGCGTTTCCAACTGAACCTTGGACTGGGGATGTGAAGAAAACTTAGGTTTTGCTTGAAGTTTTGGAAGCGTGAATTAGGAATGCAATGAGAGAGTGGTTTATACCTGTTACGTGTAGACTCTGGCCTGTGTCAGACCAGCAGTCTGTGTGAGATGAGACTTCTCAACAGGCTCAGTGTGTGAACAGATGGCTCCATGTAATCTTGTTTTACGGTTTGTTGGCATTCGTTTCACTCATCTGTCCTACGAGGAGATTCTGTGCTTTCCTGCAAGCTTAAAATGAAAGTCCAAATAATTCTTAGCGTGAGGTTTCATACACGTCAACAATAGGCTTGCAAAGTTGAGAAGAAAATATTATAGAGATCGTATGTGATGTGCTCTGTTAGTCAGACAGCAATGACAACTTCGGGAGATGTGTATTTCTGGCACTGGATAACCTCAAAACTTCTTATGTGGTCAGAGTCGTTTCTGTTGTACCCCTAAGGTAAATAACTCTTCACCTGTTAGTTCATAACAGCCATATTTTATCTTGTGCTAAGAGTTACAGATCTTAAGATACAGATTACATGTGTGCATGTTTTACCTGTGTTTGAGGTGAGCAGATTTTAACCAGTCTTATTTCAAAGTGTTGGTCCAAGCAAAGATTTGTATAGAAATAGGTTGTCGCTGTATGTACCTCCATGCTGATCTAAGCATAGATAAAGCGAAGGCTTTTTAGCTCTCTTCATACCCACAAAGTCAATCTTGGGATCTTGTAGCTTTCTGAATTTCCACATAAAAACACTTAGTGCATGACTTCACTTTTGGTGCTTTTTAATACTATCCAAACAACACCTTAAAAACTTTGTACTTGAGATACAGTTTGGTGCTAAGTTTCTATGAGTCTGAGTAATGAAAAGGAAAACTTAAAAATCTGAACACATCTATCGTTAGAGTGGAAAGTGTTGCTCGCTAGTACTGCCCGGTAACTAGCTGAGTTCAGATGTGTTCATGGAACAGGGCCAGCTAGGCCTGCGTGGTGACAGTGACAAGGCAGACTGCAGAATATTTGGGATTATGTGAATCCAGTGACTGGATTGTCTGTAAAACAAATCGTTATTTGTTCCTTTTTTCCTTTGAGTTAAGTATTTTCTGTGCGTTTTCACTCAGCTCTGTCATACCTCCAGATTATTTTAGAAACCTCCCCAAGAGCAAAGTGACAGAGAGAATACTCCTCTTGCCTCGTGTACACACCTTTTTTCCTTGAAGAACAACAAAAACTGTTGCTACTTCTCTGTACATTAACTTCTAGATGGTCAACAGCTATTTTTCCTTTTTTTTTTTTTGTCAGTGATGTTCATAAACTGCACATCATCAGGGAAAGTCATAGAAATTGAAGAGGAAAGGATTTCTTAGATGATTTAGTGTTAAATATTTGTCATCTCTACTTAATGATATTCTTTCCATAGATGCCAAGTTTTATTGAAACTATGCTTTTGCTTTGAGTGATAATTTTGTAACATAGCCTATATTGAAATACATGTGTTTTAGAGAGAAGAAACAAATATGATAATTGATTGGGCCAAAATCAATTCCAAGCATGCTTGAAAACAGAAGCTCAGATCCCTCTGCCAGATGGGATGAATCCCTTCTTATGGGGCTGACCACTGTGAGAGCATCACCGCATGGTGTCTTCAGTTGGGCTAATAAGATCCAGAGGTATTATGGATTATGTCAGTACAGCATTCAAGGATCAGCTGTCACTACTAAACGTTATCCTAACTTTTCCAGAATCAGTTCTCTCCATTGTTGTTTAATCATGAACCTGGAAGGCAGAGCTATACAGCACTGTTCATAGCAGGCTTTAGAGTGACTTAGTCGTGCCCCTTGGGCACATCGTCACTTTTTTTTGTCAAGTTTACTCTTTTTCTACCCAGACTACTTTTGTTGTTCTTACTTTTCTGTGAGTTTCCTGTAATTTTTCAGTGAATATTCCTATTGTAAAGTGTACATGACCAAATATTGTAGTTCAATTGCCTTTGGTATCAGAAGTGGCATGTTTAATTTTTGTCTGCTGTTACTACATGCGTCTTCTCTACAGGTACTGTTTCCCCTCTCTCTCCCATTCTCAGTCTGTGAAACTCCATTTCTCCGTCCAACTACATGATCTAATAATAATATATGTTAACCCAAATGCAATGAGATTCCTGTTTTCAAGACAGAAAGCATAATCCACCTGATTCTGTGCGGGACAGAGAGGAAAACAGAATAGTTCAGCCTGCAGTGCTGATTTTGAAGTACATGTCCAAAGGCAGAAAAATCTTTAAGGAAGATTAAAATCCTGTTGCATCATGGACTTAAAGAAAAATGTCTTGCAGCTCTCAAAGTTCTACTGTCCTGTAACAGGTTATTTCTCATGTCACAGAACGGGCAGGAGCTTAGTTTACCACAGCAGCTTTGTCTGAATGTAGTATAAATTAACGGTGAGTTGACTGAGAGTATGTATCAGTTGAAATTTTTTAGTGCATTCATCTGTAGGGACTTAACAGCCCAGAAGGCATTGGAGGCAAAGGTAACTGCTGAAAGGAGGTACCTTCTGCTTTGT
Source organism: Burhinus oedicnemus (assembly GCA_008921705.1). Lineage (NCBI taxonomy): Eukaryota > Metazoa > Chordata > Aves > Charadriiformes > Burhinidae > Burhinus > Burhinus oedicnemus. Next base: position 32,197 of record VFFE01005259.1, read on the forward strand.
TCCTTTTTTCCAGACCCAGCGCGTTACTCTGCCTCTCTTCCACCCGTTCTGAAGAGTTTTGAATTGCTCCCACGTGAGATTCCATCAGGTTTGCTCCAGACCATTTGCTAGGGATTTCATGAAAATCAAATGCGTTACCCTCCCCCAGTCTAGCCTACTTCTTGGTCTCTCTAGGCACCTCAAGGAGAAGGGAACTGAAGCAGGCTTCTCCCTCTCTGTTAGGTTTTTTGCTTCAGTTGAGCACCCTGGGCAGCACATAGGAGAAGGTGTTTGACTGATTAGGATAATTTTCAATTCAAAAAGGGCAGGAATCTTAATGGATTTGCCTAAGGAAATCGCAATATGCAAAGCAGTGCACTGCTAGAAATACCCACACTGGTTCACCAAATTATATTGCTTCCAGTTGCACAGGAGACCAGTCCACTACTTTTTTGGGGGTCTTTTAGGGTCTTCTGGGGCTTGCATATCCATTGCAGAGCGTAGATATGTTGTTAAAAATACTAAGCTTCCTATTATTTCCTTACTTTACAGCTCAGGAACAGGTGGTGTTCTTGTGCTGAGGGATGGATGGCCTAAGATCTAAATGGGGTAAACTAAGTGCCCATCTCCTTATGTAATTCCTCATGTCTCAGAACTCTTCTGTCCTTCAGTCTAATAATTTGGATTAATATACAGATGCCACTTTCATTTGATATTTGAAATGCACAGGGATAAACTACATTGTGTGGCCCTCAAGATAAACAAATTAACTGTGTGAGTAAAATAGATTGGCGAGCATCTAATCTCCCTTCTCTTTGGCCTTCCAGATAAATCCAAGCATGGAAGTAATCCCGTTTGATTGTATTCTAAAATTATACAGGCTTGCTTGCTTCTTTCAAAATACCCTTGTATCCCAACAGTGACAGTCTCCTGAATCAGTTGTACAATGAACAAATCTAACTACTTCATTCTTCACATTCCTGTGACTAAGCTGAGGGTCCTGGAATTGTCTAATGCATTTGAATGTTGTATTTTTCTCATAGGTTCTGGCTCACATAAGCACCATGAAAGTATTTGAGTTATGAACGTTATAAAGAAAAATAACAGCTATAAAAAAACTTGTTTACTTGCCAGATGATACTCTGCCTCATTCAAACAATTTGCATCTTTGAGATGCTTAAGCACACAAATCTATGCTGAATTGGCATCCTCTCCTGAGTTCTAGTGAGTATTTTCAGGAAAGATCCATTTAAGCACCTCAGCAAGTTTAAAAAAAAAAAAAAGCCTTAAAGGTCAGGTGTGTGATCAAGTTTCCAAAGATTGACAAGCTATCACCCTAAACTCTCGCAGATACAATACAGTAACTTTTCATGTCTATGTTCGTGGTCTGTGACAAATGCAGGGTAGCTTGACTTGCATTAGCTCGTAATGGAAGCAGATCAAATTAACCTGAATTGCTTCACATTTACTTCAGGCTGAGCTTGCACACAGACAATTATTGTGGGACAGCTGATACCTGGTAATTTGACCATGTGCCCTAATTGTTGTATGTTTAAGTGTGTACCTCTGAATTTTCAACCTTTCCAGCTCAACAGCCCTCTGGCCCTTGAAATATTTAAACTCTTTAGGCATCTTGATGTTTCTCTGATTTACCTGGATGAACAGTAGATGCCCAAAAGAGTATCATCCCATCAGGACATTCCTGTTCTGCATTATATACGCGTGCATCATTTGGATTAGCTTTGCTGTAGGTATTGAGTGAAGGGTAATGCCTGCAATTTAAAGGCTTTTGCAGCTCAAATGGAAATTACTGGGTGATTAGACTTTTCTGTATAGTTAAAGACAGCCTCCCATTATGAGTAAATGTGTTGGTTTTGGTGGCAGTACAAGCATATAGTTCTGCCCACATTGCAGCGTGCCACGGGAGTTTGGGGTGTTGTGGCACAGAGTGGAAGAGCATGAAGCATGATGATGTCGGCCAGTATCCCAGCTGGTATTTGTGATCCCTTCTTCTAGACTACTCAATTGACTACAAGATGTAAGCTCTGTTGCACTGTAGGATTATTTGGGGAAGCTCCCTGGCAAGCTTGACGTCCTATTTTTTTTTTTTTAAGCTGGACAGTGCTGCCAGAAGCAACTTTATTGGAAAGTGTCACTGCAAGGCCTGGATACAACTTGTGCCTTAGCACAGCTACAGCAGTGCTGTCCTCATGCTCTCACTTGGGCAGCTGGCTGTGGTAACAGCAGTGCAGATCCTTGCTTGGCCATATTGTTGGGGCTGGTATGTGTATCAAGCCTTCAGAGGCTGCGAGCAAAGTATTTTGTACATAGTTGACAATGTCCAGCAGAAGGCAAGACATAACTCCTTAGTGCAGGCTGCCCTGATTGCTTTATGTGAGCTTGTCAGGAGTGGCAGTGGTTGTGAGCTATCACCTGTTCTGTGTTTGAGAGAAGGATAAGAAGAGTCATAGAAGAGGATCACCAACAGAGGCAAAACTTCAGGAGGGAGATGCTGTTGTCCATGAAGGGCTGTACAGAACCTCTTGCATGATGCAACAGACAAATAACATTGCGATTCTTGCTGAGCAGCAGGAAAGGGAGCTCCCCAAATTCCTCAGAAGCTGGTGGCCATTGACTTATTCCTCTGCCAGTCAGTTTGGAGTTGAGGTGACAACAGCCAGCTGTGCTGCACGGGAAACTGTAGGAACATAGCAACAGTTCTTGGTCTTGGATGTTTCTGGGTGAAGCATATGTGGTGAATAATGACAGGTTTCTTAGCCACGGGATTCCCCAATGGTGGTGTCATTGGAGAGGCTTGTGCTGCCTCTGACCAAGCACGGTCCACCAGTAGCAGAAAGGGATTTTATTTCGTCTGCAGCAGGCTGGAGAGCTACCGTGGATGCCTTATTGTCATCAGTGCTGCAGATCCGGCCTGTGTTTTCCACAATCCCAGCCTGGTTAATGTCTTACAGGAGCCAAGCAAAAATAGCAGGTCAGCAGCTCCATTAAGATCATCAAACCAGTGCTTGGCACAAACTGACCTAGCTGAGCGGCCTCAGACAGACCTGCCTGGTGAAGATAAGCAGCTTCACTTGCCAAGAGCTGTTTTGTTATTGCCCTGGCAGTTGCTGCCTGTTGTTGGCTATGGATTTTGTGTGTAGCAGCCAGAGAGGAGCCCCCCCAGGGTTGGACTAGTCTAATGCAAAGTCCCTTTCCTGAATTTCATTTGGGTTTTTTTCATACAATCAGAGAATTGCATTGGTGGAAAGGGACCTCTGGCGGTCCTGCTCAAGGTAGATCTGGCGAGCGCAGATTCTTCAGGGCCCTGGGCAGCTGAGTTCTGAGTATCTCCAAGGATGGAAATACCACATGCTCTCTGGACCCCTGCCCCACTGTTTGACCACCTTCATGATGATTTTTTTCCTTCTCTTACTGAGTTGGGAATTTCCCACTTTCCAACTAGCACCTGTTGCCTTTCACTGTGCACCTCTGAGTAGAACAAGGTTCTCTTTCCTCTGTAGCCATTAGGTAGTTGTAGACAGCAATAAGGACTTTAGGCCTTCTCTTCTTGAGGTTGAGCACACCAGTTCTCTCAGCTGCTCTTCAATACAGCAAGTGCTCCAGCCCAGTATGTCAGTGTCTTTTGCACTGGGGGGGATCCAGAAGTGCACCCAGCCCTCCAGATTTGGTCTAACAAGTGTCAAATAGGGGAAAAGAGTCACTTTCCTTGAGCTGCTGGCTGCAGTCGTGCTAGAGGAGCCCAATGTGTGGTAGTCTTTGCTGCAATGATCTTTTCAAGTAGGTGTTGTAATTGTACAAGCAGGTTCCAGGCAGCACTTGTGACATTGTCAGCATCTGCTATAACTCTTTCACCTGCATGCAGAATCTAGGTGCAAAGTGGCAACTTTGTGGGAAGTGCTTCATTTTTGTTTGCTGGAAATGTGTGTGAAAGTAAATATTAAGATGTTCTTTTTCCATTTAGCAGACAAAAGGGCAGATACAATTCTAGCTTGTGCTGCCTTTGAAATGGTTTGTTTCTCTGCCCTGAAGGATAAAGTTCAAGTTTCTAGTGGAAAAGAGTGATTTATTGTGAACAAATGTGTAATAATTTATTAACAGTTATGCAGAACTTGAACTATGCAAAGCCAAGCGGTAGAGCCTATCGTAGGCCAGGTGCTAAAGTTAGGGCAGTGCACTATACCCTCCCTTGCATGTTGCTGATGAGCCTGCAGTGTCACCGGTTTCTGGCAGCTCTAGAGCGCAAGGCGAAAGCTCTGATGGGGAAGATGTAGAACAAGGACCAGAGGATCGAGTAGCACAACAGGGTGGGGACATACTAAAGTGCAGCAAATGCTCCTGAGATGTTGCAACAGACTGCTCCGCTTCTCTCATCATTGGTACTATCTTTTGGCCTTCATCCTGCTCCATGCCTACGTTTCCGTGTGACGAGTTGACAGTGAATATGCTTGGTGCCTGGCTGTGATCCGTGGTAGTGACAGATCAGTCCACCTACTTCAAAACTGTGTGTGCTCACTTTGACTGATGTCTCTATTGTCACAACAGCCTTTTCCCTGCCTCCACTCTTACACAACCCTCATCTGAAGCAGGTATCTATCTCTCAGCCTATTTTGCCTCAGACTTAGGCAAAAAAAAAAAAATACAGTAGTGTTTGTTTATTCCTTGCTTGGACACCTAAGCATCCATTTATCAGAACTCTTGAAGGATTATCCTCATCAGTTTAGTTCCTTTTTATCCAGTTACGATGATGACAGAAAGTTGGTTTTGCCCAAGAGAAAGAACTTGAAGAACTACTGCTGCTTGTTCACTCCTGGCACTCAGAGACCAAAGCAGCCCCAACAGAGAAGTAAGAGAGGGTAAATAGCCCAAGACCCTCTGCCTATAGAAGGGGAAAGGCAATGCCTCTGTGTCCCTGTAGGCCGTTGGTGCCGTGGCACTGATCTAAGTAAGAACAGTCAGAGGATGTCTGACAAGTGGAACTGGGACAATGTACCCCATCACTGCTACCGCACCACGTATCTCAGAAGAACCTGGACACTAACAGAAGAAGAGTGGCCCCTAAAGTTTCAGCAGAGAAACCAGCATCCTGGAGGCTGAGGGATGAAATATTGTTCTGTCAGACTACCATTTAGCTTTAGGCCCCTGGTACACTAACTGTGGCCCAGCGTGTGATGTTCTGCCTCCTCTTTGGAAATCATGGGGGAAGAGCAGCAGAATGCAACTGAGCCAAGCTTAATTTTTACCAAACTTTTTTTTAATGAGTGGCATAATTTATTCTTATTCTGAGCGTCTGATTCCAGCCTTTGAAAAGCAGTTGCAGTGCACTTTCAGCATCCTAAGACGTGAGCATACAAGCAGGGTGGCTGGTGGAGTAGTTGCTAGGGACAGGCAAGGCTGACAGTGTGTTGAGGGATGCAGCCAAATCCCGAGTTAAGGCAGTGGCCCTCAAAATATCCAAGAAAAGACTGAATGTCACAAACACTTGAATAAAACATTTTAAAAAAAGACCACAGCTCTGAGGCTGTGTTTAAAGGACTCTGATTTTAGGAAAAGTTTTCTTTTCTTGTTATGTAGACAGAAGCCCAAGGAAGGTGAGCACTGGCAGGATAGGATGGTGTTGCCAGATCTGCATGCAGGAGGAAAAAAAAGTACAGCAATAGTGTGGACAGAGTAGTTCATTTGAAAAAAAGACATTTTGTTTCTTTAGAAGCAACTCTGGGATGAAATCTTTGGGATTACTGTCATGGTAAGATAATAGGCATGGTTCCTTAGTGACTGACAGAAAGTAGGCTGAAATCTGGAAAATACGTTGCTAATAACTCTTCTTTTTTCTGCATACAGGGAAACAGCTGGATGGCATCTGGTAAGTGACTAGATTTAAATTGCATAATGTGTGTTAAACACTGTGTGGTGTAGGAAGTATTTTCAATAGGAGATTATATATGCTTCAGATATTAAGAACATTTTGGTGCTGAAGAGAAACCAAGGCACTTTCTGTTCCTGAATACAGATTGACAGTAAGATGATGTACGGTCAGGTGCTGGTTAAACCTCTCCATTCAAAGCTCAGTGGACCCCATGAAAAAAAGTGTTGGTAGTAGCCATTGCGTTTTAGTGCACTTGTGCCCATTTTCAAGGGTGGGGTATTGTCCTTGTCCCAAGCATTTTGTCTTCTAATTGCAGGCATGACTAAACATAAGAGTAAAAGAGTATGTGGGAAGAAGGTATTACAGATTCAGGCCTTCTTGCATTTAAGAGCAGTGGCTATATTTGGTTACAAAACATACCCCAATTTGCTATATATAATATCCAGAGTTTAAAAGAAAAGAAAAAAAGGCAAAAAAACCCCAAACCCTTGTCCATCCATCTTCCCTCTCTATTGATCCATCTCCAGTGATTGTCTGACCTTCTTCTCAAGTCAGTGTCAATCAGACATGCACTACTTTGGTCAACATGGTAGCAGGGCTAGCTCTGTCCCTCTGTCTCTGTGAGTTCACTGTCAATCCTTCAGCTGAAAGAGGCTGCTGGAGATCTCATGCTGGTGTGGAAGTCCCCCTCTTCCCATGTTCCTTCATGCCTGGGCACCTAGCTAAGCCTGTTCTTTCCCAACCACTTACAGAATTACAGTAGGCTTGATAATCATTGCTTCCATATCCATTCATGCCTCAGCAGATCCTGTTCCTGCTCACAGAAACACATTGACCTTTTCTTTCAGTTACTCACTTCATGATGTCCTGGGTTAAGTATTTCCTTTATTTCACCAATTTTTTGTTCTCTGCGGCAGGCACACCTCCATAATAGTCCATAAGGATGAGTTCTTCTATGGCAGTGGAGGAATCTCCAGCTGTGCACCTGTAAGTTAAACTTATTTTTCTGATAAGGTAATTTTGTGATAGGGTTACCTGATCAGAATTGCTTGTGTCACTGTTTTTAGAAAAGCAGCAAGAAGCTTCTGAATTCAGCCAGATGTGGCTGCTTGCCATGATTGCCCAGGGCATCTGAGGAAAAGGGAGCGTGGACAGTGGGTTTAAGCCCAACTAAATACAGGCTGGGGGTTGCTTCTGCTGGTAGTCTATCTATCCAAGGCATCTGCAGCTGCATGGCCAGAGTGACACCTTGTCTAATTTTGTATGGATAGGTTTTACGTGCAGACTTGGCAACTCAAGGCATCCTTTTAAGATAAAAAAAAAAAAAAAACATAAAATCATGATGTTTTGTCAGACCTTTCTGTTCTTGGAGAGGCAAAACTGATGGGCCACTCTTCTGAAGCAGACTTTTGCCATAGTTTAGCACTTTCATCACAAGGAGCCATGTATACAAGCTGAAACGTAAGCTGCATGTTACCTCTCATTCTCTGACTGGAGAATAAAGGAGGCTGGTAGGGCTTTTTGCTTGACGAACATAACAAAAGTTCCTCCTTCTGTGCCTGGACAAGCCACGATAGCTCTATTCATTAGAGTTCTCCAAGAGAATTCAGTCTGTCCATTTAACATTGTCTTCTGGCTGTTTAATTTTTACAGGGAGGGACACTTCTTGGCCCCCCAGACTCAGTTGTTGACCTGGGAAACACTGAAGTTACAGAAGAAATTTTTCTAGAATATCTTTCCTCTTTGGGGGAATCTATGTTCCGGTAAGCAGCAGCTTGTACTATAAAGTCTGTATAACAAAAAAAGCCTTTAGGGGAAGGGATGCAGAATGGAGGAAGGTGTATGAAACCAATCCTGCTCACAAAGCTTTGTCTGCGTAGTGTATTATTTGGTACTTTCCAAATATGAGACTAGAACTGATGTACCAATACACAAAGAGCTACCAGCTAGGCAACCCTCTGGTGTGCCAGCCTTGAGCTAGGCTGGGAAAGCATTCTGCCAGGAAGTCTTTCACACTTTTTTTTGTAAAATGGAATAAAGCCTGAAATGCCTTTGAGAGAATCACCAGGGAAAATGAAGGCACTGTATGAAATATTTCAGTAAATAGTGTTTTGCCCCATGAGTCATAGGTGAAGCATTGTAGTAAAGCTGCCAACTTTCAGATGAGTAAAAGCAAGGTCTTGACTCTTAAAGAGTCTAGTCTACTTCTCAAAAGAATAGGAAACAGTAGCATTTAGTGTTCTGGCTAAATTTCAATGTCAGTAATTCTTGTGATTTCTCGTTACTCCTTCTGTGGTTTTAATTGAAGAAACCTGACCTCACTTATCCTCCAAAAAAATTTGTATAAAGTCAGTGATACAGAGAGATGTCATTTTCCACCCTGATTCACTTGAATTTGAAGGTGAATTGATGTCTCTATTTTACCTATTTGCCTTGAAATTTTTTGTGGGGAAAAAAGTGCTAATGTAACAAGATGTTCCTCATTAGGGGTCTAAGTTTTTCTGCTTGCTAGATTTATTGCTGAGTCTGTCTTTCTATGTTTCAATTCCTTTCCTGTTGCACAGAGGAGAGTCTTATAACCTCTTTGAACATAACTGCAACACCTTCAGTAATGAAGTGGCACAGTTCCTGACAGGAAGAAAAATCCCTTCTTACATCACTGACCTTCCAGCTGAAGTTCTTGCCACGTGAGTATGCGTGCCACTCCTTTCTGTAGCGTATGGCTTCATGCTGATGCTTAAACATTTGACAGAGCCAGTGGTACCAGTTTCTGCTGGCTCTCTCTGAGAACAAGCATAAGATTAAGAAGAGGATGCTATTTGCTTTCCTGCAGCTCTTGCAACACTGTACGACAAATGCTGACTGGCACTAGCATTCCTAAGGAGACAGGAGAAGGTGGTTATTCAGCTTTTAACTTCAAATACTTATTTTGCGATGGTCTCTTCTATGTGACCAGACAAGCATAGAAAGTTTTGGAAATGGTGCAAGTTTTTCTGTCTTAGGAAACGAGTATCTGCTAAAGGTCACTCCTCTTGCTCTAAGCACTGTAATTGCAGTGGAGATGTCAGCTTTGCTTGTGAAGAGGCAGGGGAGATGTAATTTTAAAATCAACGCTGCGGTCTTAAAGCTAGGACTGGATGGAAATAGAGGATTTGAAAAAGAGAAAATGAAGAATTCCTGCCTGGTGGTTCAGCTTAATTTTTATTTTTTAAACTCTCAGCTAGTGAGGATCCCAGTGGGATGATTTGAGCTCCATCATTTAGATCTTATTTCTCATAACAATGGTATACCATGTTATTTGGGAGACACATGTCTTCTACCTTGGGCTCTTATTGCTTCAGATCTCTCAAAAATCAGATAAAGTCTGGAGCAGAGTGAGTCATACTGAAAGATAAACCAGGTGCTACAGATTGCAACAGAAATTATTCTGTGAATGTTGAACCATTGTCTTATAAGGGAGCTAGAGGCTATTCTTCTAGCAGTCTTTCATACTGATGTGATAGTTAATGGAGCACTGCAGTTGCATAACAGGGATTTCGTTTGCACGCTTAAGTAGAATGAATTACTAAAAGCCAGTTTTAGACACAGTGTTATCACATTAGCAGTCTGGGCATGTTAGGACTCAGCACTAGCTTATATAAAATCATGTTTAAGATTCATATTTATTGAAGAGTAAACTCTGTTTAATAGGTTAGTTTGATTTAGTTTGTAGTGGAAGTCTGTTCTTCAAATTTGCTTCTACAGTGTTGGTTTGATTGCACTCTAGGAAGCGAGTGCACTTCAGTAGTAAATGGGGAAAGTTGTTCATCAAGTAAGCTATTTGAGATGTTTATTTCTTTTCCTTCTCAGACCTTTTGGACAAGCTTTAAGGCCCCTCCTGGACTCCATCCAGATCCAGCCACCCGGAGGAAATACCTTCAGCAGACATAATGGACAGAGCTAACAGGAGTGACCCAGTGTGCCCAGCCTCACCAGGCCTCTTCCTTTTTAAACATGAATCTACCAGATTTCTATTTTATAATTTACCATCAGAATTAACTCTACAGAAGTTACAAGATTTAAAATTTCCTAGGGAGAGGATTTATCAGGGTGCATGTAAGACAATGCTACCAAAAAGATTGCCATAATTTCTAATATTATACTAATTTATAAAGGCTGTCTTGTCCGAGTAGGCTGACACTTTCTAAGTAACTCCCGTGCTGGTAAGTGGGAATTCATTCCATGAGCATTCAAGGGCCCATTACACAATTTGGAGTAAATAAGGGGATGTCCAAGCCATCCCTTGCAGGCTTGCTTCTTCTTGTCCTGTCACAGCCTATATTATGGGGGTATTTGGTGAAGTCTGTGGCAAGAAGACAAAGGAAGTATTGGTAGCCTAGGAAGTGAAGGTGTCCCAGGACTAGTCTTCTGCATATTTTATTGACATTATGTTATTTGCTCAGTTGAAAAGCATCTGATTAGAATATTTGCAGTGGCACAGCTGTGTGTGAAAGGTGATCAAGCTGAACTGTGTGTCAGTGTCACACTCAAAAGTTGAAACTTTCAATGGGACTAGCTGTGAGTCAGAGGGAGGCTGGAACTGAAGGTTACAAAGAGCCTTGTAATTCTAGATCCAAGAGTTATGGGAAAGAACCAGCTGAAGCAGAATCTCATGAGCAGAAGTGGTGGAAGCAAATTTCAGGTGACAGTAAAATGAAGTGAAATGTTTCCTTTTCTCACATGTAAGCTTATCAGCAGCTAGGCAGAACCTTGTTAAGTGTTTACCTTTGATTTTTTTTTTTTTTTAACCGAGCCAGAGTCACAATAGAGTAAGGCAGGAATAGCATGGCAACTGCACCATAATATAAGGTGGACCAATTCTGCCTTCAATTTCTAGTTGCAGATGCAGGAGGAGTTCCAACTTTCTTTGATACTGCTGTTGTTTCCAAAGCAGTCAAGCACATCACAGGGAGGGCTCTGCGTAAGTGTAAGAGAAATAGGTGGTAGGTCTCCTCAAATGTAAATAAAATGAGGAAGAGTAAAATCAAGCTTTTCTATGGAACAATTGAGTTTATTGGGATACCTGCAGAAGCAGTCCTGTCATTAGATTGATGTTAGATTGTATCAATACTGCATATTCTACATTAAGATTCTTACAGCTTTGCAATTATTTGCAGTGGAAAAAGATCCGGGGAATGAAAGAATAGCCACACTGATTTCTTTTCATGCATGTGTATATACACTATTTTCCTGAACAATTTTGTAGCGGTTATATTTAGGAAGGAACACAAGAAAGACATCGGACACACCCCAAAACATTGCTGATGCTCCATAAATGGGGATTGTGCGTTCCAGATGCTGCTGAAAAAGCATCTATGCAAATGTATAGCCCTTTGTCCAGTGCTTTGTTGTGAAAAGTATTGCTGCAAGTTCAGTCCTGCATCTCAGACTTCCTGCACTGGAAACTACTTACATACCTAAAGGAGATGTCTTTCCTCTGGTGGGCTCTTTCTCCCAGAATAATATAGTTTGATAAGGTTCTCGCGCTGTTACTCAGTGTGGACTATAATGGCTCATATTTTGAGGGGATGGAATGGAGGAAAATGCAGTTTAGTCACTTTGTCAAATACTCCGTTGCCCTGCACCAAATGGAAATAAGGTACCGTCAGTCCATTTTGCAGTTGTGTGTGTACCTGCTCTCAGTGCACAGCTGTGGCCCTTGTAGCCCAGATTTTTTTTTTTCCTTGTCATTCTCTACTTGTGCCATCAACTTCTCCTTAAGCATTTCATTTGATGTACTGGACTTGGAGACAACTGTAGCAGTTAGTACAGATCAGTTTATACAAAAGCTTTCAATCTTTCCCCATCAAAATATCATGTTTGCAGAAAGCATTCTATAATAAATCATTTATGAATGCCTTTTGGTGCTCCTGGAGGAAGGATTGGTGTTTGTTTTCTGCTAAGCCATAGCTTAGTTTTCCTGTTTAGTATGTATATCCTCTGCAGTCTTTTCCCATACCTATTCTGTGAAGAGTAACCAGTCTCTCATCTTAATGCACACATGACCGTGCCACAAAATGCTGTAGCATGTTAGAAATCTTGGAGCTTCCTCAGTTGAACAGGTGTATTCAAGCTGATGCAGTGCAGCCCAACATCTAGGTATGGTCATTTGGTACCTGCAAGCAGCATGGCTGTGGTTGCTTGTCTTTCAGCAAACTATCACTTCAGATGCAGCTGCCTGTGGTGGAAGCACTGGTGCCATGGTTTCTGCCCCACACTGTTGCACAATGAGGATATCCCCTGTACATCCACCACTTTAGAGGTCCTGAGTGTGGTTTCTGCTTGGCTGCCTGCTTCAGGACTTTTTGCATCCTCTCAGGAGGCAGGAAAGAAAAGGAAGACGTTCACCCCATGCATTTTGCAATCTGCTTTTTCTCCTCCTGAGGAACCCCTTTGCAGAGATAATGCTGCTACTTTAAGGTCACTGGGTAAAATTTTACTTGGCCATATACTGTTTGCAATTGCCAAGGAGCTCCCAGAGGGTCTCCTGGGCTCAGGGTCTCCTGGGCTCAGGGCTTACTCTGTGTTTTGCGGCAAAAGAACTGTAAGAGGGAATCCTGTTTGCTTGGTCTTATTGGGTATCAAGACCCCCTGTAGGCCTCTTAGGAAACCCATTTTCTCCAAAGATGTTTACGTGTGAATTGCAGGACTGTGCCCCCAACATTCCACCCAGCCATACCTACTCATAGGAATATAAACTAGACTGAGAAGTGTATGTAAGTGTATATAGATGACGAACTTCAGCCAGCTCATTGACAAAGGGGCAGGGAAACTGAACTCCTGAAAGGGAACAGAACCCTTTTGCCCACACTTACTATTCTATCTTGTATTGCTGGGGTTCCCCCGTGCCATTTTAAAAGTGTTAATAATGTCTTTAGGCAGAAAGTGATGTTTTGATTTATTTGGGTTTTTTCTATTACAATAAAAAGAAATACAGCAAGTTTGCCTGTTTGAATGTATGTGTCCACACAGCTGCCCAGTGAATGCAATTGATGAGAAGTCACCTTCACTATGGTCCCAGCTGGAAAGCGCAAGAGGAGAAACTGTCCAAGTAGTTTGTCCCAAGTAGCAGTGGCTACTGCCCTTTGCTAGAACAGGTCACAGGCAATATTCTTATTTAAGTTTGGGAAAATTTTCCTTCTGTAAACACCATGGTATTTTATCAAGACAACACTCCTGTGGCTTGACACAGCTTGGGTGAGGTGAAGGCTGGACAGTAGGTGTTCTGTCAGCACAGGTTTTGTGCAGCCCTTGCTCATCTAAGCGTGCAAGAATGAAATGTCTAATGTCTGCTGTTGAAGAAGAGGCCCAACAGAGCTTAAACACAGGAAAAGGCTCTAAGCTTTTCCTGGTTGTCTTGATGCTACTACTTTCAAAAGGAAAAAAGCAACTTTAAGAAGTAGACTTCATGCCTGGGTTCCTCTGGAGCTGCAGAGGGGATATTGGTGAGGATTATGTAGTGCTGCCTATCGTGCCTCTGCCGGTGGGCTATTAAGAAGCAGGGGAAATACCTGGTTCTGGGGAAGAAATTAATTCTGCTTGGTTCAGCATTCTGAATGCTTATCAATGGCATCCAAATGATAAACCACACAGTTCACTATCTGTGTAACAGTCTGTATTGGTGTAATACAGAAGAGGGCTTTTAACAGACGGGGGCTTTAACAAAGATTCATGATTGTGGTTATTTTTGGGCTGTGTTGTTCAGATGTGGTGCTGGTTTGCTGTCAAGTACCAGTACTAGCCCCACATAAAATACCTGGGAACACGTGTAAAAGGAAAACCTTGACCTTGATGGCAGCCCTAGACAGCGTAAGCCAGTGCTCACAGCCACTTACCTTCTAAACTGCAAACAAAATATTTGCCCTTGCTGCTAGTAACAGAGATTTTATTCATGATGACAGCTGCTGCCTGTCCGAGCAGCAATCAAGGGAGCATATCAAGAGTGGTTTAAGTGCAAAGTATTAAGTAATGGAAACAGCTGCAGCGGCCCTGTTCTCAGAGCTAACCCAGATGAAGGAACAAGCACAGCTGTACGCAGCTGTGCACTTCACCAAAAGGCAGACTCGTGCTCTTGGGGAAACCAAGATGTTACAAGTCCTCACCGGCTGATACCCAATGGTGGTCGGCGTGCTGGGAGAGGTGTTTCGACTTGAATAGAGTTTCTAAAGCAGCGTGACTAATAAGCTGGAGAAAGCACTGCAGGCAGTTCAGGTTTGGGAAAGCTCTCCTGGTAGCATAAACCCGATGACGCTGTAGGAGTGCAAAAATGTGAATGCTGAGCTGTATTTTAGCAGACTTCCCAATTCTGGGAAGTGCCCCGAGGTGGCACTGCTGCCTTGCAGTACAGGGATGCACCTGAGCCCGGGGAGAGCCGCTCCTGCTTTTGGGATGCCCAGAGTAATGTCAACGCAAGAGGGAAGGAGGAAGGTCTCTCCCAGACAAGAAAGCTGCAGGTAGGGGCAGCCAGGAGACAAGACCGTAGGGCAGCTTGGGCTCCAGCCAGAACCGAGTGCCGCTACAATGGCGCAACAGGAGTGAGCTGGCAGGTTTTTCCTAACACCGAGCCTCTTCAATCCAGACGTGGGAAGTCTCATCCTTGTACCATGTCGTGGCTTATGAAAAATAAAGGCCAATCTTCCTGAACCCCCAGGAGTTCACTGTGTATCTGACTCCACGGCTGTTTTTTGAGAGTCCTGAGCATTAGCTCATGGCTCTGCTGCATGGGAGAACAGCTCTTTGGCTTCTGGTGGTCAAGCAACCCAAAGCCATGAAGGCATCTCTACCCACTTTTCAGCATGCCATGGTAGACACACTTTGAAGTATTCGTATTCTGGGGTAAGCATCCACATATTAACTGCTGAGGGATATATGTAATGACACCTAGACAAGCCCTATAGATGAGCATAACCCTAAACTGAACTAAAAATTCAGCACCCAATTAGGTACTAAGCAGCTGGGTGCTGAGAAACCATTCTGGGAGCTTCAATGCACCTGAGAAAAGAGTGCAGCTTTCCAGAGGTGAGAGCTTATATCCAGGGTCTGATCCAGAAGGCCTCAGAGGCTGTGATTTTGCAGGAACATCACTGCCAGGGCAAATACCACTTTGTTAATACCCATCCCAGACTGCCTGACTCACCATGTTATGGAGGCAACTCACAGAAACAGCATGAAAATAGCTATCCTGGTGACCTTAACTGGCGGACACAATGAATGCCTCTCCCGGCAAGTAGCTGAGGATGTTTTGGTAAACTTTGTCCAAGGCAAAAGCACAGGGGTAAATTATTAACATTGTTTCTGTACATCCCCCTTTCATTGAGTGGAAGTAGGAAAATCAAAACCATGAGCAAAACCAAGAATCTGTAAAGCCACCTGAATGCTTCATTTTGAGAGGAATCTGGTGGAGAACTGGGAAAAGGGGTTGCACAATGTCCTGGAAGCAAATAATACTGAGAAAAAACAATCATACTGTAAAAAAAAAAAAAAAATCCCCCCAGTTCCAACCTAGCTCAGCATGCTAAGCACCGGCCAGGGAGAGAAGACAAGCTAACCTGTTGAGCAAAAAGCATTGAATGTTCCACGTAGGTTGTTTGTGATGTCGGAAAATAATTCAGGAATTATTGTAGGAGACGGCAGCGGGGCAGGCTGTCCACCATTACGTTATCGGGCCAGCGTAATAGGGAGCCGGGCGAATGTGATCTGACCAGTCGGTCTGATCAAATCCTCAATGACCCGCGGGGTAACTGTTTGAACGCTGAAACCCCCAGAGGAGATGAGTTTACCGGGTAGTTCGAAAAGCCCGGGGCCGCGCCGTCCTCCCCGGGCAGCCGCCGCACGTTCGTGCGGCGGCTGCCCGGGGAGGGCGGCGCGGCCGCCATCGCCTCCTCGGGGCGGTCCCGCCTCCCGTTCGCAGAGACCGGGATGGCGGCGGCGGCGGCGGCACGGGGTCGAGTGCTGTGTCTCTTCGACGTGGACGGGACCCTGACGCCGGCCCGGCAGGTAGCCAGGCACGGGGTGGAGGGGGGGGCATTGAGTTTTGGGG